>CM052552.1:18752646-18816774 GCA_028533065.1 Trachops cirrhosus
GAAAGCATTATGTTAAGCGAAATAAGCCAGGCAGTGAAAGACAAATACCATATGGTCTCGCCTTTAACAGGAACCTAAACAACAAAACAAAGAAACAAGTAAAATATAACAAAAGACACTGAAATAGAGTTGTCAGTGACCAGAGGGGAGAGGGGAGGGAATTTCAGGGGAGAAGGGAAGGGTTTACAGGAACAAATATAGAGGACACATGGACTAAACTAGGGGGGTTGGAAAGGGGAGGGAGGAGGGGAGGAATGGGTGGGTGGGCTGGAATGGGAATAAAGGATAGAAACTATACAGAC
Organism: Trachops cirrhosus; assembly: GCA_028533065.1. Taxonomy (NCBI): domain Eukaryota; kingdom Metazoa; phylum Chordata; class Mammalia; order Chiroptera; family Phyllostomidae; genus Trachops; species Trachops cirrhosus. The sequence continues at coordinate 18,752,949 of CM052552.1, forward strand.
TAAACTAAAATAAAAAAATAAATTAATTAATTTAAAAAAAAGAAAATACCAGGGGGCCATGTTTCCTAAAGCATCTCTTCACATAATAACAGATAACCCAAATTGGATTAGTTTATTTAGCAAGGGTGTCAGCTCTTCTTGGGCCCTTCCATTTTAAGTTACTGTTCTTAAAAAAAGTTAAGATCCCTTTGAATAATCTGAGATGTGTGAAATAAGGTTAGTCACAGGATTTCCTGCCACCACAGCTCACAAACAAACTTTCCTCACTTCCTCTTTTTTAAAGTTCAATTTGGCTCACTGATCTAGTTGCTTTTGTTTTAATGGCTACAGCCTCCACCCTGTTACCAATGGTTAAAATGGTTGATGGAAGTTCTCTCAATATCTCTCTCTCTCTCTCTCTCACACACACAAGATGGTATACTAAAATTAAAGACATTTTATCCATCAAACACAGACACAGAAAAACCATGTTTCCTCCAGCTTTGGCATCTGCTTCTCTCTTTCTTATAGGCTTTGTTATGTCTTTCAATCCATAAAATTTATCTTACTAGCCCTTCTCTTGCTATCATTCTCTTCCTACCTCCCTGGGTGCTTAGGTTGTCATCCACCATACAGTTCCAGGCTCTAAAGATTTCTTAGCCTCCTGCAAATTCATTCTCTCTCTCTCTCTCTCTCTCCCTCCCTCCCTCCCTCCCTCCGTCCCCTCTCTCCCATGTAACCTCATCCCATGTACATCTTCCCACAAAACAAAATTTTCATCCTCATGAAAAGCAGTGAGTTCAGCTGACCTGTGACCTTCTTGAAGCGAGGGATTAGGTTTATATGTGTATTCCTTAGCATTGTGCCAGACCCTCAATATTTCTTGAAAGAATGAAGACAAAACAAATGAGTCAGGCCCTGGCTGGTGTAGCTCAGTGGATTGAGCACAGGCTTGTAAACCAAAAGGTCGCTGGTTCACTTCCCAGTCAGGGCACATGTCTCCCTCTCTTTCTCCTTTCCTTCTCCTGTGTCTAAAAATAAATAAATAAAATCTTAAAAAAAAAACCAGATGAATCAGATAGTCATTCCTTCCAGGTTAGGGGGTGAGGAGAGGTATAAGAGGGTAAATGGGGATTAAATGGTGATGGAAGGAGACTTGACTTGGAGTGGTAAACACACAACACAGTAAACAGATGGTGTATTATACAATTGTACACCTGAAACCTGTGTAATTTTATTAACCTATGTCACCAGTATATTCAATAAGTAAATAAAAATAAAATAAAATAAAATGTATGTTTCTACAACACCATAAGAGATAGATTCTAATGGTGAAAAATTCAGACCCTAAGGCATGTTTTCCCCCACTTTGACATATCTCTGATTCTTAAGATGCTATGTGTGGTAGGGTTGGAGATTTCCTTATTCAGAGTTACAGGTTCCATATTGGTACCAGACTGTCTGAGTTTTCTAGTAGCATTCCTCTCCTTCCACCTTGTCCACTGAGGATGAACATAACATGTAATTTATACTTATAACAAAATCTCCCTCTAATACAAAGAAACTACAAGCTAAGTACTATTTTCCCAGATACACTTTATATGACTCATTTTACATATATAAGTAATGGGTGGATTCCATTCAGGATCTGTCTACTGGCACTCGTTTTCAATCCATGAGCCTTTTCTCAGGAGTGATAGGATTCTGGTTGGTTCACTTTACTTCTAGTCCTGGTCAGGGTAAAGCTATTATCTTTGTTTCCCATTCTGGTTTCTGGAGGAGTCATGTTCTATTTTGTTTGAACTTTAAATGAAATCCATTTGCTTTTGGAAGAACTTATTTCTGTGTATGCAGTCTGCACCTTCATCACTACCACAATTGGTACATTCTGACTACTCTGCTCTATGAATTTAGCTTTTTTGTTTTTCCTGGCATTACCTACTACCATTCATCTAGGATCCTCTGCTTTGGTTCTTTTTTTTTCACTTCTTTACTCTTCAGCCAATATCTTTCCCTAGCCTATATATTCTCCTATCATAGCTTCTGTGCTCTGTTAATTTTCTTTAAATGCCTCAATTAATTCTTCATAACATACCAGCTGAGGGTCAACTTCACCTCCTTCCCCCATCCCTGATCTAGTTAAGGGATCTCTCTACAACCTAATTAAACAATTTAAGAGCAAGGACTATGGTATATGCTTTCAAACAGCAATAAAGACAGAGCTTTACACATAGCTAACACTCAGTGAGATTTGTTGATTTGATTTTCTTAAGTAATATACCCTGTTAAGAGTTCCACAATCTACATCTGCATTGTAAAGACAGTTCCAGTTTACTTTAAGTTTACTTTAAGATCACTGGAAAAATGCTTAAGGTCTCAGTTTGAAAAATGAATGCAACTACTTCTAATTCTCTGTAGGGCTGGTTGAGGGGCTGTTCAGAATCATTTTTTGAAGAAAGACAGGTAGCTTCCCAGTTAGCTAACTGATAGTGGAGAGAAACATTTCTGTAGGTTGTGCTATACTATCACAGATTGTGCAGGGTATAAAACAGGAAAACAACTGGCCACATTTTGTTTGAGTGTAAGGGGAGACTTGGTAGTGCTGGCCAGGGAAAGGTCACCAAATGGATAGCAGCAAATATCCACAATGATTTATCCAAATTTTTACTGGTTAAGTAAAATGCAAATGTGTTTTCTTCTCAATGAAAATAATGGACATGCATTCCCTTAAAGAAGGTATTCCAACCATGTCACATCCCAGACAGGTAAAATTCTCCCTCCTCACACTTGTAGGAATTTATTTTCAGTTTCTAAGTACTTTCCATTACTTAGTCTCCTAGGGGATGGTATTTCTCCTTTAATTTCTCCTTTAAAAACCTTCACTTTTTAAAAGGACTTGGTTTAATAAAATATGATTTACAGTTAGTACTGTGACAGCTGCTGGATGGCAAATAATCAATTGCTGTTGGCCCTTCATAAGTAATTATCATTTCTAAAGTAAAGAGGTACCTCCCTAGTTTCAAATCTTCTTCTGAACTGCTATAGATTTTCAGTTGGTATACACAATATCTCAATAATAACATGTCTTAAGTTGTTCCTTCCAAAATGAATTGTGTAATTGTCCTTTTTTCAGTAAAGGTTGGACCTAGTATCTCTCTACATGTCATAGACTTGGGCATATGATAGACAATTAATCAGTGCTTATGAGTATCATATAATAAACATTTTTTACTCCCTACTATGTTCCAAATGCTGTCTTAGACAAAAAAAACTGGGTATATGTTTTATAAGTCTTTGATCCTTATCTTAAAGGTTAGTGGGTCAGATGAACATGCCAATCAACAGTTAAAATTAAATTTGTTAAGTGCCATAAGAGAAGTTTATATGAAGATTAATGGGAACATTCCATAAGGGTTAGAATATCTTACCAAAGGCATCTGTTATAGTCTGCTCCTACAAAATAAGGTAAACAACAGGAAGAAGAAATATTTCCAATCAAATAAAAAACACAAAAACAACAAAGGTCCTGGAGGTTCAAGTTAAAGAAGGGAGCTAGCTCTAGCCAGAGCATAGGGTGTATAAGAAGGAGAGGAGGAAAGCGATGAGGCAGGGCATGCTAATGAATTGGAATTTTATTTGAATATGTTGAGGAGCCATTTATGGGTTTTAAGAAGGTGAGTGTCATGTTCAGATTTGCACTTTTAAATAGCCCACTTTAGCAGCAAAATGTTGATCAGATCAGAAGATCACAAGCAGAATAGATAAAAGAGTGCCCCAATAGTCCAGATTAGAAAAATGGTGGCTTGGGCTAGGGTCATGGAATAGGGATAAGAACTTCAGTAGTGGATAGATTTGAGAAGCATTATGGAGGTAAAATAAATAGCATCTCGTGACTTGTAGAGAAAAGGGTTTGAAGGAGAGTAAGACAAACTGGGAACCTTGATAGGCGGAGGTAGATTACTCAATAGTAGGTGGGAGGTCAAGAGCTTAGAATTTGGAGTCAGTGCTGGAATCTTCATCACTAATCAGCTGTGATATTTGGGGAAAGCCTTTTCATCTCCAGAATCTCAGTTTCTTTATAGTAGAAGCTCAAATAGCTATGGTTTACCTCATAGATATGTTGTGGGAATTAAATGAAATCATGTATGAAAATATGCTTTATATGCTTGAAGGTGCTCTACATAAAAGTTAATTGTTATTCTGTTGACTTGAAAACTCACATTTTTTGAATTTAACAGAACCAAACTATGAACTTTTTTCTTAAGGCCAGATATTGGAACTATGCCTCTCATAATTAAAGAAAATGTTGCTTGTGCAGGACAGGTAGGCAGAAGAGGTTATTCTAGTCATAATGATGAGTCAGGATGACATGTCAGACACCACATTCTATAGCCCTCTCTTCTATGCTGACAAGCAGGAAATGGCTGTCAGGGGTTACTGTGCAGGTGACAGTCAACAGTCATACTTTTAACATTTCATCACACCTAGTGCTTTGGCCTGCTTTTAGTTACATAGGTAAGGAATCATTGTTTATGCCCTAAAAAAACAACAGTTATAACTTGGTGATTTGAAATTTGTTTACCAACTAATTAGCTATCTCTGAACAAAAAAAAATGTCCTCAGGCCCAAGGAGAATGCAAATACAAATGTTATTTTCTCTGAACTGTCAACAGTCTACATAAATAATAATAAATATAACCTTTGAATTGTGATGTTTTGCCCTTAAACTCCTTTCTTGATAAGGGGTTGTATCTTTATTATGTTCCTCTAAATTCTTTTTGTGAAAGAAAGTATATCTTGTTTTTACAAGTTGACCAGAAATTATACCCAGTTTCTAGGTGAACAAGTAACATTTGCTTTTGCTTCCAGCTTTGTTTCATCTGCTTACCTTCTACACTGCTCTGAGTTGTCATGGTATTAATTTGATCATCAACTATACCCATTTAATGAGACCCCATATTTTCAAAGTATGGCTTTTGAGTCTGTTGGAACAGAAAGATGCTTCCATCCTCTTGTATTTCTTGGACTTATAACTTATTTTAATAAGATTTATTTAGTTCTAGCATCAAAGAAATTTGCAAGAGTTTTTATTTTGAAGTGTCATAAATCTGGCTCCACTAGGTAGTGTTTCACTGAAAATATAGACAAGGTCTCTCCAGAAAGGATCCAACCATACACCATGAAAAAGAGATATTTATTGAAGAAGATACAAAATACAAGAAACATTGCACACAGGACAATGATACCTCAGCCCCCTTCAAAGTAGACACCTTGGGACCTCACACAGTTCTCCCAGCATTTAAAACACTGCAAAATCTTTTGTTGGGATCGCCATCAGCCACCCCATCATATTTTCCTGAATCTCATTGACAGTCTGAAATCTCTTCCCTTTCAAAGATGATTTTAGTTTTCACAAAAGTCAGAAGTCACAGGGCGCCAAATCTGGGCTGTAGGGGGGCTGAGTCACCTGAGTGATTTGATGTTTCACCAAAAATCTCTACACAAGACGTGATGCATGATCCAATGCATTGTTGTGATGAAGCTGCTGATCACAAGTTGCCCGTAGCTATAGCTTTCTGAATCATCTGAATAGTTTTCTTGGAGGAGCATTCAAGCTTAATGCAAAATTTGATGCATGCTAATTGCTATACCCACTCACTCATTTTGAATGCAATGGCCACACAGTACATATGCTCATTCAATGGTGTTTACAGCCTCTATTGACTAGTACAGTGAAGTTGTCATTGTTCACACGTGCACATTCCAGTATGTTCACCTTGGCTTCCAGGTTACACCAATGTCAGGCAAAATGTTGTTATATTAACATTACATTAACAATGGCTGGACTTTTTCCTGACAGACCCCATCATATACTTGAGAATAAGCACCCTTAAAACTTGATTTATATGGTAATAATTAATATTTCTTGATTACTTACAATGTCTCAGGTACTTCACTAAGTGATTTACATAAATTATCTTATTTAATTTCTCAAGACAACCCTTTATGGTAGGTACTGTCATTATTTTTAAAAGATCAGCTAATCAAGGCTCAGAATGATTAGGAGAATTGCCTAAGGCCACACAGGTAGAAAGTGGCAGAACTACAATTTGAACTCAAGTCTATCTGATGCCAAAATTTGGTTTCTTAACCATTATAGGAATCTGTTAATACAATACCACTTCATATATTTTTAATTACTGCTGGTTTAAAGTCAAATGATGATGTCAGAGAAACTTATCTTCTGGTACTGTTCTGCTCTTCTAGGAATATTTCTACTTTATCCCTATGTGCCCCATCCTGTGCTTTTATAGTATCCGCAGAATCTGACCTAAGTCTGTTCTTTAGGAATGTAAACCTTTGTCTGCACTATCTTTCCATCAAAATATACCAGTAGGGTGTTTTCCTTAAGGCATGTCTTTTAGTGAAATGTTAGGTGGAAGGGATGAGATAAATTAATTCATAGCTGGGTGCTAATGACTGACAGTGATTTGTTACTCCTTTCAGAGATATTTTCATATTAACAATAAATTCTTGCCTTAACAAGTGTAAATAAGAGGAAATTTGAAAATTTCCAGTCAGGGTTTTCTCAGGACTGCCATAAAGGCAAATCTTAATGCCATCTGACATAAGGTTGAAACTGATGATCTCATTACGTCTGTGTGAATGAGAAGTATAATCTGTACAATGTTTTGTTAATCTGTCAATAAAGAATGCAGAAGGTAATAAGTGGAATTACTGCAGGATTTATTTGAAGCTATATCAATAATTGCTATGTAAGTCATCAGGAGAGATGGAACTAGCATGATTACACAGGAATTGTATAATTAGGAAATTTCTATTATCATGAGATATTTATGGAGCATCCTTTAGGATCCTCAAAGTACAATTTTGGAGAATCATAGTGTCTCTTTGTCTAGATGATTATTACTAAGCTTCATTGTATAACTACATATACAAAAATCTATATAACACTAGGGAGTTACCACTATATTTGAGTTTTCAAGTAACAGGGATGGAGTCACAATGGAGATTTATCCATAGTCTGTCACCCATGTTCCATTGGGACTTGCAATGTGAAATTGTTGGCTGAGGTTAGGGTTACAGACTGTCCATGAAACTGAATGAGACTAAATTAAACAAATGGGAGTTGAATGGCCAACTTTGACTTCAGTAACTGAATGCTCTAAATAACTAAGATTTGCCAACATCTGAACAAATTTTAAAAATTCTCTCTTTGAAACTAAAAGTTTAAATTTTATTTAAGAGTAATCTACTTGCTTAGCTAAATAGATCCAATACATATTTAATTTTTAATATAGTCACCTCGTACTATTTACTGTTCACTACATATAAATGTTGCACTCCTCAGATATAGAGATGAAAATATGGCATAGTATTATTGTTAAAAACTATATAATAGCTGTGAAACACTCTGAAGCACAATACAGACATAGCATAATAGATCAATATTATTGTCATAATTAGAAGGGTCTATCTTCTAGAAACCAGACTTATTTATTCATATATATACAAATATATATACACATACAGTCAGATACATACATGGGAATAAAAGCAATTAAGAGTAGTAACATGATTAGATCTGTGTTTTAGGAAGCTTATTTTGACAGTATGGAGAATGGATTGGCAGGGGATGGGAGGTAGGCAAAAGTGGGACAAGAGGAGAAAGAGACACTGACCACAGGTAGACCAGATATTAAGATACTATCACAAACAGCTCAGGCAATATACAATTGATTCAAGATACATTATGAAGGGTAGAATTAATAAGTCTTTGACATTAATAGATGGGTGGGCTGTTTGGGGGAGGTGGATTCAAAGGAAAGGAAAAAATAAATAGTAATTCTTCACATCTGAGAAGTTAGAACCACTAAATAGTATATACTACCAACCAACACACTTCTTCCTTATGTACTTTAGACAAATAAAAATTCAGTTAGCTCTTTTGTATATAATGATTGAGCAATCAAAAGTTTTCCTTTCCATTTGTTTTCTGCTCCTTCTGAGAGCAGTATCAAGGAGCCACAGATTTCAAGTCTGAAGTCTGCTCCAAGGGCTTGGTTTATTGGGCAGTGGTACTTTCCACAAGGGCCTGTGTAGAAGTCCCAGGGAATGGGTTCGTCCCAGTGGGGCACTCATCCAAGGATGCCAATATCTGTGTATCCAAGTAAGGAATCAGATTATTGGCCAAAGAGGACTGCATAGGTTCAAGTTTGAGAAGTAATACCAAGTGCCAGGTCCTAGGGTGAGGCAAGGCGATAAGAGGAAAAATGAGTCACAAGGTCAGAAATTAGAACAGACTAAGGATGAGTTAGAAATATGTATGAGATAAGCTGGGGTGAATGGTTCAGGCCAGAAGCCATAGATACTGAAAAAATGTGGGAGGCCTGTTTTCATGTAGAGTGGACAGGTTGGTGCAGGCAAATACCCAATAGCTTAAAGGCACTGAACAGGCCCAGACAACCTATGTGGAATTCCTGAACCAAAGTTTCTTTGCCTCAAGAGCTGAAACTTAAATTCTTATGATTATAGCAGAGTTTCCTATTTGTTTCAGTTTTCTGGGACTTGTAGTAGGAGTATGTTTTCAACAAGTAGGAGCACAAATTCTTTCACCTCCTTCAAATTCATGGGACAGATAATTTCTAATCTAGAAGTCTAAACTCAAGGCTATCTGTTTTTCTCATTTTATTGGGTTACTATTTTCAAAGACAAACCCTCTAACTTATAAACACAGACTGCTTCATTAACTGTATTTAACAGGTAGCAAAGTTTAGTTCCTGACAACTGCCAGGCACTAACTTGGAACACAGCCTTTGGTTTTCAAATTTGCTGTAACATGATATGGAGCACAGAGCACATATTTTACTTCAAGAGAGATGTCCAATTTCATTAAACCTTTTTCTCAGGCTGCCATAACCTGTGCATGCTGCTCTAGGCTCCCTGAGTTCATATTGGCCTTGTGGTTGACAAATTGTAATAAAAAGGAGTAGGAAAAATATTAAAAAATACAAAAAAATACAGTGACTCTTTCTTCACTCTCCATAATATAGTATAGTAGTTATAAAAGGGATAAAAAGCTTAAGTAGAGAAAAGTTTGTGAGGGAAAAGTCAAGCTGGGAGAGGCTCAGTAATCACAGATAGTTCTGATTTTTCTCAGCTGAGTTTTGATCTTTGTTCTGAGCTAAGGCTTCTCCCAGCCTTTTAAGTGGGGCAGTCATTGCCACCACCATCCCTAGTTTCCACAGTCCTCTGATTTCCCTAGTTCTCTTGGACCAGTTATGGGGTTATTCTACTAGAATAGGACTAGTGTTTTTCAAGTGGATTTTTACTAAGAAGGAAAGAGAAAACAAAAGCAAAAGGAAACTGCTGCTCACAACTGGACAGGATTCTTTATTCTAAGACAATGATTCTCAAAGTGGGCTCCTAAGATCAGTGGTATGAGGAACACCATGGCACTCATTAGAACTGTAATTTCTCAAACCTCATCCAAGACCTTCCGAATCAGATACTCTGGAAGTAAGTCGCAGACATCTATCTTTTAAGAAATATCTGAAGGGCTTCTTAAAGAAGACCAAATTGGTAGTTACAAAGAAGTCATGGGGGTGTAAAGTACATCATAGGGAATATAGTCAAAGATATTGTAATAACTATGTCAGGTGAGTCCTGGAGATATCGGGGAGGATACTTTGTAAAGTATATCATTGTCTAACCAGTATGCTGCACACCTGAAACTAACACAAAATAATATTAAATGTAAACTGTAATTGAAAAACACTTTTAAAAAGTAAAAAAAAAAAAGCAAGCCTTTCAGATTATTGTAATGCAGGCTCAAGTTTGAGAACCACTGTTCTAAGAAAACTGTGGCCTTGCCCTGAGTACTGTTGACCAGTCCCACCTCCAGAATACACAGCCTCCTTTCTTTCCTTGTGTCAACCATGTTTGGTTTTGTTTTTCCATGGCCTGGTCATTAGTGGCTAACTCTGCCTTTGGGCCAGTGGACTCAATGTTTTAGGATAGCAGGTGCAACAAGTATTATTAGTACTGATTACTTAAGGAGCCTCCACATTTTTGCCTGTTTCTCATGTGCTCTGCACTCTACTAAATACATTATACTTAGTATTTCACTTAATCTTCACAACAGCTTTATAAGGTCAGCATTTTTTAATTAATTAATTTTTTATTTTAGATTATTCAGTACAGTTTCTATCCTTTATTCCCATTCCAGCCCACCCACCCATCCCTCCCATTTCCAACCCCCCCTAGTTTTGTCCATGTGTCCTCTATATTTGTTCCTGTAAACCCTTCCCTTCTCCCCTGAAATTCCCTCCCCTCTCCCCTCTGGGCCCTGATAACCTGTCCTCTATTTCAGTGTCTTTTCTTATATTTTACTTGTTTCTTTGTTTTGTTGTTTAGGTTCCTGTTAAAGGCGAGACCATATGGTATTTGTCTTTCACTGCCTGGCTTATTTCGCTTAGCATAATGCTTTCCAGCTGCATCCATGCTGTTGCAAAGGGTATGAGTTCCTTCTTTCTTTCGGCTGTGTAGTATTCCATTGTGTAAATGTACCATAGTTTTTTGATCCATTCATTTACTGATGGGCATCTAGGTCAGCATTATTACCTGCATCTTCCAAATGAGGACATGTAGACTTTGAGAAATGACTTGCTCAAGGGATGCCAGGTAAAAAGGGGTAGGACCAGGATTCACATCTAGGTGCCTATGAGTCCAAAGACCATACCCATAACCTTGGTTTCATACTATCTCTATATAGTCACATGGCTCCCTTATCTGAGCAGCTTCTGTCATCACATGCCAACTCGCTATTCTGGTTTTCTGACACTTTTCCTTATGCACTGGCCCTTTCACATATTATTCCAAGATAAGTTACTTAACTTCACTGAGCTGTAATTCCCTGGTCTGTAAAATGGAGAAATAATTCTTACCTCAGGTGGTGGCTGTGAGAATCAAATAGGTAAACGTATGTGAAGTGTTGTCAGTTGTAACGTAAATGAAAGGTATTATCTCCATTCTACAGATGAGAAAACAAACAAACAAAAAGGACAGTATAGTTACCTGACAGACAAAAACTGTTGCCTTTCCACCTCTTATTTGAGGCTACATGGAGGCCTCTGCTCCCAAAATATCTGTACTTGCAACTAGAAGTAGAAACCATATTTAATAAGTATTCTCTGTTAAGATAAAAATGTTCTCAGGCCAAGGTTTAAAATGGGCAGAACACAGATACATTTTAAACAAAATAAGTGAGAATGGCTTGGAACCAGGGTCTGCCTGGAGGAGTACTGGCTTAGCCACTAGCTACTGAAACGGGCTTTGGGCAGCAAGAGGACAGAGGGTCAGGGTGAGGGGAATGAGGAGAGAGCAGAGACTCTGTGCTATGAGAAATAGAAGGGCTGAAAGGATTGGGCAGCTTCAACATCTTGCTTATGGCCCAGAGATCCATATTATCATTGAAATCCACACTTAGTCCTTTCTCTCTTTTAAAACAACTTAAAAATTGTAGTATAATATACCTCAGAACAATCTTGTCCTTTCATTTGACCCTTTCTCCTTCTGCTGTTCCTTAGGTTTCCAAATTTTTTATTTTTTCATACTTCTTTCCCACAGATAAGGTGAGTTCTGTGCAAACTAGATATTCACTTGTAACCTTTATTCTCTTCTTATTTCTTTTTCACAGTGTGTTCAAATCACTTAAGGTATCTCAATAAGGAGGTCACCAAGCCAAGGGAGGATGGTGATGCATTTTGTGGAAATGAGCACTGTTATACCCACAAGAGAGAAGAAGCCCTGGATAAGTCTGTCTTTGGGTTTTGCAAGGACTGATGTGTCAGAGAAGACACAATGTAAGTTTTCATGGGTGGGTTTTTAACACAGGAGCACTATTTTAAACTACTATCTCATTTTTCCTTGTATGAAATTTGTTCTCTCCATAATGTAATTTCTTTAAAAAATATGAGTATGAAATAGCCCAAAATAACTAGACAATGGGTGTTAAAGGCAAAACCCTCTATCTTTTTTTGGTAATTCATGCTTCTGTATGAATTTTTAAGGAAGTTTCCATTTTTTAATATTTTATTTATTTATGCATTTATGTTTAGAGGATGGGGAAAGGAGGGAGAAAGAGAAGGAGAGAAACATCGATATGCTAGAGAAACAAATGTGCAAGAGAAAAATCAATCAGTTGCTTCTTGCATACCCTCAACTGGAGGTATGGTTTGCCACCCAGATATGTGCCCTGATCAGGAATCAAACTGGCAACATTTCGGTTTGTGGGATGATGCCCCACCCACTGAGCCACACCAGTCAGAGCAAAGTTTCCATTTCTAATGGACAAAATTTTGCTTTAAATAGGATTCTGTGTAATTTGGCTATCCATGAAAACAAATCCAAGTAGAGTACAAATTATAACTATCTTGAAGTACACGCAAGGAAGCCCCGTACTGTTCCACTACTTATGTCATAATGTGAAAGGAAAGCCACATTTGAGCGATGTTCTGGTCCATCCAGCCCAGAATTTTTATAGGGGGGCTCAGACATGTTGGCAAATAGGAAGGGAGAGGGTGTGACTGTCCTCCTTAATGACAACCTCAAGTTTAAAGACAATTTACAAGATTTTCTTAGTAAGTTATCTAGGTTTTGTCTTCTATAAATATAATTCTAAATCCTTCTTAACTCATTTTTCAGTTCTATTTGTACCATTGCTTGAGGTGGCAAGTTCCATAGGTTTTAGTGACCACTGTGTAAAGTCTGACTTCCTTTTGTTTGTCTTGGATTTGACTCTTGAGTTTGAAGTTCTGTGCTGAACTTCAGCCAGGAAATAAACAGCTTTGACCACTATTTACTCTGTACATACCGTTCATGATGCTTCTATAAGGAGGATAATAGTGGGGCCTAGCTCATAGGGTTAATAAGTATTGCATGATTCAATACATGTCAAGGGCGTAGGCCTGTGGAAGACACAGAGAGAGTAGTGAATAAGTGGTAATTATCAGTAGTAGTAGTATTAGTATGAACTTTGGCCAATGCCTCTATCTACATGACTTTGGATTAAGGATCATAATGCTTTGAATCTTCCTCAGTATGGTGCCTTCTCATTTTTTCATGCTTGCTGCCTATGTCTATGCCACCTCAAACTCCATTGTGCCTTTCTTGATTTATGGCCTCATAAATTAAACATTGTGTTGCAGATATGACTACTCTAGGTTTTAATTTTTTCAAAAATAGGATAATGTGTTATTCTGTTTCTAGTCTATTTTCTATTGATTGCACATCATTCTATTGACCTTTCCAGCCAAAATAACAGAGAGACCTGAAATTGTTCCAGAAATACCTACAACTCCTAGATCTCTTTCTAGAGCCATAAGTAACATCAGATCTTATTATTTGCATTGTATAGTTAGGGTTTTTATTGTAAATGCTTTAACTTGCTGAGATAATCTACTGTACCTTTTTCTCCATTCCCAAAATTTTTAGAGATTTTCTTGCCATTTATCCTATGCCAGCTTGTCATTTCTCTACTGAGAAGAGCTTAGTGCTAGCTACAAGCACAGAAATACTGCTTTGTATACCTTATTTTATACCACTTATAACACTTAAATAAACCTAGGATCATGGGAATCTTAATGCTGACACTTCTCCATTCAAAGAGGTACCTTTTTACTATCCTCCATTTCATTCTGTAAGTTAGCTCACCTTCCATGACAAAATGTCTCCCCAAATTCCATAGGAATTAATTTAACTACAAAAAAAAAACACCATCAACAGTATGGGAGCTTGTCAAAGGCTTTTTTAAAAAGTCTATGCAAGTTCTATTCCCTGGTTCCTCCTTGTTCATATGTTATTTACTCTCTTGAAGAGTACTAACAGATTAGTCAGATATAATTTTCCCTCACAGAAATCCTGATGCCTTCCTTCCAAAAGGTCATGTTTGACTGTGACTATAAATACATTATTTGGTTACAAAACAATGGTTCAGAGATTTCTAGATTCTGCTTTTTAAGAAAATTTTCATATGATCATTAAATGGCAGTGCTGGAAAGAGCCTTACAGATGGTCTAATTCTCTTCACTTTACAATGAAGAAACTGAGGCCTAAAATGGCTTCTGCCAAAATTACTTTTTATTTATATTAGTCTTATAACAAATTTATAAGAATTTTGAATTCTTATTCTTGATTGTGCTAAAATGTTTGGGTATACATTTACTCTGATGTTTCATATCAAATGTGTTTTTCTTCTTAGCATTGAATATATAATAGATATACTTTATGGTCATAATGTTTTCAAGAACTCAAACATTATTTTAAACAGGCTTGTTACACTTAATTTTATTGTCATACTTTAGCTCGCAAGTCTTCTTTTTATTTTGTTATTCCTATTAAGAATTATACCCTCAAAATATACCTGCTTTTTTGTTATTTTTTAAAATCACATTGTTAACCTTATATTGTATTTACTATGTGACAGGCAATGTTTGAACATATGACATAGATCCTCACTTAAGGTTCAAAGGTAGACAATATGAATTCACAATATTTGGATACATTTGGGTTGGAGGAGGTAGTGACTGGATAAGAGCATCAAGATGACTTCTAGGATGAAGGTAGTGTTCTGTTTTTTGCTCTGGGTGACAGATATATGAGTGTGTTAATTTTGTGAAAATCCGTTGAGCTGTTTGAGACCTGTTGTATGTGTAGCTTTCTGTATGTATATTATACTTCAATAAAACTTTAAAGAAAAATAACACTCAGTTACGCCCTTTAACCAACTTGATTAGGTAGGTATTTTCATTACTCACATTTGACAGATAAGGAAACTGAGGTATAGAGAAACTAAATACCTTGCTGAAGATCACAGAGTTAGTGTTTAAACAAGACTGGGATTTTAACTTAAGGAGTCTGGCTCCACATCTATGTTCTTAATTAGCACACTCTATACCACATCTTAGAACTGATTTTTTTCAATAGCAAGATTATTTGCTTTCAAATCTTATGATGACTTTGCTTTTGACCCTAATTGCATTTACTTTTGTGTTTCCCCCATTATAAATCATGACCCCTTTCTTCAATGCACATGCATACACACACACACAGGAAAATGCCTTAATGACATAATTTTCTCTGCCATCGTCATCTCTTTTTATGCCTCTCTGTGTCCTTCAGAAATGTCCATGGTGAGTTTATCCATGAAACTAAAGTATATAAACCCCATCCTGAAACTGAGAATATTCTCAATGTAAAAGAAATAAAAATGAACCAAAAATCCTTGCAAGTAATCTCTAAGAGCAGAGATCACATTAGTCTTTTGCTATAACCTAAGCATTTTAAGGATTCAAAAAATCACAGAAGGAAGGGAAATATTTTAGGCACACTGAATTCCAACTGACTGTACCCCAGATTTCTATGTAACTTCTGGGCAAGTCAAAATGCTTTTGTAAATAAGGGTTAGATTTTCAAAAATTCATGAGGATTATTGAGAGTGGTAGAACCTCAGGGGAAGAGGCAAATGGACAGAGGAAAGGACCTATCACTATATTTGAAGTGTCAATTCTGTGCCAGATATTGCATTAGAGCAGTGTATGTTCATTATATCATTTAATCTTCACTATCACCATTTGAAGGAGGTATTAATAATCCCCAGTTTTCAGATGAGGAATATGAGGCTCAGACATCAAGTTCACACAGCTAACAAAGTCTGTCTGGCTCCAAAGCCCATGCCCCACCCCCCGCCAATTAAATTGCAGCACCTTTCAAAAAGTAGATGCCCTTTTGACTGTTTTAGAGTAAAAACATCAAAGGATAAGAGAAGAAAATGATGTAAGTAAATGTATCATATGTTTGTATTTTAAAAACTTCTTATTAAAAGAAAACTTTTACTCTTTATTAACAACACAAAGCTGCTTTGTGAAGGAAGAAAAAGGTATTTTGAACAATGGTACTGACCAGTTAATTCCACAGTGAATCATACTTTTTCTTTTATATCCCAGCTTAGAAAGCACAGAAGAAAGTTTTAAAATGTTATAGATATTATTATTTTAGAACAAAATTTCTCACTAAAAATACTATGACCAAATGATAATTAACAATTAGAGTAAATTACAATAAATTAAAACTTATAGCCCTATGATCCTGCTCAGCAGGAATCCATTGGTCTTGTTTTTTTAATATTCCACATATAGATAATGAAACACTCTTAAGTTTAATCCCTTATAATCAGTAGCAGTATAGTGGTTAAAAGCACAAATTCTAATGTCACACTTCCTGGGTTCAAATTCTGCCTCCATTCCTTAATAACCATATGACCTTGCCTTGTAGGGTTGTCAGATTTAGCAAATAAAAAAATACAGGAGAGCCAGTTAAATTTAAATTTCAGATAAGTAATGTTTTTAAGTATAAGTATGCCTCACAAAGAATTACTCATCACTTATCTAAAATTCAAATTTAACAAGGTGTCCTGTATTTTATCTGGCAATCCTACGTTGGATGAGTTACTTAATCTCTCTGTGCCTCATTTTGGGCAACTATAAAATGGGAATGATATTATGATAGTAGTACCTAACTCATAGAGTTGTGGTGAAAATTACATGGGAATATAAGTACACTGAAACCATGTCTGGACACAGAGTAAGCACTATATACATGATAACTTTTTAATTACTTAATTCTTCTATTTACATTAATATGAATTTAGTTTGAGATTTTGATTTTAAAAGAACAATGAAATAATTACTTTATACCTCATTTGCTATGTGCAGAACCAAAGTAGAAGAGTGATACTGGAGTGTGTTTTTATTTACACTCACATTGAATACCTTAATTTTTTTACTAGGGAACATGTTCAATAACTATCACATTACAACCCAGAAACAGTTTCTTCTGTGATTGTTGATATAAATGGTCTTTCCTTACAACAATAACCTTTTTATGCATTGAAAGTCTGAAAAAATATTTTTTTAGTCTATATTGTGTGAACTAAATCCCTCCTTCACAACATACTAAGTGCATATTTCTCCATATTTGCATAGCAGGAATCTGTATATTGTCAGATGCAAAAGTAACATTAAAATTTAAGAGCTGGTATATTTCAGTTTCTTATAACACCTGAGAAAAACCCAAACACATAATAAAATGCATTGTACAAAACATTTTACATATAATCTATTTGTATCTGCTTTCATGATCTCAGATTATAAATGTCTACCAATATTTTCTCAATTTATATGAAAAACATGATTTATGTATGTTAATTTCAAGTTGGCATTTAGCCATCTGAAAGCTTACCTTCACATATGCTTAACTATGGGGATGTGTGAAGTTTCATAAAAAGTCAATAGCACAGAAAGAATGGAAGAACCAGAACTGTATGAATGATTCTGAAAAATTGGAGAAATATTCACTAAAGTTGCTGTGCACTTTCATAGTAGGCAAATACCATGGCTTTGCCAGTAATGTGTGCTTTAGAGTGCAATAAATTGTTCCTGTTTTTCTTTCCATTGTAGAAGACACTAACCTGGCTTCATGAAACCAGACATGCATGTCATCTCCCACCTCATTTTCTTTTGGGTGTAGGAGGGGAAATAAAATACAAACTGTTCTGGTGTGCAATAATCTATTTTACAGTTGCATGCAAGGAAACCATCCCAGAAAACCTGGCAAGATAGCATTCATTTTTATTCTTTATTCAATTCCTTCCTATACTGTCATTATCATGTGTGTAAAGGGCATTCTATATACACAGGAACACAGTAGAGATATTTAGTAAGACAATATAGACATTAAGTCAACAATCATTACTTTGAAATAATGGTATGCAGTGGGCACAGGCAGCACTTCACTGGACCAAAACATAGGACACATATTCAAGAAGTGATTTTCTATTATAAGAGGAAGTGAATGTTTCCAGCTTGGTTTCTATTTTTAATGTTCTTTAGTGATACCTTGTTATGAGGTTACAAGAGATTTTTCTCCACAGTTCTCAAATCTATATTTGCAATCTGACTTTTGTTCTTTTCAATTGCCTTCTGGAAATCTTCACTTAGATGTCATATGGTCATTTCAAACTCAATGTACTCCTTATCTTCACTCCAAACCTGGTCCGCCTATATTCTCTGGCTTAGTTCCAGGCATGAGCATTTACCCATTTCCCTAAACTGGATGTCTCTGGCATTTTAAACCTCTCCCCCTGATCTTGTTCACATCCAATCAATGGAATGCTATTGATTCCACCTCCAAATTGTTTCTGAAATCTATCCCCTCTTCTTTATTCTCATAGCCATTCATTTAGTTCACTCATTCTCCTGTACTTTTACAATGACCTACTAATGGCCTTTTAATAGGTCCCTCTGCTTCCATTCTCTTCCATATCCAATTTATCCTCTATATACAAACAAGAGCTTTTTTGTTTGGTTAGTCGGTTGATTTTTAAAAAGTACAAATTCAGAGCAAATTATTCACCTCCTCAAAACCATTCAGTACTCCTAGGACTCTATAGCATTAAGTCCAAACTCTTTACAATGGCATACAAGGCTCACCGTCCTTTCAAACTCTCTTCTCCCACCAAATTCATTGCTGAGATGCCTCACATACTCTGTTTCTGCCTGTTAAACCAAACTACCAGCTAGTCCTCAAAGAAAACTTGTCATTTCTCCAAGCTAGCGGTTTACAACCAAAAGGACACATCATAATCACCTGGAAGTTTTTTTTTAAAATAACATATAAATGTCTTTAATCTCAGACCTATAAAATCAGAATCTGTACAAATGGAGCACAGTATCTGTATTTTTATCAGGTCATCAGGTGATGGGTGATACATGTGTTTGTTTTAGGCATTTGTTCATCATATTCCTTTGATCTGGAATGCCTTCTCTTCTCCACTTCCTCTCCCTAATTTTCTGCTTTGCTACCTCCTACCTATTTTCAAGGTTTAGCTCAAACATCACCTTCTTTGTGAAGCCTTCCAGGATCTATACAGGTAAAATAAATTTCCCTCTTGTGCCTGCTGCTAGAATCATGCATTATTTCAAGTGCTCCCAGTTTTTTATGGTGTTCTCCTGTGAGAAAGCAAACTCCTTGTGTTTCTTTGTATTCCTAGCCCTTAGCACAGTTCCTGGCACTGTGCTCAAGAAATATGTGAGAAAGAAAAGAAGGGAGGAGAAAAGAAACGAAAAAGGGAAATGTGGTGTGGTCCAGGCTCATCCAAATGAAAATATAAAAAGACATTCTTCCCTGATTGGTGTGGCTCAGTGGACTGAGCACCGGCCTGCAAACCAAAAGGTCACCGGTTCAATTCCCTATCAGAGCACATGCCTGGGTTTTGGGCTGGGTCCCCATTTACGGGCAAAAAGCGGCAACCAATTGATTTTTTCTCCTTCTCTTTCTCTCTTCCTTCTCCTCTCTCTGAAGAAAACATAGGCAGGAAAATTTCAGATATTCCACGCAGCAATATTTTCACCCATATGTCCCCTAGAGCAAGGGACATAAAGGAAAGAATAAACAAATGGGACTTCATCAAAACAAAAAACTTCTGCACAGCTAAAGAAAACATCAGCAAACTGAAAACGGAACCAACCATATGGGAAAATATATTTGACAATGATACCTCAGACAAGAGTTTGATGTCCAAAATATATAAAGAACTCACAGGACTCCACTCCAGGAAGACAAATAATCCAATGAAAAATGGGCAAAGGACTTGAATAGATACTTCTCCAAGGAGGAAGTACTGGGTGCCCAGAGACCTATGAAAAGATGCTCAGCATCACTAGCCATCAGAGAGATGCAAATTAAAACCACAATGAGATACCACTTCACACCAGTCAGAATGGCCATCATAAACAAATCAACAAACAAGAAGTGCTAGCAAGGATGTGGAGAAAAGGGAACCCTAGTGCACTGTTGGTGGGATTGTAGACTGGTACAACCACTGTGGAAAACAGTATGGAATTTCTTCAAGAAAATAAAAATGGAACTGCCTTTTGACCTGCTAATTCCACTGCTGGGATTATATACCCTAAGAATCCAGGAAACACCAGTCCAAAAGAACCTATGCACCCCAATGTTCATAGCAGCACAATTTACAGTAGCCAAGTGCTGGAAGCAACCCAAGTGCCCATGAATAAATGAGGGGATCAAAAAATTATGGTACATTTACACAACGGAGTACTACACAACAGAAAGAAAGAAGGAGCACCAACCCTTTGCGATAGCATGGACGGAATTGAAGAGCGAAGTAAGCCAGACAGCTAAATACAAATACCTTATGATCTCACTTAATAGTGGAACCTAATCAACAAAACAAGGAAGCAAAATAGAACCAAAGACATTGAAATAAAAAACAAACTGAGAGTAAACAGAGGGGAGCAGGGAGGGGGCTAACGGGGAGAAGAAAAGGAAGGGTCATCAAGGAACATGTATGAAAGACATATGGACAGAGCAAAGGGGTAGTATTGAGGGTAGGAGGTGGAGGTCAGTGGGGCAGGGGAGAGTGGTGGGAGGAAAACAGAGACAACTGTACTTGAAAAACAATAAATAAATAAAATAATTTCAAGAATCTTTAAAAAAAAAGACATTATGTTTTCTATTTCTCAGTGAAAATCCCCTGTTACAGTCTATAGTTAGATCCTGCAGTGGGTCTCATGGTGTAACACACTGAATTTTAACTAATCTTAAAATGTCTATTTGGAACAAGAGAAATGAGTGGAGTGGGATCTTTGCTTGTCTACCATGTTGAGCTTCTGCCTCAGAAAGTTCTGGTAGTTTCTGATAACAGTCCTGCAGGGAGTGACTGTTATTCCCCTGCTCTGTTTATGTTCTCTTGAGCACAGCAGTAACAAAACTATGTGAGAGCTTTTACCACAGGGTGATATAACCTCAGCATGCAAGTCAAAGGGTGGTAATTTTACACAACTGCCTTTCTTAGAGGTCCTGGCAACAACTTCCTTTTCCTCAGTGTGAGCTGATGGCATAGTCACTTCCTATTTGGTCTCAACTGCCAGTTGTTTTTTTTTGTTTGTTTGTTTGTTTGTTTTTAACTGCCACCTTTAACTAGAATGTTTTCTTGAGAAGCCTACAAATTAAAGAACAAGTGGCCAATTCAAGACATTTTAAAAAGTTAATTCAGAGGGAAAAATATCACCAAAATTGTTTGTTTAGCATCATTTCATGGTGACACATGAAGAGTTCTCTTGTGACTAAAAATTGCACACTGGGAAGCACAAAGAAGTTACCTGACTTCATTACAAAGAGCCCAGTCACCCAAAGAATCTTTCTTAAGAAACTCTCAGGTCTCTTCATGTCCCTCTATGGCAACACAAAACTATCATTATAGGATGAGTCGTGTAGCAAATCATGGATTTGTCACCACCAAAGCAACTATGAATGCATGCAGGCTTCTGAGGGCTTTTGCCTTGAGCCCAAGGCATCTAAAGATCAACGGTACAATTCTGTGAGTGTTTAGGCAGGCAGAGAAACTGAAACCAGGAAGATTCTCTTAACATTCCATCTTTTGACTCCTACCTCTACATCTGAATTAAATTGTCTAGACCATGTTTACCTCTCTCAGTACTGCAACTAATTGGTGAAGACAAGAAATTGTGAGCTCAATTCCTTTGGTCACTAAATGAAAATATTTCAATGTGACTAAGCAGATATGTAGAGAAATGTTATAAGCAGGAAACCACCTAAGAAGCATCTGCTTCCCCCCACCTCCTCTGTTGCTCTAATCCCCTCAGTAGCATCAGGAAGTAAAGTGAACAAGAAAATTAAGCTGTGCTGACTTTTATATACTAGTTTTTCTTATAAATGATACTATAATAGAGTACTATGAAAGCCCCAAAAGGTGCAAGATTACTCAGGATAAATAGTTACATTGGTTTAATATTTCTTGAAAAGAATCCATTCAATAGGTTTTCCTTTGGGAAGCTTGGTTAGAACAATAGCAAGGATACAACATCTGCAAGAACTAGTATATAATGGATTCCAATTTGATACACAGAGAGTAAAGAGAAGACGTGAATATCACATGTGTTTACATATACAACAATATAAAAGGGACCCTTGAATGTTGTCTTTCCAAATATCACTACAGAGTACAGTAACTTGAATCAAAATATTCCTGTCACTGGATGATGAGCTTCTAGAATTACCCTGATAATTTCCTTTATTTTTTAAAGATTTTATTTATTTATTTTAGAGAGGGGAAGGGAGAAAGAAAGATAGGGAAAGAAACATCAATGTGTGGTTGCCTCTTGTGCGCTCTCCCACCGGCGACCCTTTGATTTCCAGGCTGGCATCCAACCCACCGAGCCACACCAGCTAGGGTTAATTTCCTTTAGTTTTAAACAGATAATTGAAAGAAACCTGGATAATTGTTAATTTTCTCTTAAACTTTATACATTTATATACTTTATACATTTCAATGTAGTTATTAGGCTCAAAATATGACAGTCCAAAATATGAGAACCTACCTTTAAATTTTGTGAAGAAGTCAAAGTTATCTCAATAAGGTATCACATTTGAACACTCCTAAGTAATGTACCAAGATTAAACATTTTTTAAACAAACCATTACATTTTTTAATTTTATTTTTATATTTTATTGAATCTATTGGGGTGTCATTGGTTAATTAAATTATATAGATTTCAGGGTTACAATTCTATAATACATCATCTGTATATTGTATTGTGTGTTTACCACCCCAAGTCAAGCCTCCTTCTATTACCATTTATCTTCCTTCCCCTTTACCTTCTCCTACCTCCTCTCACCCCACTTTCCCTCTGGTAATCACCATACTATTGTTAATCTCTTCACCTTTTTCACCCAGCTCCATCACATTTTCTTAAAGTTATTTTCTGTTCAATATTATTTTTTATTAAATAGTAGTCACTCTTTGGGGCAGATGATCCATGATTTAGTACCAAAGTAATATAAAAATACTGCTTTTTTCCACTACCCCCTTGATGTGGCCCAATATTTTTTAGGGGGTCTATTGAAGGGGGACAGCAACCACATTGAACTGAAATCCTCATGGAACAGTGATCTCCAAGTCTATTGGTTAGTAACCACTAATGTAGAATGTGGAGCATGAATTTTCACACTCTGGCACCATAGACAGTTTGGGCTGGATAATCCTTTGTGACGAGGGTTGTCCTGTGCATTGGAGGATGGTTAGCAGCATCCCTGGCCACTACCCATTACCAGTAGCACCCTGTCCTAGGCTCTGAAAATACAGCTAAGAAGAAAACAGACAAGAATCTTGCCCACTAAGAGCTGGCATCCTGCCCTGGCTGGTGTAGCTTAGTGGATTAAGCGCGGACCTGTGAACCAAGAGATCGCGGTTCGATTCCCAGTCAGGGCACATGCCTGGGTTGCAGGCCAGTTCCCAGCAGGGAATGTACAGAAAGCAACCATACATTGATATTTCTCTCCCTCTCTCCTTCCCTTCCCCTCTGAAGATAAATAAATAAAATCTTTAAAAAAAAAAAAAAAAAAAAAAAAAAAAAAAAAAAAAAGAGCTGGCATCCTACCTGAATAATTCTTACATAAGAGAAGTTGGATCTTTGGCCTCAAGGACCTAATAATCTTGTTGGGCAGACTTGACAAAAGAAATGCATGAAATAAGAACCAAACTACAATGTGAGTGCTGCTTCCACTGACATGCAAAAGAAGTCTGAAGGAGGGCTTGGAGCAACGAAGGAGGTTCACTGGGGGGTGGGATTTGAGATGAGTGTTACATAATGAAACTTGATTCAGACCCTTGCTACTCAAAGTGTGGTCTAAGGATCAGCAGTATTGGCACCACCTGTAAAATTGCTAGCAATGCAGAATTTTGGGCCTGCTCCAGAGTTACTAAATCAAAATCTGCACTTTAAAGAGAATCCTGGGGAATTTCTATGAACATTAAAATTTAGGTGGCACTGCAGGTTTTTTGTCAGACTAACATTGTTGAGTGTGACCTGGGCTAGTGGGAAACAGAGACCAGATTGGGGCCTACCATCATGTTAAAACTAGTAAGCGCCTAGACTTGGGGAACTAAGAGTAGGAAAATTAAATTATACCCTTTATCATCTGAATGAATAAGAAAATGTGGTGCATATACACAAAATGGAATATTACTGAGCCATAAAAAGGATGGAAACCCTGCTATTTGCAACAATATGGATGGACCTTGAAGACATTATGCTAAGTGAAATAAGTCAGACCGAGAAATACAAATATGGTATAGTCTCACTTACATGTGGAATCTAAACAATAGCAAATTTACAGAAACAAAGAGTAGACTGGTGGTTGCCAGGGGCAAAGGATGAGGGAAATTGGTGAAGGTGGTCAAAGGGTAAAAACTTCCAGTTATAAGATGAGTAAGTTCTGGAGATCTAATGTACATCATAATAACTATAGTTAATAATACTGTTTTGTATATTTGAAAGTTGCTAACAGAATAGCTCTTAAAAGTTAGAGGTACCTGGATTTTAATTCTAGCTTTACCACTCCTTAATTGTGTGAAACTTTGCATCAAATTATTTAACCTCACTGAGCCTTTTTTTCATCTGTAAAATGGTGGGGGGAGCAATATGACCTCAGAGGGCTCTTGTAAAGATTCAGTAAGGTAACACGTATACAGCATTTAACAGTCTCTGGTACAAAGACAATGGCATCCATTAATAATAATGATATTGATAACAATAATAGTCTATCTTTTGAGAAAGATTCAAAAGGAAAAGTAGAAACACTGTCTACTAGACCCCAACATTGTGCTGTGTACAGACCTATAACAACCTGCAAGGTAGGGAACTTCATCCTTGTTTTAAACCAGAACTTAGATATTACATTTTAAAAATATCAGTAACACCTTTTCGTTCCCAGAGGTCCCTTCATAATGAGATTCCTGTAATTGCTATTATCACTGTTACTGTTATTATTAGACTACTCTCAAAAGAGCTTTACTCCCTCCTAGAGTGGAACTTAACATGGGGTGGAGGCAAAGTGTTGCTGAAACCACTGCGTTGTATGCTGAGTTCCATCACACTTACTTCTACAGATCCAATCTCATTTCCCATACCTCTATTATCCTCGTTAAATTTTTTTGCGGATGCACCATCTGTTTTCCAACTTCCCTCTCTCTTACATGTACAGAACTTCTGATTAAGAGAAGACCCAAACTGGCCTCCTCCCCCACCAAATGATAGCACAAGAGGTAGGGGTAGCCTCAGATTTAAGTTACTTGAAGCAGGTCGGGGTGCGGGGAATCCAGAAAGCAGAAAAGTGGCTAAGTAGATCTGCTCCGAACTGTGGCGGCCCCAGCCTGGGGAGATCCGACTGCGGGAATCCATTAACTCGGTGACTCTCTGTGTCCCCACCCTTGACCAGAACAGGGTGACAAGAAGAATTTCCAACACACCCAAGTTTCAACTCAAGGGGTCTCCGAGACTGCGTGTGCCCCAGTCTTGCATGCCTGCCTACAACGTGGCTGCGTCTGGGACGCCCTTATACTCCCAGAATCACCCAAACTCTTCCATTGTCTCTCCAGGCCGAGCTGTGCTCCAGGTCTCACAGTCTCTGGGTTATCCTCTCCGTGTGCCTGGAGAGTCTCCACCTTCTCAGGCTCTAGCAACCCCAAGCAAACCCCTTCACTTGAAGCCTTAGCTGTCCAGGCAACGCCCGGCTGCCGGACGGGGGCAGGGCCA
This sequence comes from Trachops cirrhosus, assembly GCA_028533065.1. Classification (NCBI taxonomy): domain Eukaryota; kingdom Metazoa; phylum Chordata; class Mammalia; order Chiroptera; family Phyllostomidae; genus Trachops; species Trachops cirrhosus. The sequence continues at coordinate 18,778,646 of CM052552.1, forward strand.
ACAGAGGAACCGCCCCCAGCCACCTCCCCGGCCAGCCAAACGGGCGGGTTGCTGGGGCGCCTCCACCTCCTCTTCCTAAAGCGGCAAGGCGCAGACGAGCGGCATCACTCGAGCCCAGGTCCCAGGCACCGCCACACACAGCGCCCCGCTTTAAGGAGTAGGAGCAGCAGCAGAGGCAGCGGCTACAGCGGCCGGCAGGCGCCATAAAGGTAGACTGAGTCCCAGGGAGTCCTGCCACGAAATGCCTACCTCCCAGCCCGTGGCTACCACCTCTAGTCTAGTAACCCCACTTCTGTGTGTCCTTCCAGGCCCGGGTTGAGAAGCCTGGGAGGGCCGCGGAGCTACCCACGGAGGAGGAGCCAGCCCCAGCCCGAGGCGCAACCACCGCAGAAGCTGTGCAAAGCAGCAGTCGCATTCATGGCCCAGTCACCAGTGGCTGTCCAAGTGCCCGGGATGCAGGTGAGGAAGCCCAGGCCGCCTCGCTGCCCACGTGACCGCCCGGGAGTCCGTAGTGTGCTCTGCTCTGGGCACCCGAGTCAAGAGGCGGCCCCTGGGCTCCCCTGAAGGCAGGGCCCACCGCTCTGTCCAGGTGACAGGGAAATTGGACTCTTAATTGTTTCCTGGTGTTCAGGCTAGGTGGTGCACTGCCCTGGGAAAGCGGAGAAGGTATCGATGTGGGGATGGGGGTTGGGGGGAGGGGTTATGAGAAAAAATAGGCCAGAGCGAGACACCTGCGCCTGCCAGAGTGTAGTACTCTTGGGGAGTGGAGGTGGGAGGACTTAACTTGGGAGAGATGGAGGTGTCTCCAGATTTGTGGGGTAAAACGCAAATTGTGCTTCCCCCACCCTTCCATGCGTACACAAGTTGGGGCTGAGCAAGACAAGGGTGTTGGTGGCGGCGGCGTTGAATTGGGCTCTTCCTGTGTGCGTAGAGTGGAGAGTGAGGTGACTTCGTTTCCCTTTTTGGTGCTGCTTCTTAATGGCGAAGTTGTATCTTGCTCCCCCACCTGGCCCAGTCCTTATTTCGGTGTGAAAAATGCAGGGTCCCATCTCAGGGTCACCTAGGAGATGGCTCTGCAGCCCCCTCCCCTGCCTTTCTTACAAGATGACTGTTACACGTGGTTAAAGGAAGCAACTTCTTACTGGAGATCTACCGAGCCCCCACCCCCCACCCCCATTTTATTTTCATTTTATTAAAAAAGAAATGAGCTATGTCCATACGTTTTATGCTGGTATGGTTTTATATCGGTGCATTTCAAGCTATTTACTAAATGTTATCCAAGTCTACTAACTTTTAAACATTCACATTTTACTTTTTTCCTTTGTTACACAGCGAAAACAACCTATTTATGAATAACTCAGAAACTAGAAACACTAAAGCCTCAGTCCCTCAGTATCGTCTAAAAATGTGAGAGGAAACTTTTTTCAAGTTCAAAAAATATTTAGATTAGTAAATAATGTATATTTCTAATAACAAAGAGCTGTGGATTGGGGCCTCAATTTACTACTAATTGATGCACAGAATTCATTTATTTCTCAAGCAATCAGTCACTTTATACATGGTGACAAAAAAGTGATTTTTAAGATACTTTCCCCAAAAGGACTATTTGTGTTAAACATATCTTACCTAAGGACTCCAATGTGTCCTAAGCACCAGGCCTTTTAGCTGGATGTAGGGCAAGTCTGTGTTGAGTCCCAGGAAGTCAGTGTGTATTTAACTAAAAAGAGAGGAAGAAAAGGGGAAGTGAGAAATAGTAGGGCTTTTAAAAAGGTTAATCCATTCAAGCTTTACAAAATGCCCCAAACTTTTTTCTTTTCAGGCTACCCACCTCCCTCTTTCCCCCATCTACCCTGCTCCACACCCCATTCATTCAGTTCTGCCTTTGATTGTATTAAGGAAGTTAGTAGTTTGCAATAATAACTACAGTTCTGCTGTGTCTGATGTGGACGAAAGTCTGAAAAATTTCTCATTGTACCCTCCTTACCATTATGTGGAAAGTAGATCCTTACACTAGTCAAGTTTTGTCTCCGAGGGTTTCCAAGCTTTTCTCTCCATTGTGTGCAAGGTAGCCTGCTTGCATTAGTCAGCGGAGTGCCTCCCCTTCATCAAGTTTGTGATTGTGGAAAACTGTGTGCTGGAAAACTCTGTGTACTAAGGAGAAAATAGTTTCTGGTCTTTATTTGATTTGTCTTGACTTTATTTGATTTATATGATTTCTGGTCCTTATTTGATTTGTCTTTACTTGATTTATATGGTTTAGGAACTGCTTGCTGCTCAGTATTTTTTACTGCTTTCAGCTTTGTTGAATTATCTGTGTTCCCTATCTCTTCAATTTCTAAATGTTAATTAAGGTGGTTTAGAATGTGAATCAAGTATTTTAAATGGCAAATTCTGCCTTTCACCTTATACCTTATACCTTCCCAAAGTTGTGATTACTTTGTTAAACCTAATTTGGAGAGGTCAGTCATCTCAATATTAGCAAAGAAAAGAGGAATATGTATTTGTCACTTTCTCCATCTTAATGAAAATGGTAAATCTTAACTTCCTAATTCAATTCTCTTTGTAGATGTGGTTCTTAGCATTTGGTGCAACACAAACATTTTCCACAGTTAAAATTGTACAGTACCCTAAAAATAAATTTGAAGGCCTACTACAGGCCTGGAACCTAGATTTCTTTTACTATTCTTTTGTTAAAAAATATTGCAGATGAGATGCAGAAATATATCATGTGCTTGTGAAATTCCCCTAGAGTTTTGTTAAAGAGTTAGAAGTAACTTTTAAACCTTTAGACTAGTAAGAAAACTTGAATTAGCCATGTGTTCTTGAAATTAATGTATAGTAAGTGTTTCCGCAAATCAGAGTGAAGCGGTCACAGACCTATAAGTTTTTAAAAGTTTATTTTAGAGAATTATGAAGATAGATGGAAAAAATGATTTTTCCAGAAATAAAAACAAAATTACTTTATCCACAGTGTATTTCTCCTCCCCCGCCCCCTCACCCCAGGAGAGACATGAAGTAGAAGCTGAGCTACCTGTTCTATCACTTAAGACTTCCAGCATTCCTGACTTTCAAACAAAGAAATTTCTGTTGCCACTAGTTTAAAATAGAAAAGTAACTTGGAGTGACGAAAGAAAACCCAAGATTTGGTCCAGTTCAAACTCTTCCTTATGAATTAGTTATTTAAACTCATTGTTGATATTTCTTAATATTGTGGTAATGAATATTTTTGCCAAATTACACCAAATTTGGGGGCTATGATTTTTTGTGCTTAATTTGTGCTTACTTTTTTAGTATATGACTAAAGGAATTTTCCACACCAGGAGCTAAACTCTTGAAAAATATTTAAAGGACAACTTCTGTTAAAAGTAAAACTTTTAAAAAATGAATCAATAAACCTGTTTCTTTTCATTGAATTATTTACTCTTTACTGATTTAAAACATGTTTTTTTTCTTTGAAGTTTTTCAGTTATAAAACATACTTAAATTTCAAATATTTCCCCCCTTAAAACATACATTAGTATTTATGAAGTATTCTAAACTGGTTGTTAAATCTTTCATAAAATGTAGGTAGGAGAATAAAGTTGAATGTTGAATTGGAATACTAAGTGTTTTTTTATGTTATGCCTCTTGTGAAAGAAATTTTTAAGTTCCTTCTAAAGAATTTAGAAATTAGCATTCATGTATCTTTATATATGACCAAGTTGGTACAATTTTTTAAATGGTTGATATTTGAGGTGTGAGATGGAAATGAAGTTTAAGGATTAATGAACACTTATTGAAGACCTCTATCTAAGAGGTAGAAAACATTGCCTTGAATTGGTGAAATTAGTTACTGGCTTCTGGGAAGGGTACAGAAGTATATTTACCTGATCTCTACCCCTAAAAATCTTAAAATGTTGTGGTGTTAAATCTAGCACATGAAATATCAAATAATGCAAAATCTGTGATACTTACTCTATAATAGAAGTTGCTGACTGGAAGAGTTGAAGGTTTACAGAGGGTAAACTGACCCCAAAGGATTGTTAGGATCTATACTGGGGAAGGCATTTCCAAGCAGGGAAATAACCTGAGCAAAGGCATGTAGACATGGAAGGGCACACTGCCAAGTGTGCATGTTCACACAGTCTTTGAGAGTGGGGTAAAATCACTGAGACTATGATGAATTCCTTTAGAGAAATAATAGGAGGTAAGATAGGAAAATTTTATTAGGTCCAGATTATGGTGGTTCTTGAATGCTAAGGTAGGATTTTGGCCTTTGGACTAGCCATTATACATTTCTGAGTAAGGGAGACTCATTGAACAAAGTTATATATAGGAAGAGAAATCTCAAGGCTGGATGATAACTGGATAATCCGGAGGACTGAGAGACTTGAGGCAGTTTGATCTACTGAGGCTGTTTTAGTGGGACACTCATCTGTCCAGATGCAATGGATCTTGCATTAATTGCCTTTCATATGCCTAATACTGTGAAGAAGAAATATATGGTTACCAGACTTAATAATTAGTTACAGAAGGAGGACTCGAAGCCTTTGTGATGTTGAATATGGGGAACTGGGAGAATTATGGTACATCTTAAATAATTGGAAAGTCAGGGAAAAGAGCCATATCTAGGAGGAAGTTAATGATTTCTGTTTAAGGGGAAATATCTTAAACTTAAGTATGATTTATAACTGAAAACTTCAAAGAAAAAACATGTTTTAAATCATTAAAGAGTAAATAGTTGAGTGTAAATAAACAGGTTTATTTTTTTTTAATTTCTGTGAGGTTTGAGGTAGCAATGGGATGACAAAGGAAAAATGTAGGACAATATGTCTATTACCTTGATTGTGGTGATGGTTTCACAAGTGTATGCATCAAATTGTATGCTCATCAAATTGTATACATTAAACATGTGTTTTTTGTATATCCATATACTTAAATGAAGCTTTTTTTTATAAAAAGGTCCAGCAAATACTTGAAAATATAGGTTTGGTGGTTAGTCATTTATCAGATATTTACTGAGCATTTACTATATGCCAGTCTCTTTTCTTGAAACTGAAGGATGTGAGTCACCAAGGAGGGAGAGGGTCATAATGCCAGAGATAATATGTGGAATTGAGGGCCCTCATGAGATAGAAAACATAGGGGAAAGATTAGCTTGTAAGGAAAGGACCAATGATTTTAAGGTGCATGAGAGGAAGAAAAACTGTGTTATGATCCAGAGGGAGTAAACTGGAGGGAATTCTTTAACTTTTTAATTCTTATCATGAAACCTAAATTAGAGAAAAGGAATTCAGTTTGGTGCCAAAATCTAGTATGTAGAGTTCTTACCTCCCCTGCATCTTCTGAAGGGAATAATCAGCTTTGCAATTTGAGCTGGAAATGGAAAGCATTACTTTGCATTGATAAACCCAAACCAGATGAGATCGGACAGGTTCAGAGTGGTATGGCTGTAGCCCTACACCAGGCCCCCCAGCCCAGGATTCCAGTGCCAGGAATATAAGTCTCCATAACTTCTGGCTGCAAAAACCATTAGGGATTGAGTTGGTGGAAGAAACTTCTGGAGTCCCAAGCAGTTCCTGTTAAAAAAACATACACACACACACACAGACTTACTCAGACTTATTCCCTCTGAGCTCCAGCAGGTAGGGGAGGGACAGCTTGAAAGGCCCCAGTGGCATACGGGGAGGAATGAGAGTGTCTGGCGTCAAGGCAAGAGCTGGGGGACAGCTTTTTCCAGACAGAAAGGTGGGCAGAGGCTATTGTCCCTTTTCTGAATTCTCCCTGCACAGAGTCACAGAGCCAGCAGACAGGTACCATCTGTGAGACCCCATTAATCTGTCTAACACTGTTTGCCCCACCCTGGAGATTCTCTGAAACTCTGCCCCACCAAGCTGTTAACAGTAACTTTTCCATATAAATGGCTGGATGTGGCTCATGCTTCCCAACTTTCTAAATCCTTTCAAACAAGCAACAGCCAGCCTCAGTGAACCCCCAGCCCCCATACTTATTGCTAAATGGCCCCAGGCATGGCACTAGCAGCAACCAGCCTAGATTCACAACTTGGCTTCCTCTAGTAATCTCCAAGCCCAGTACAAGTAGCAGCCATCTCACATTGCTTTATAGCTCAGACAGCATGGCCCTGGGCAAAACACAGTTAGGAGCTGAACTTGGCCTGCACCACCTGGGAAACACCAGGTCCTGCATACCCAGTGGGCAGCTAAGGACCAAATCAGAGCACGACCACCCTCCCCCTGCACATCTGATCATCCATGGAGGGCAGAGGTTGATAGTCAGTAGTCATAGCCAACCCTTGCAGCTGACTGGCCTACATAAATCCTTCCCATCGACCTGCCAACAGCAACCAAGGCTCAACTACAAGAGGAGGGTGTAATCAGATCGCATGAAGGGCACGCTTCGTGTACCAACCTTTGGGTGATAGAGGAGGCTATGCCACTCTACCCTACAGAACACCTACCACATTAGGCCATGCTACAAAGACACAGAGTCAAAGAAGCTCTACCTAATACATAGAAACAAACAAGGGGAGGCTGCCAAAATGAGGAGACAAAGAAACATGGCCTAAATGAAAGAAAAGAACAAAACCCCAGGAAAAAGAACTAAACAAAAGGGAGATAAGCAATCTGTCAGATGTAGAGTTCAAAACACTGGTTATAAGGATGCTCAAGTAACTTAGTGCGGACCTCAGTAGCATAGAAAAAGATCCAGTCAGAAACAAAAGATACGCTAATTGAAATAAAGAACAACTTACAGGGAAACAACAGTAGAATGAATGAAGCCGAGAATCAAATCAATGACTTGAACATAAGGAAGCAAAAATCAATCAATCGGAAAAAAATCCAAAAATAACAAGAGTAGTGTAAGCAGTCTCTGGGACAACTTCAAGTAGTCCAACATTTGCATCATATGGGTGCCAGAAGAAGAGAAAGGTCAAGAAATTGGAACTTTGTTTGAAAAAATAATGAAAGAAAACTTCCTTAATTTGATGAAGGAAATAGACATGCAAGTCCAGTAAACACAAAGAGTCCCAAACAAGATGGATGCAAAGAGGCCCCCTACAAGACACATCCTAATTAAAATGCTGAAGGCTAAAGGTAAAGAGAGAATCTTAAAAGCAGCAAGAGAAAAGCAGATAGTTTCCTACAGGGGAGTTCCCATAAGACTGTCAGCTGATTTGTCAAAAGAAACTTTTTAGGCTAGAAGGGATTGGCAAGAAATATTCAAAGTCATTAAAAGCAGGAGCATACAGCCAAGATTGCTTTACCCAACAAAGCTATTATTTAGAATTGAAGGGCAGATAAAGAGCTTCCCAGACAAGGAAAAACTAAAGGAGTTCATCCTCTTCATCATCACCAAACCATTATTATATGAAATGTTAAAGGATTATTTAAGAAAAAGAAGAGGATCAAAACTATGAACAATAAAATGGCAAAAAATACGTATCTATCAATTGAATCTAAAAAATCAAACTAAGCAAACCAGAAGAACAGAGGCAGAATCATGGTTACAGAGAGTGTTGTGATGGTTGCCAGATGGGAGGGGTGTATAGGGGAATGGCTGAAGAGGTAAGGGGATTAAGAAGTACAAATAGGTAGTTATGGAATAGCCATGGGAATGTAAAGCATAGTATAGGAAATGGAGCTGCCAAAGAACTTACATGCTTGACCTACGGACATGAACAATAATGAGGGGATTGCCTGAGGGAGTGGGGTGTGCTGGGTGTAGGGGGAAAAGGAGGAGAATTGGGACAACTGTAATAGCATAATCAATAAAATAAAATTTAAGAAAACCCAAGCCATTGTCCTTGTTGGTGAGTGTTTGATACAGAGATGTTGAATATGCTATTGATAATGGCAGAAGACTAACTGGAACAGAATGATCCAAGACTACTGTTAGCTGGGAGAGTTAGAGTTGGTTGGCAGGTATGGAGTTAGGGAGCTAGGGGCCATATGAATAGTTAAAAGTAATTAGGTCTGGTAAGACATGTGCCTTGAACAGTAATGAGAGTCTAGAAATGACATTTGACAAAAAAGTTCCATCATGTACATCCCTTGCTTGTGTCATAGAAAATTAGAGAATATAATTTAGCAAATACTTAAGAAACATTGAACATCGTGATACTCTTTTTTTATTCCTCCTTTCATTTATTTCATGACCTTGAGCATTCATCTACCAAATGAGAAATAATAAAAGCTGCATTACCTTTGCCTCAATGAGATGTTATTAGATGAATTAATTATCATCTGTGGAATATATTTTGAGCTCCTTTATAAAAGATGTTATTAATGTGGACAGTTCATCCTGCAAAACAATGCTAGGCTAATCTCGTGAAAACACTGTGATTATCTCATCTTTTCTGCATGACAACCCACATTTTTCTATTGAAATCCAATCACCCTCTACAGTTACATACTACTACCACCACCAGACCCCAAATCCTCTGCTCAGCTTTCCAGACTTTCTGTTATCTTCCTCCTGTCTACAAATTTAAACTTTAATTATCACCACTTTTCAACAAGAAATCCTTTTTGTTATACCATGCCAGTTACAATTCAGTAGTCACTGACTAACCAAATCCTACCTGATTTTCAGGCTCCATCTTTCTTTCTCCATCAACTTTCTCTGAATGTTCCAGGCTACAGAAACCTCTCCTGTTTCCAAGAATCTATGGATCTATTGACAGTAGCCAACAACCCAGTCCTTGATTTATATGTTGTTTTAGAATTTCTCTAACTATATATGTTATACTTGTCTTCCAAACTGGGTTGTAAATTTCTTGAAGGCAAGGACCACATATTTTACCTTTCTTTATGCCATTAGGTATGAATTATATGTAAACATGTTGACTGAGTGCAGTATAAATTAGACTTTTTAAACATTTTTCCATTCTGTTTCTTTAAATATATTGTGTGATGCTTAAATTCTTGTAGCTCATAAAGGCTAATTTATATGTACACCATATAGACTTTGTACTTACTAAAGTGAATTTAATGTATTATTTGCATTATGTCTAAGAAAATATACTTCTAATTAATCAGTGGTTCACACACTGAAGCTCTCATTCCCTTGCTTTCTAAGGCCTTTGAGAGAATAAGGAGCCTCGTTGCTTTCCTAGTAACTAGGGCCAATTTCTACTAGAAAGAGTATGATAAATTTACATTCATAGTAAGGTGCTTTTGATTAATGTCTTACAGTATGACCTCTCTCATGATGTTCATATTTTACATGGAATAGTGCCTTAAAAAATAAACCTAATAGTAAAATTTAGGGCAGTCTGATGATAGTTTGTGACTGAGTTCTGTCTTTTGAAAGAGTGGTGGTTTTACTCATTTTATTTTTTGCTAGAAAATTGAGTTAGGGGAACAAAAATTAACACCAGTGTTGTGATGCAACAAACTCCTTTTCATTTTTCATCAGTAAATCCCAAAGAATTTCCACCACAGGGATGTTTAAAACAATGTCTCTGGAGGAATGCCACAAGTTAACTCATTTTTAAAAGAGCAAAAATCAATAAAATATGCACAACCAATATTTTTACTTCATCTTAAGTACATCTCTCATTTGGTCACCTGCCATTTTAGTTATATGATAAGGACAACATCTTTGAATTGATGCTTATAGAAATCAAACATTTTAAAAAGATACCAACTAATTTGTCTCAATAATCTAATGAAATAGGAAGAGTTATCCAAGAGGAAAATGCCTTAAAATCTGGATTTGAACACAGAACAGCACAATTGCTGGTCAACTCTACCCATCATCCTTTGTTGCCCCTTCCCAAAATCTCATGCAATTGAGGTGGGTTACCTGACTTGCACATTCAAAGAAACCAGAAAACCTAGTGCAAAGCAGATCCTATCTTTCCTCTATTCCTGCCTGTTTCTCCCCACCACTTCTCACCAGAATTGGTCTCACTGGAGATAGAGCTACCCTCCCTCTCAGCCTTTTCTGGACTTGTTGCAGCATTTTCCTGACAGCATCCCACTGTCCTTTGGTTTCCTTCATTTGTTATATGATCATGAATTACAATAATCCATGCCCTAAAATATCAGATTAGCCAGTTGGTAAAGCATAGCTCTGGATATTCTCGCAAAATTAGAACAGAATTTCAGTTCATACTTCTTGCAGACTAGAATAAACAAAATTGTAGACAGCTTAGGTGAAAGAGTTGAAAATATTCTAATTATATTTTTATGTATCCAATTTCCTCCTATTTGGTCAAGTAACTTCAAAAATGTGTTGTTGCTCTGGCCAGTGTGGCTCAGTTGTTTGGAGTGTCATCCTCTAGACTGAAGGGCTGTGGGTTCTGTTCCTAGTTGGGGCACATACCCAGGTTGCAGGTTTGATCCTGGGTTGGAGTGTGTACGAGAGGGTAACCAGTCCATGTTTCTTTCAAATTTTGACTTTCACATCTGTCTCTTTCTCCCTCTGGCCCTCTCTCCCTCTCTCTCATTCTCTCTCCACCCCCTCCCCTGCCCCACATCCTCGCTCTCTGAAAGCAGTGAAAAAAATGTCGTCAGGTGAGGATTTTTAAAAAGTGTGTTGTGGAGGAAATCCATGGCATTATGTTTTGTGCTTTTCTCATAAAAAATATTCATAGAAAAAATTTTCAACCTTACTTTGTGAACATTGTACAAAGATTATGTGTTCTTAGTGATATTTTTTCCCATCCCCTTTTGCCTATTTAAAAAAAAAAGTTGGGGAAGAAATCTGTAAACCCTATTAATTTAAAATACAAAGGACTGAAAAAACATGATCCAAATCCATCATCATTGGATTTTTCAATTTGTTTATTATAGAACAGTAGAGTTTGTTGCTGAAGAATAACAGTTGCTTTGAATTATAAAAACAGCTTACCAGTATAAACTTAATGAAATTTTCCTGGATTTGAAATCCATACCACATTAGATGTGTTAGGAAATTTCTAAGCACACCGGTGAGTTACTCTACCAGATTTCAACAGTAGCTAGTAACACAGTCCTAGCAGTGAATTTTAGGCAGGTGGAAGAAATACTTCAAGAACATGTAGACACATCCATTTTTTGTTGAAAATGCATTTCTGAGTTGCTCTATTAGTGATTTTTTTGTCCTCCTCCCACATCTTTCCATTAACCCATCAGCTTTGGACATACTACTTTACAGTATATTATATTAAACTAGGACTTAATTCATTGATGCAGTATAGTGTAAGTAATACAGTAGTGGGTGATGAGGAAGAGATGGGCAACATAGATAATCAGGTGGGGCATAAGTTATAATACTACTGCAATAATTTTGTGAGAAGCTGAGCCAATGGAATCCATAGTCATAATTTATCCCCAAAGCCCCTGCCTCATCATTATGACTACCCAGTAGAGCTGGGAAAGTTTTTCGACTCCCTGGTTTCAATTTCCTGCTGCCTGCCTTAAGTTTAAGCAGAAGCACTACAGAAACCAATCTGCAAAGCATGCACACATGCTACTAAGTATGGTGATAGAAAGTAGAACTTTGACCTCTTGTAGTTAAGGAGGCTATAGTTAGTGGGTCTGGCAGCCTCAGGGAAAGAAGCATATTTTAAATATATTTTTAAGTGCTACTGACCCCATGGGAAGGACAGTTAGCAAACTCATTAATTAGGGTCCTGTTTGCTTCTCTAGTTTTAGTTCAAATTCTTTATTTCAGTTTAGCTTTGAGTCTATCTACCTGCCTGTCAGTAAGTGGTAATATATTGATTTTCTCAGGTTGGATACTGGTGATTCAGGTTTAATGTTTTTACATGCTTAGTTTTCATGAAATAACAGTGTATGCTTATTTAAGCTAGAAAAATATTTGCAGCAAAATTTGGACGGCCTACTTTGTGTAGGACATTGTTTGATGCCTGACTCTGAGACACAAAAAGTATAAAAGTCCTTGACCTCAAGAAGCTGATACTATAATTGGGAAACTAGACACCAATACACTTAGAAATCTAAAAACTCAGAGCAGTAGTGATGAATTCCAAATAGGATAGACACTGCCTTAGAAGCATTCCAATGAAAACTGGATTAAGAATGGGAAATCTCATTTATGGAGTACCTTTCAGCTATGCACTCATGCTTTTGCCACTGCACTACATTTTTTCTAGGCAGGGAAGCCTTCAAAAAACCCTTAAAGGAAAGTGGGAGTCAGACAAGAGAAAAGGACAAAGGGGCACATACAAAGTTTTTTCTATAACAGAGGTTTGAGGTAGGTGTTTATTGCCATGAATTGTTAGGATCAAATTATAAGGGGCTTTTAATGCCCGACTGAAACAGTTCTTTTTAACCCTGTCTATCTACATCAGGGAGTTTTTCAACAAGAAAGTAAACTGATGAGAGCAATGTGGTTTTTTTATTTGTTTGTTGGTTTGTTTTGGGGAGACTGCATTAGGCTTTCCACCCAACAGGCTGGGTTGGCGAAATGGGAGGCTAGATATGGTATGTGAATATTATAATACCCCAGACTTTAGTTAATAAGGATTTGACCTAGGGCAGTAATGGTCAAATTTAAGCATACACCAGAACCGGCTGGAGGGTTTGTTAAAACAAGGACTGCCAGGCCCCATCTCCAGAATTTCTGATTCAGGAAGTCTGTATTGGGGTCTGTGAATTTGCATATCTAATGAGTTCCCAGCTGCTCTGCTGGACTGAGGACTGCTGTGAGCACAACTCAAGGAAGACTAACAGAACTTGGTGACTGATTGGATATGGAAAGGGGAGAAATATGATGGCAGGGTAAAAATCCAAAGATATGGCTGAGTTTGAAAAACATGGGTTCATTTTTAGAAATTTTGAATTTTAAGTGCTGGCCACACATCCAAGCGGAAGTAATTAATTACAGGTTTGTTCAGGAGTGAAGACCAAGATTGGAGGTCTTGCATGGAAATAGAGAGATGAAATTTTGAGAAATTAAAATAACATGATTTCCAACAATCATTTCAAGAGGCCAAATTCAACTTTGTGTTTAATTCTAAAGTTTCCAATATCTCAGTGATGGGTATTCCATCTATTTTCTTTGATCCAGGTAGCTTTGAAAGCTCAACAAATGCCATCTGCAAATGCAAGCAGGTTTATTAAGGACTTGAAATCTGTTTGTGCTTATAGTTGTGAAAATGTAGTTTGGCTAAAGTAAAATATAATGCCAGTATCCTAAATTATAGTAAGTGACAATATTTCCCCCAAAGATAGACATTTTTAAGACTTTTTTTTGCCAATTTTGATACATCTCTCCAATTTTTATTGTTTGGAACCCCTCTCCCTCACCCTTATTACTCACTCTTACCCCCTCCTCAAAAAGTCCTGGACTTAATAACCCTGGGCTGCTGTTACATGAAAAATACCCATTCACAGTCATAACTTTGGAAGCCAACTTGTGTTTACATATGTAAATTCCTGGAGGGGGTTGGAAGTTACTTCTGAATTATTAAGAAAATATCAGGCCACTTCCTAAATGGCCCTTCTGATTCTAGCTAAATGGCCCTTCTGATTCCAGCTTCTGTTCCCTAAATTATTCTCTGTACCTGTCAGATTAATAAATTACCATTTGATAACAGGTACCATATAGGAGAGCTCAGAGCTTATTTAGTTCAGGTAAAGGATTAGAATTGAAAACAATAGAAGCAAATAGGGCCTACATGAGTTTGCCAACAACAGACAATGTGAACAAACTTGATTGCCCACCTCATTTACCAGCCTTGGACCTAAATAACTTTTCAGTTTCTAAAATGAACACATAAGCAATAAAAACAAAATTATCCCTCAGAATCAAAGATTTGCTACCAATGGGGATGTTCAAAAGAATATGCAGAAATGCAACTCTAAATTTTAATAGATGTTTAATTATCATTAAGATAAATTCCTTCAGTCCTGAGACTTGCTATCCCATTAGGGAATACAATGTGGGTGTAAGACTTCCAATATGTTTACCTTATACCTCACATCTCTTATGTAATAGCTATCTGTTTTCCAGGATACTTAATAACTCTTATGACCTATTTTCCATAATTCTGGGTGGTAGATTAAGATTTTTCTTGGAGAAAATTGAGGGAGTGTGTATATATATGCACACAAAATACACAGTTGACCCTTGAACAACATGGGTGTTAGGAGCACTGAATCCTGTGCAGTCAAAAATAAGAGTATAACAGTTGACTCCTGAAAAAATTAATTCAAGCATCCCTTGGTATTTGTGGGGAATTCCAGATGCCTAGATCCTCTGATGCTAAAGTTGTATATATAAAATGGTGTAGAACAGCCCTGGTTGGTGTGGCTCAGTGGATTGAGCCCCTGCCTGAGAACCAAAGGGTAGCTGGTTCTATTTCCAGTCAGGGCACATGCCTGGGCTGCAGACCGGGTCAGGTCCCCAGTAGGGAGAATTCGAGAGGCAACCACACACTGATGTTTCACTCCCTCTTTTTCTCCCTCCCTTCCCCTCTGTTTAAAAATAAATAAAAAATATTTTTAAAAATTCCAAAAAAAATTGGTATAGAACAATTCATACAGAATACATACAGTCAGCCATCCACATCCGAAGATTCACAACTATGGGTGGAAAATACTGTTTTGCATCAGCCCTTGTTTGATTCCATGGATACACAGGACTGAGTGTATATTTAGTTTAAAAAAATCTGCATATAAATGGACCTATGCAGTTCAAATCCATGTTGTTCAAGGATCAACTGTATATTGTGCATGAAGTATATTTTGTGTTTGAAAATACTTTCAATCTATTTGGGAAAATAAGTTTCAACATTTGCCTATAGAATTATTTATTTTTTAAAATATATTTTATTGATTATGCTATTACAGTTGTCCCATTTTCCCCCCTTATTCCCCTCCACCCTGAACACAACCTCCCACTTGCATTCCACCCCTGTTAGTTCATGTCCATGGGTCATACACATAAGTTCTTTGGCTTCTACATTTCCATTACCATTCTTAAAACTCCCCCTGTCTGTTTTCTACCTACCATTTATGCTACTTATTCTCTATTCCTTTTTCCCTGTTCCCCCCTACCCTTCCCCACAGACAACCCTCCATGTGATCTCCATTTCTGTGATCTCCATTTCTGTTCCTGTTCTAGTTGTTTGCTCAGTTTTTTTTAAGGTTCAGTTGTTCATAGCTGTGAGTTCGTTGTCATCTTACTGTTCATATTTTTTATCTTCTTTTTCTTAGGTAAGTTCCTTTAGCATTTCATATAATAAGGGCTTGGTGATGATGAACTCCTTTAACTTGAGGTTATCTGAGGAGCACTGCATCTGCCCTTCCATTCTAAATGATATCTTTGCTGGATAAAGTAATCTTGGATGTAGATCCTTACCTTTAATGACTTGGAATTCTTTTCTGCAGC
The DNA here is from genome assembly GCA_028533065.1 of Trachops cirrhosus. Lineage (NCBI taxonomy): Eukaryota > Metazoa > Chordata > Mammalia > Chiroptera > Phyllostomidae > Trachops > Trachops cirrhosus. Next base: position 18,793,991 of record CM052552.1, read on the forward strand.
CCCTTCTTGCCTGTAAGGTTTCTTTTGAGAAATCAGCTGATAGTCTTATGGGAACTCCTTTGTAGGTAACTGTCTCCTTTTCTCTTGCTGGTTTGAAGATTCTCTCCTTATCTTTAATCTTGGGTGCATGTATTGATGATGTGCCTTGGTGTGTGCTTCCTTGCCTCCCACTTGTTTGGGACTGTCTGAGCTTCCTGGACTTCCTGGAAATCTTTTTCTTTGCCAGATTGGGGAAGTTCTCTTTCATTATTTTTTTCAAATAAGTTTTCAATTTCTCGCTGTTCCTCTTCTCCTACTGATACCACTATGATGTGGATTGTAGGAAGGTTTAAAGTTGTCCTGGAGTTTCCTAAGCCTCTCCTCATTTTTATGAATTCTTGTTTCTTCATTCTATCCTGCTTCAATGTTTATTTCTTTCTTCTGGTCCAAACCATTGATTTGAGTCCCGGTTTCCTTCCCATCACTGTTGCTTCCCTGTACATTTCCCTTTATTTCACTTTGCATAGCCTTCACTTTTTCCTCTATTTTGTGACCATACTCAACCATTTCTGTGAGTATCCTGATTACCAGTGTCTTGAACTATGCATCTGATAGGTTGGGTATCTCTTCGTTGCTTAGCTGTATTTCTTCTGGAGCTTTGATCTGCTCTTTCATTTGGGCCATATTTTTTGTCTCGGTGCACCTGTTAGTACTAAGGGGTGGGGCCTTACATGTTCACCAGTGCGTGGCAACCCAGGTCGCTATGTTGTGGCACCATATGTAGGGGAGGGGTCCAAGAGGGAACAATGCTGCTTGCTTGGCTCTCTGCAGTCTTTCAGTCATTTCCCCTGCTACTCACAAGCAAATTGGACCCCTCTGGTATTGATTCCTGGGTGACTGGTTTTGTGTATGTTCTAGAACCCTGTGGGTCTCTCCAATGAACTCTCCTGTGAGGCTGGGAGTTTCTTCCACTGCCTCAACCCCCACAGGTTTTTTCAATCAGAGGTTTTAAGGCTTTATTTCTGCACACTGGAAATCTGGATTGTCTAGTCTATCTCGCTCCCCAGTTGTTCCTCCCAGTTTATCTTCATTCTAATGCGGGACTGCCTGGTCCACAAGCCACTGCCTCACCCAGTCCTCCAGCTGCCATCTTATAGCAAGTCCTCTCTGCCCAGCTGCCTGTCTTTGCCTCTCCTACCAGTCTGGATGAATGTTTCTTCTTTAACTCCTTGGTTATCAGACTTCCATACAGTTTGATTTTCTGTCAGTTCTGGTTGTTTTTTGTTTTCAAATTTATTGTTGTCCTTCTTTTGGTTGTGCAAGGAGGCACAGTGTATCTACCTATACCTCTATCTTGGCTAGAAGTCTCTGCCTATAGAATTTTTAATGAATTCTACCAATTTTAGACATAATTCTCTTTAAAAGTAGAAAAGTTTATTGTAGTAATAAAAATTCCTAAAATATAAGAAGGTGATCACTATATTCAAGAAGCAGAAAATTACAATTTGACAATGACATTTTGGAAGGTCTTTGTATAACAGGAATTCAATAAAAATTATATACTCACTAAAAGTTATGATATCCATGGATTTGCTAAATATTTTAATTATATGCAAAATATATAGAATTCTTTTACTTAGCATAATGCTCTCCAGTTCTGTCCATGTTAACACACAAAGGGTATGAGCTCCTTCTTTCTTTCGGCTGCATAGAATTCCATTGTGTAAATGTACCACAGTTTTTGATTCACTCATTTACTGGTGGGCAATTAGGTTGCTTCCAGCACTTGGCTATTATAAATTGTGCTGCTATGAACATTGGGGTGCATAGGATCTTTTGGATTGGTGTTTCAGGGTTCTTAGGATATAGTCCCAGCAGTGGAATTGCTGGATCAAAATTTGGCAGTTCCATTTTTAGTTTTCTGAGGAAATTCTATACTGTTTTCCACAGTTGCTTTACCAGTCTGCATTCTCTGTGAAAGAGAAATACCATATGATCTTACCTATAAGTGGATCCTAATCAACAAAACAAATAAGCAAGCAAAATAGAACCAGACACATTGAAATAAAGGACAAACTGACAGTAACCAGTGGGCAGAGGGAAGGAGGATAATGGAGGGAAAGAAGGGGAAGGGTTGTCAAGGAACATGTATAAAGGACCTGACCCGTGGACAAAGCCAAAGCGGGGTAGGATGGAGGGTGGGAGAAAGTGGTGACAGGAAAATTGAGACAACTGTACTTAACAAGAATAAAAAATGAATTAAAATTAACTTAAATTTTAAAAAGAAAAGAAAATATATAGAATTCTTTACGCCTTTTAAAAATATCTAATCTAAGAAAAATACATATGTGTTTATATACCTTTGTCTAAATATGAGGTCTGTGCAGAAGGTATCCAGCCATGTGATATGAAAAATAGAGACATTTACTGAAGAAGATACAAGATACAATAAACTGTACATAGGACACTGATGCCTCAGTCTTCTTCAAAGTAGGCACCTTGGACTTCACACAGTTCTCCCAGTCACCATCAACTGCCCCATCTTTTTTTTTCTGAATCTCATTGATGGTCTGAAATCTCTTCCTTTTCAAAGGTGATTTTAATTTTGGGAAAAAACAGAAGTCGCAGGGTGCCAAATCTGGGCTGTAGGGGGACTGAGTCACCTGAGTGATTTGATGTTTTGCCAAAAACCTCTGCAGAAGATGTGATGCATGAGTGGATGTGTTGTTGTGATAGAGCTGCCAGTCACCAGTTGTCCATAGCTGCAGCCTTCTGAATCATCTGAATAGTTTCCATGGAGGAGTATTCAAGCTTAATACAAAATTTGATTCAGATTCATTGCTGTACTCACTCAGTCATTTTGAATACAACTGCCACACAGTACAAATGCTCACTGAACAGCATCTACTGCCCCCACTGACTACTATTCATGCATGCTCATTCCAGTTCACTCTCCTTGGCTGTCAGGTTACATCGATGTCGCACAAACTGTTTTCATTATATTAATAATAGTTAGGATTTTTCCAGACAGACCTTGTGCATAATAGGGTTATCAGGGTTTTATACATGTTACAATTTTATTGTGGCTAATTCTTCTTTCTGCCTTTAATATTTAAACTGTTAGTATTCTTGAAATTGGACTCACATGAGTCTTATTCTATAGAGTACAATTCATAGGAAATGACTTTCAATGGGATTCAATACCAGTTTTGAGCTATTTTAGTAAATAGAATTAAATTGAGCATTACATAGAATTATATTTATCAAGATTCTCAATTCTCTGCCCAATTTCTCCCATAGAATAACCTTACAGAGTATCACCACATCAGAGGAATTGCTTTTGATAAATATAATCCAGTTTACCTGTTAGTAAAATCAGAGGCATATGGGTAGTATACAAATGACTTCTGGTTAAGGGAAACTTATGATTATTGTCTAAGCTCTTATGTTGAAGCTAATTTTGTTATAGGTACATTATACTATGTACTCTAAGGTGATAAGGAATGTGGTAATAGATTCCTTTTTAGTGACAAAATCTTAAACCCAGAAGGCTGCTTTTAAAAAAATCTCTTCATGAAAAAAATGGTGACTGTCACTGAAAGATCTCTTTTACTATCACAAGCTTCCCAAAGGATACATAAAATGAAAACATGGGATTTGACTAAACAATGAACCGGTTTTGAGGTTTTAGCATAGGTGACACCTCCATGGTCATCTTTTTGGAGTGTGATTTCTGGTAAGAGCAAATGAAAAAAACTATTATTGCTGTTGCTATGGATCTTCTATCTGCTGAGGTTCAGGCATCATTTTGGAGACTGCGGTGTAAAGCCTGCTTAGGGAAGGTAGCATTTCATGATACCAGAGGATTAGTGCTGCCTCATGAGCAAGCATAAAATGTAAGTGAGGGAAAAGGTGTTGGACTCTGGGAGAAGAGAAAGACAGTATTTCCAAGGAAGGAGAAAATTGGTCTTTTGCTTTAAAGATTTGAGAATTCTGTCTATATTTTTTAGAATGGGAAATTTCTCTACTTTCTGCAGAGAAGAGAAAAAGCTAACAGAAAAGGAAATTGGGGAGGTAATAGCAATTCATTTCTTTCTTCTTGCTTATGACTTCTGTTATAAGAGTTATATTTACAAAATTAATTTGTTATTGCAAGAAAATGTCTGTAAAGTATATATTTGGTTGGGAAAAAGCTTGTGAAAAACCAGGGACAAGAGCTGACATCATAGGAATGGTAATCTCAGTTGCTTTTTTGTTTAAGGTGTACAATTTTGTTGGCATGTGTACTGGTCAAATAAATTGTTTCTAGATAATTAGTCATTTTGGGTGGCTTTTTTTTTCCTCTGTAGGCAAAATGAGCACTTTCCATTAACAAGGAAAAGTGCCAGATTATCACTGGATTAGTATTTGGCTAATTAAGACTTATTTGGGGGAGAGAGTTAAAGAGAAGGAATTGTTCTTTCAAACAACTGGACTTATTATTATTGTTACTTTTCCAGTAGGTTCTGGCCTTAAAATTCTCCCTCAGGAAATGATTAAAACAGTTCTTTGGAGCCTTCAAAAGGCTGAGTAGTATCTCAGATTTACTTTAAAATAAGTTTACTTAATGAATTTTTAGAACTCTTGATTTATGTTTTGGCTGAGAGAAGAGTTCTAAGTAGTATGTAATCCAGTTGCTTTTTTCTAAGAACACTTATGTATACTAAATACTGTATTAATTCTATTGTTGGCTTTTAACTTTCCAATAATTTAAAACATACAAATATCTTCATACTTCAAACCAAACATTGTTTTCTCCTCAGGGATTACAGCCCCCTGCCCACATTCCAGGATAAAGACAGCTCTTGCCTGTTGCCCATCCATGCACCTGGGTTCTTTAGGAGAGTCTATCTGTGTAACTAGAAGCATTTTAATTTAATTACTCTTTTGTATATTTTTGATGACAGTGTGTTATGCAGTTTTAATGTAAGTGCGATCCTGAATGAAAGATCACACATAGGTTAGTTTTGGACAATTTTTCAAGACTCCTTTAACTGAAAAGATGATCTGTATATTGTAAAAGAATAGTCTTATTTAATATGACCAAGTGGTTCCAGACCTTGAGAATTTAATTTTTTTTCTTGGTAGAATACTAAATTGTTTTCTTCTAACTACTAGAGTGCTGAATTTAGTGTATTGTATTCTTCTACAGTATGAAATAATGCCTGCATGCATCTCCGCAAATGTAAAGTGTAGAGATTATGTTGGTACACCTTAAGCTCTAAAACTAAGCTTTGAGGATTTTGCTTAGGAGTCTAGACTAGGTTACTGTATATAGAAAATAAGGCACAGATGATTGTTTATTTACACAAATGATCATATACCTGTTCCAAGCAAATTTTGAATTAGGTATAATTTATTTTATACTGAGGCAATTAATGTGTAATTACTTCTCTACTATGTGTAATAATTTTCTACTAAGAGGTAGCGACACTATAATGTTTGGTTTATACTTTGGAAAAAATGAAATTTCCTTGAAATTTTGGATTTTAATTTCTCTGTAGTGAATATTTTTGAATGCTGGTATTTTTGAAATAATAATGATCACCTTCCTCCAGTAGTATTTTTGGAGTATTTCATGTAACCCTTTCTCAACCAGTTTTCATCTCAACCACAAAACAGAAAATGATTTGAGCTAATGTTTCTTCAATTCTGCCAAGGAGGGCACAACTAAGACCTTTTGAGATTCACTGGAGAGGAGTTTATTTATTATATACAATGGATTCCTCAGAGTAGCAGTCAGCATATCATAGCCAAGGACCAAATCCTGCCTATAGCCTGTTGGTGTGTAACCTGCAAGCTAAAACTAGTTTTTACATTTTTAAAGAGTTGTTTAAAAAGATGACTATGTGATAGAGAATGCAGACTGTCACAAAGCCCAAAACATTTATTTACTATGTGGCCCTTTAGAGAAAATGTTAGCCAATCCCTATCTTAAGGCACAGAACCCAATGAGAATTGCAGATCTATTGAAATGAAGCTTCTTATAGTATATTCTCAGAGACTAGAGATGCAGTAAGATAGTAGGAGACGTTCTTTTTATTAAGGTGACTTGTATATTGGTCACATTATTGCAATGCTTAGTTAAGGAAAGACTACATATTATAGTAAAAAGGTAGACATATTTTTGTTTGTTTTCTAGACATAAATTTCAATGGTTAAATTATATGGAAAGTTGTATTGGTAACTATAATGAATGATACATTTTTGTGTGTACAGATACATTTAAATATTTTTGTAGTTTCTAAAGCAAGAAAATAAAACTGGACAAATTTTATGCAGGAATATAAAGAAGGACATTGATTGCTTTAATTTAGAGGAAAGTAAAGGAAAGTGACTAGAGAGTGTTAAGTGTCAGAGATAATCACATATGTTTCCTCCTGTGACGAATAAATGTCTTCACTCTACAATTAACATCTCAGGTACCTTGTCAGCAGTAAGGACAATAGTACTTAATCAAAAGTTCATTACACTTATGAGATCATAGCATATGAAATAATGAGGTTCTACTAAATGCCACTTAACTGCTTGATATAGTGAGAAAGGTGCCATCAACCATAAAATACATATTGGTAAATCACAAAATTATCAACAGAAAAAGCATAGCAGACATTGTTTGTAATTAGGTATTGATTTCCTTTATCTCCATATTCAGTTAATCATGAAGTTCTGTCAGTGTTTTTCTCTGGAAAATGTCAGACATCATCCCTTTTTTTAAAATCATATTATTCTGTCATTTGTAACTAAGTAGAGTAGAGGCAATGTGTAGACATGATGGAGCTGCCTGAAATACAGACTTTATTTTTCAGACTCATTTAATGAAAGCTTTCAGTGATTCCCCACTAGCCTGACCAAAAATTCCTAGGAAAGATGAATCAAGCCAGGCTACTGAGATGGTCAGGAAAGTCATCACTGGCTACTGAGCTGGATTTGAGACTAGGTGAATAGAAGCAAAAGAAAGAAAGAGGATGATATTAGCCAAGGTAAAAAAGGACAAAGGGAGTTCGAATATTGTGTTTTTAAAAAATCGTCATGGGTCCTTTTGGGGTGGGCAGTGAAAATTTGGTGAATGGTACTTTCTGCTTAGGACTGTGAAATGATACGGTGTAAGTGATTTCAAATTGTAGACCACAGATATTTTTGGGGAGCACACTGTTCAAAGCATTTTAATTACTTTGAGTGGCTCATTAAGCTTATTTTGGCTATGGAAGTTCAAGGACTAATTAAGGAACTTTGTCATTTGTCTCCATCCTGAGGTTACTTGTTTGTCATTGCCCGCCCCACCTCCAGCTAAAAAACACTCATTATAAAATCAAACAAATCCATGTATTTAATAAGGGCTATTTCCAATTCTAAAATCCTATGGTCTTTTACAATTCTTAAATGGATTATGTAGGATTTTTTAGGAAAAAATCAGATTTTGCACTTGTATTCACATTTGGTACTGGATGTTGAATATCCTTAATGGAGAATTACAGTTTTAAGTTGATTGCTAAATGAACAAGAACTGTAGATTTCAACCAATATGATATATTATGTTAGCCATAGTTTTGTGGGGAACACATAAACAGCCTTATGTTTATACTTTTATTTGTTAAAAATTAAAAGATTCAACTCATATTAGTAGATATCTCAATTTCAGTAGTGTTTTCCCCTTTATTTGAGCAGTTAGTTTGTCAAATGTTGTGCTTTGGTAACATAACAGATTTCAGCAACACCAACACAGATCAATGGGGGTAAAAACTGGTGAATCTGTACATTTAGGAATTAGGATATTCAAAAGTGCTATTGACAGTGGGGTGTAGGGTAGGATGGAGATCAATTTGAGAAATTTCAGTTCAGAAAAAGTTGGTGTAATTTGAAAGGAGATTACCATATTTTTAGGACTATAAGATGCACCAGACCATAAGACACACCTAAGTTTTAGAGGAGGAAAATAGGGGAAAAAAAAACTTTGAAGCAAAAAATGTGATAAAATATTTAATAATCTGTGGCCCTGCTCCACCGCTGCTTACCCCCACACAGCAAGCCAGGTAAGCTACATTCAGACTATAAGATGCACCCCCCATTTCCCTCCCAAATTTGGGGGGAGTGTATCTTATAGTTCAAAAAATATGATCATTCACAAGAAAAAGAAGAGTTTTCTAAGCTGGAGTTCCTTGAGAAAATGGAATATGACTATTTAAGAATTTTTCCCAAATGAACTGATACCACCTATGTAAGGGAATAGGAATAACAATGATAAAATCATCATCAGAGAGGATGTTAAAATCTAGCCCCTGTTTGTTAATATAACAACTTTGTTAATATAAGCTTATTTCTCATGTAGTTGGGTTTATCATGATGCTAAGTATAGAGCTAACTTCTGTGCCCATTTGTAGAAGTTCTTCATAGGTTTTTAGGTACAACTATTACACACACATCTCATTTTGCTTGGTTTCTGAGTTTATTCTTATTTATTAAAGCACTGCTTCGAATTTTTTAAAGAAGTAAATAAGGCATAAAAATAATACTAAGCTTTATTTTTTTACCCTATACCCATATACACACATAAACACACTAACAATATTTTTCACTTTTGGAAAGTAGATTGTTGAAAATATTAGAGACCATTCTTTTGGAATATTCTATAATCTCCTCTTCTCCATTCTTAGTGTTTGCTAAGACTAAAATTGTTTGCTACTGACCACATCATGCCATCACTATCATTTTCTTGGGATCATAGAATGCTGAAGGCAACAGAACCCAAGAGACAATTTTCCTTACTTCTAAGATTCCACTGGGTAACGTCTTGCAAATACTATTTGATTAAATTCATTCAAAGTATAGATTTGATTAAGGAGGGAAATTACACTGCAGCCATTTTCTCATTAAGAATGAAAAGGTAAGTCGATGTAAAATCCACGTTTTAAATCAGTGTTAATTTTCTAAAAGAACTCATGGTTTTAATAATTTAGTGCTGTGCTTACAAGCTTCAAATCTATTAATTTTAATTGGAGTTCTGTATCTAGAAGGAAAATAGGCAGTGAGAAAATCAATTTTTTTTAGCCAATGCATTTAAATATGTGTGCTAAAGATTCACCATAACATTATCCATGATAGCTCGATATCTGCTATTAGGGGCCTCTGATTTATATTCTGTACAAATGTATTTATTTCTGAAAGTACTCGAATGACATCCTTTAATGACATCCACCAGTATGTATAGAATAAAACAGGCTCTCAGTGTTCATCATGTTAAATTGCCCTGTGTGGGTTTAGTTAAATAATGGCCTAAATAAATTAGAATACCTGTTTTATCATTTATATATTGGTAGAATTTTTTAAAAGATTTCATTTATTTATTTTTAGAGAGGGGGAAGGGAAGGAGAAAGAAAAGAAGAGAAACATCAATGTGTGATTGCCTCTCATGCACCCCCACTGGGGACCTGGCCCACAACCCAAGTATATGTCCTAACTGGGAATTGAAGTGGTTACCCTTTAGTTCACAGGCCCACACTCAATCCACTGAGCTATACCAGCCAGAGCTTTATTAGTAGAATTTTTGTCTTCCTTTTATTGTATGAACTTGTCTCCTTTTATAAATGAATATTTTATATTTGAGGCTTGTTATCAATCCCAGGTTATATTTATATAACTTCTTGTCTAGTCAGAAATAATCCCTTCAATTTTAACATTAATGCTTATGGTTAAACCTGACCCCTGATTGATTTGTGTATTTCTATGTGTTTAGCCCAACTAAATTGAAATGTATAGCAGAGTGATACACAGACTGTGGCTCTTTGAGACCTCTAATCTTTGCATTTGGATATGAAATCATCCTACATTCTACAGGACATACAGTAGTCATGTGGCTCTGGTTAATAGTGATTGCAGGTATGCTTTCAATATCAGATTTGCATATATCACTCATATGCATCCTTGTTTTTATGGCTACTGCCAACTCTCCATTGCAAGAAATGCAGTTTTGCAAGCTAAAGAACTGGAGAGTATTATGCTAAGTGCAATAAGCCAGTCAGAGAAAGGCAAGAACTATATACCATATTTTGCCATTTGTAATGTGTACTTTCTTGCCCAAATTGTTGAGGGGAAAGTAAGGGTGTGCATTACACATGGGTAGTACTAATTCTGTATGTTTTTAATTATTTTATTTATGCTTAAGCATTAAAAGTGAAACTCTAGAAAGCAATAATGATATCCATATGCAAAATAATACCCTGGAATACGATAATCAGTTTTGTTGAACTTACAATGAACTTGCAATGAAAGCAGTTTCAGCCAACAATTTAATGAAATGAAATGAAGAGCGATGTATTGTTATCCACTTGATAAGATAGATGATGCCAAATGTTATCCATTTGATAAGATGGGTGATGCTAGCTTTATTACCATAGGGTGAACAGTGACATTTCCTACACTTTAGGCAGGAGAAATTATTGGAAAATCCCTTGGAAAATGTCAAAACTGTTTTTGTACTACAAGCTTTAAGCTAAAAGTTATTAAATATGCTAAGAGGCATGGCAACAGAGGTGCCAAGAGACACTTTGGACCTCCTCTCACAGATAATGTCATCAGATTGTCAAGGCAACATGAAGAAAAGCTGCTCACATGCCAAGACAGAAGACAATGTGGGGAAACCTCCAAAGTGGCCAGATGTGGAGTGGGAGGTGAAAACCTGGATTCTGGAGCAGTGTTACACTGGGGTCTCTGTTTCGACTAAGGTGATACAAGAAGAAGTTAAAAGGATTGCATGAGAAAAAAAGCATTGATGATTTTTCAGGGACACCTAAATGGTGTTTCAACTTTATGAAGAGAGAAAGTTTGAACATGAGGACATGAACAAAACTTGCCCGAAAACTTCCAGCAGCCTAGGAGAATCAAGTTTTGGAATTTCACTTTTAATGTTATCAATCTTCAAAAGACAACGCTGAGCTGTCCCAAATTGCCAGTATAGATGAGGTCCCACTCACATTTGTTGTGCCATCCAACAAAACTGTGGGCATCAAAGGAGGAAACACCATGGCTGTTAAAGTTAGTGGCTGTGAGAAAACCATTTCACTGGTGCTTTAACCTGCTGTGCAGATGGGACAAAGCTACCACCTATGATCATTTGTAAAAGAAAAATGTTTCTGCAAGAAAAGATTCCAAGTGGGGTTATTGATCACATGCATGAAAAAGGATGGATGAATGAAGGAGGCATGAAAATCTGGTTTAACAAAGTTTGGTTATGAAGGCCTGGAAGATTACTTAAAAAATCAGCTTTGCTTGTTTTTGATCACTTCAAAGCCCATGCTACACAAAGTGCAAAAGCGATCACAGAATGGACTTGAAAATCCAACTTGCTGTGATACTGGTGGGCTAACCAGCCAATTGCAACCTTTTGATGTGTCAGTAAACAAGCCGTTTTAGACCCTAATGAAGAAAGAATGTACATCGTGGATGCAGTTGTTCAGGCTTGTGATTGGATCCTAAGATTGTGGAACAGTGTCAAGAAGGAAGTGGTTATGAAATCATTTTAAAAAATGCGGCATTAGCAATGCTCTGGTTGAACTGAGGATGATGAAATTTATCAGGATAAGGCAAGTGACTCTTCAGAAGACACTGGTAATGTATAAATTGAAGAAGATAATACTGATATTGTCAGTGAAGAAGTGTTCTTGGCCTTCTCTGATGCATAAATATCATAAATTTGTTACTAGTATATAAAATTTCTTGTATATGTTCTTGTGTTTTGTAATTATTTGTTACATAAAATTTCTTGTACCATAATATGTTCAAAAATAAATGCTAAAATTCCTTTGTAATACAAAAAAGTATCTAAATTTAAATAAAGAAAAAATTGAATTAAAAAATTAAAATGAAAGATTTTTTCCCTGAAAGTTTGGGCCAAAAATGTGGATGTCCATTATATACAGCAAAATATGATAATTTCACTTATATGCAGGATCTAATGAACAAAATAAACTAACAGAATAGAAACAGACTCATACAGAAAACACACTGACAGCTGTCAGGAGGGGGTTGTGAGCTGGATTTTAAAGGTAAAGGGATTAAGCAAAAAATATAAATAAATAAAAACTCAAAACTCATAGATAACAGGCAAGAGAATGGTGATTAACATAGGAAAAGGAGGCTGAAGGAAGGTAGAACAAGGTAAATGGGCGCATGGTAAATGGTGATGGAAGGAGATTTGGCTTAGGGTGGTAAACACACAATACAATATATAGATGATGTATTACAGACTTATACATGTAAAGCCAGTACAATTTTATTAACCAATGCCCCCCCATAAATTTATTTTTAAAAAGTACTCTAGTAGAAAGAAAATAATCTCAATGATCACTTTGGAAAATTTTTATTATGTCAATCACATGTGAGAAAAGGAATTGACTTAGCAGTTCATATCTATTTTAATACTGTTCAGTTTATTGAATGTAACCTCCCTTGTACCAAAAGTCAGAAATGAAATAGTAAATGAAAGGACTACCTCATGACAATGATTTCATCTTAGGAGGGCCTCCAGGTAAACAACCTGCAAACATCCAAGGCCCACAGTATACAAAGCAATATACTGGGTCCTATGAGGGTGGGTAAGTGGTACTCAGTGAGACAGATCCAATTTCTTAATGAACTTACTTATTAGAAAATAGAAAGGTCATGACAATCATAGAGAATACAAAGATAATGTGTGCTCAAGAAATGGAGCTCAAGGAAAAGGCTGTGGGAGGGTAGAAGATGAAGTAATTGATTGTGTTTGGGTGATCAACTTCCCCTGGGGAGTTGGAGAGGTATTTTTTAATTAGAGATGAGGAATTTTGACAGATGGAGCAGAGGTAGAATTATTGTTGATGGAGAAAATGGTATGACTCAAAGGCTCAAAAGTAACAAAAAGTAGAATTGCTCTCCAGTGGAACACTGCATTTATGTTTTTATGTCTAAGCTACTACTCATTGAAACATTGGTTTGGAAATATGGTAAGACATCCCTGAAATTTTACCTTTGGACACTTAGTTTTGTTGGATGTTCTACTTCTGTATATGGTCAAGTATAAACTAGATTACTGTCTGAATGCTACTTTACTTTCTGAATGAATTTACAGTTGAAGGAGAAGAAGAGTAATAGAAGCTTAGGCCCTGTATGAACTGAACTCTGGCTCCCCTTGACTCCCTTGGAGCAGCCACTCATATAATAGAACATAACCAGTATGACCGGTGGGAGATCAGTCTGGACACTACTCACTCTGTTGCTCTTTATCCATCCTTGGCTTCTGAGCCTGTTTCATTATGGTATCAGAGAGTTGGGACTTGAATGCAGTCAACTAGTGATTCTGAATTTCTTTCTTGAACAGTGGGATAGTATATACTTTTCATTTGAGCCATTGTATACCACTATAGAATTGGCCATGTGGCTAATGGCAGTTCATCTTTTACCTTAATGATTGCTTCAGAAATGGAATGGACAACTGCTACTGATAGAAACAGGGAAACAAAGGGATTTGTCTTCCAATACTTCACAAATTCACAAAATGAGAATAGTAGATAATTTAGGGATCATTGAGCCCACCTCTCTCCTTCAATATACAGATGGTGAAGCCATCATTTAATCACTGATTTCTTGTAATTTCCAGAGTAAGCAAAATTAAGCCAATTTTGCCTGATGTCTCTCCTCTCTGTACCCCTGTAATACATATAAGAAACCAGACCTCCTTTTTCCTTTGGAATGGTTGTAAATTCTGAGAGAAGTAAGTTAACTGAGGCAATGGAATTTGCATCCACTACCATTTATAGTGATGATAAAAAGGGACCTGGACGGGGAGTGAGAAGATGTGCGTCTGCCTCTCCCTACTTCTGTCGTGGCCTCTCTGTGAGCCTCAGTTTCCCCCTCTGCACAATGAGGAGGGTGGACATCTGGGCTGGAGTGTCTCTGGTTCTAGGAATTGGTGTGGGAAAGAATGAGAGAGGGCCTTGAGTTTTGGTTTATTGAGAGAATGTGATTGTTTACAGAATGTTTTGCCCCCCTTACTCATGAATATAATTAAAGACAAAGGAACCTCAGATCCCAGAGAGTCAAAAAAGACAAAATTAGTTCTTTCCATTAATTTAATAGGTCTTAGATCCAAAGATAATTGATCTGGCTGAACAAAATAATCTGACATTTCCATTTTCAATTGACATAACAGGAATTTAAAGATCTATCTGGGAAATAGAGCTAAATAAAAGTGCTGCCTATTATGACTTGGTTTCTTGATTGAGAATTTCTAAGGTGGAGGATGTTATGGTTAAATTCCTTATCTTCCTGCCTGTATTTCATTTTTTCTTTGGAAAAATGTAGTACGTTGTAAAGCATTAATAGAATCAAATAACTGTTTCATTCTTATTTATGATTGTAAATTGAATTATCCTACAAAAATATATAAAGAAATGCATTCTTCACATCCCAGAATGTGTCTCACTTACTTACTTCATTGTTCTATTCCTCTGATCTGAGCTTGTGTAAAGAGAAAAATGCAAATTAGGAGAAAGAGGAAGGGCTTCTCTTATCCTATCTTGAGTAAGAGGAATTAAGATGAAGGAATATTACCAATTATTCCTTTGTTCTTAAAGATGAAGTAGACTCAAAATTATTAATCAGGAGAAACTCCTCAAACTGCTGTTATTCGTGCAGCTGTGTCAAAATCTTTTGTAATAAATTTAACAATGTTATCTTTTACTACAGTATTTCTATTCTAAGTATTTTTGCTAATGTGCATTTAAAAATAAGAATAGTAAAATAAAGAGAACATTAAAAAGTACTTATAAATTTAATTTTATTTCTGCCTTATAAACACATTCTTCTTTTTGCTATGCACAGTACTGCTGGAGGTTTAAATTGTTGCCTTAATAGTAGAAAATAATACTGTGTGAGAACTTTTTTTCTCACATTTTTAATTGTTCAAGTACAGTTGTTTCCATTCCCCACCTCTACCACTCCCCCCACCTCAGCCACCGTGTGAGAACTTTGACTTTATGCTTTGCCATTAAGACCAGGGCTACATTGCTGCTATGTCATCTATCTCAAAACTGTCTTTTAAGTGAGTTAGTAAAGACAGGCACTCAACTGTGAGTTGATAAAATGCTATGTGATGACCAGAAGGAAACCCAGGTTGTTGTGACTACATCTCATTTATATCATTGCATTTATATAAAATTAGACAATTTTACTTCTATTTTATGTTGCAAAAGCAAGTTATAATAACCTTTGAGAGAGATGCAAAAATATTAATACATCATAAAAATAGGTAAACTAAGAACATTTTCTTTGTGTTTAGATAAATATTTTGAGCTCTCATAAACAGAAATACAAATTCAAACTGACCACTTAAGGAAGTTAGACCACAGGCCCAATTCTTTGTTTAGTTTTGACACATATACAGACATACCTAACTTTTATCTGAAGTCTTATTGTATTATATATAAAATATAGTGAAACTACATAGTTGATTTCAGAAATATGAATCACAGAGGTTTCTTAAGAATTCCATAACATTTTATCATATACTTGTAATATTAACCTAAGGTTATAGAAAGTTGAGAAATACCGTTCTAATATCTCAATTTTCAAAAGCTTACAAAAACTTAAGAGGAGTTTTTTAGTCTCTCTCATTATTAAAGTAATTTGAGTATTGGCATGGTAATTTAACAATTTTATGCTTATATAAAACCTACCACAAAAATATTTTTATTCTTGGAAAATTTCATCAATTTGAAGGTCTTTTTTATGAACAGAACTGAAAATCTTAGTGTTAAGGGTTACTGAAGTCTACAGTAAATCAGTGATAAAACTGAAGTGGAGCTGTTGGCTTCTGGACATTGGATCCTATGGAAATAATGGTGTGGAATACCATCATTATCTTGCCTCCCACACTCTAAGTGTTAGCCTATTCCTATCTAGTTATTAATGTGAAAAAAAACAATGGACCAAGTACAGTAACCTTGCCAAAAAAGTCAAGATTACATAATATCTCTATAAGATTGTAATATAAAATATTTGGCACTTACGCATGTATACAAGGATCAGCCAACTGCAGAGTGGTTCAAGACTAATTAATCATATCGTTCAAAGAATAGGAAAGTTCTGGTTTATTGAAATTCTTTTAAGTTACAATTGTTTTTAACTCTTGAAATGTAGGGCTATTTCTAAGTAGACATTGGGCAGTTGTGGATTTTATTTATGATGGAAAATAACTTTGGTTTTATAGCAAAAGAATATAGTTTAAGTTACAAATTAATCCAAGCTGTAGTGAAAGAACCTTAGACTTAAAAGTAAGGAGTCCTGGGTTCAAGTTTCAGCTCTGCAGTAGAAAGCTAAGATGGCAATGAAGGTAAACACAGCTTACCTCCTTGCACAACCATGTAAAAATTACAGCCAAGGTACAGAACATTCATTATTCAGAACTGCCAGAAGTTGAGCTCAATGGACGTTCTACAACTACAGAATTAAAGAAGAAACCACATTGAGACTAGTAAGAGGGGTGGAGACACAGAATGGGTTGGTCCCACACCCACATGTGACAGATAAAAATTGAGAGAGGTATCTCAGGAATGAGCAGTCCCAGCCCCGCAACAAGCCCCCCACAGCCCAGGGTTCCAGTGCCAGATAGGTAAGTTCCCATAACTTCTGATGGTAAAAACCAGTGGGGATTGGAGCTGTGGAAGACAGAAACTTCTAGATTGCCAGGCAGTTCTTCTTAAAGAGCCCACACGTGGACTAACTCAGACTCACTGACTCTGAGCTCTAATACTGGGGCAGCAGCTTGAAAGGAACCAGAGGCAGACAGGGATGAAATGAGTTGTCCAGTATCAGGGTGACAGCTGGAGGGGCAGCTTTATCCCAGAGAGAAGTGCTGGCAGAAGCCATTGTTCTTTTTCTGAACCCTCTCTGCACAGAGCTGGCAGGCAGGAGCTATATCTGAGACTCCATCAACTTGGCTCACACTGTTTGGCCCACCCTGGTGATTCTCTGAGGCTCCACCCACCCAACTTTAGGGTCCACCCAAGCTATTTCCAGTGGCTTTTCCATATGAATAGCTTTTCTCAGCTCACACTTCAGATTTTCCTAAATCCTCTCAAACAAAATCTGGCCTCAGCAAGCCCCATACCTTTTGTTAAGTGACCTCAGGCCCAGCACTGGGAGCACCTGGCCTTGGTTCACAGCCTGGCCTCTCCTGGGCATCTCCAAGTCCAGCACAGGTAGCAGCCATCTGCAGATTTCTTGCAGCTTATGGCAGGTGGCCCTGACAAAACACAAGCAGTGGCTGACCTTGACCTACACCTCTCAAGGGGACCTAGAGGCATTGCACCCAGAAGACAGCTACAGACCGTGTGGTAGCACCACCACCCAATCACCTCACCAAGCAACACACTCAAGGTGCGGACTCAGCAGGCGCCAGAGCCCTGCTGAAGTAAGTCTTGCTCTGTGGAGTGGGCCCCTGCACAGCTGATCCTCCACAGTGGCTCCCTGGGGGCCAGAGGTTGATGGTGAGTGGTTACAGCCAGTCCTTGAAGCTGATTGGCCTGGGTAAATCCCTCCTATGGATCTGCCAATGGCAATTAAGGCTCAACTACAAGAGCAACTTTTTGCTGATGATAGTGATAAGGAGTTGGATCAAATGACCTATACATTTCCTTGCAGTTCTCAAAGCCTGTGACTGTTATATTTCTACCCAGGGAGATCTCAATGGTGCTTGGATTATGTAACACTTTAAAAAGACAGTATCCTACAATCTTGGGTGCAAGCAGTACTAAGAGGTAAATGGCTTTGATTTTAATTTTTATTTTTCTTCTGGCAGTATCTTGATTAGGAAGCATCCAACAAACTTATAGGGCTGTGTTTACAGGGCAATTGAAAATCTTAACATAGGCGATCATAATAGAACTAATTGAATTTGAGGCTCATGGAATCACTAGAGAATGGCTTTTATTTGCATGTATTCTACCTGTTAGATTACAGGTAATAGTATAGGCATGTAAGTAATCTAGAAAAGCATTTCTGTCTAGTTTGGGAGAACTAATCTCAATAAACTAAATACTAGGTAGCTAACTGGGTGTTATCTCTAGTTTTTAGTATATTGTTAGGCTGAAGTTTTAGTTACTCTCTCTGATTGTCAGGGCATCCTGAGTTCACTGTAGGTCACTCCTGGTGTTAACCTCTTGAGAATTTGTAACAGGTCTTCCTTTATAAGCTTTGATATCATTAGCATTTTTTGCTTATTATTTCCTGTATACTCCTCCTACTCAGTCACTGATAGCCTATACACATAATCGGTCTTTGTAAAAGTGCAAACAGTATCTTATAAATAAGAGCATTCATAGAATAATTTTTATGAAAGTATGAAGACACGTGAAAAATGTTGTTTGAGGTCAGCCTTGCTCAGCTTGGTTCTTAGTTCTTCCAGGTTTTTTCAGAACACCTGAGCACAACCCTTTCTACTCAAATCCTCTGAGAAATCTACCTCTCTTCCCTAAATCTGTTATGTTTTCACTCTCAGCTCCAGATTAGAAGTCTGATTTGGCTACCTCAGATTCAAAGAAACTAAATTTGTTACATTTAGTTCTTTCTAACCTTTGACTCTTATGAGTCTCCATTCTAATAGAACCCCAGGGTGAATTCTAATTCTGTCTACAGTTTTCTTGTTTCTCCTGCTCACTTACTCTTAATGCCCCCTGATGAGGTTGAAGATAAGCTATCTCAAAGTATAGCACCTTGGCATGTTGGATATTTTAACCTGAAGGAGTTTGACAAAATGACAGAAGTGAAAAGGTTACTTTGATATGTTTTCACACACCACAGTCCCTCTCCCCACCCTATTGCTCTTCTTTCCTGAAGAAGGTTTTAAGACACTCATGTGAGAAGTACTCCCCCTATATCTGGAAGAAAGAAACACCCTTATCTCTGAAGATAATCAAGGATACAAATTCAAGATTTCAAGATCTGTCTGCTCAGTGGTTCCCAAATGCTGATCTTTTTTTTTCTTAAGATTTTATTTATTTATTTTTTGAGAGAGGGGAAGAGAGGGAGAAAGAGAGGGAGAGAAACATTAAAGTGCTGTTGCCTCTTTCACATGCCCACAACAGGGGACCTGGCCTGCAACCCAGGCATGTGCCCTGACTACAAATTGAATCAGTGACTCTTTGATTCGCAGGCCAGCACACAACCACTGAGCCACACCAGCCAGGGCCCAAATGCTGTTCTTAAAACCGGTGTCAAAATGACTACATGGAAAATAGTTTGGAGTACTTTTTTTTTTGGAGTACTTTTTAAAAAATATACTGATTGCTGGGTCCATTCTCAGAGATTCTGAATCAGTAGTTTTGGAATGAGGCCTAGTCATCTGCATTTTAAACGTTGTAGTAGTGATTCTGATGTGCACCCAGGACTAGAGACCACTGAGACAACTGTCAAGAGTTCTTCCAGCCCTCTGATTCTGTGATTTAAGTATGCAAGAAGTCTTCCTTTCATCTGCCCCTAACTTTACACAGGAGACAAGCAAAATGATCATCTTATGTTTTTCCCTTTTGGACTTCTTAAGAACATTTCCATAATAAAAGGTTATTGTTGTCATTGCTAGTGCTTTACCAGTAATGGTACCTCTGCTTAAGACTTAAATTTGTAACAATTGTACTTATAGCTGAAGAATCCAAATTCAAGCTAAGCAAAGGTAAATACAGTCAAGGAATAATGGGAATATTCTGAGGTAGATCTGTGAGTTTTTTATTTTCACAGACCCATTTTTGTGGGCCATGGATTAATTGTCTACCATTCATCATAAATCACTATGAAATTAATTAGCCATTCCTCCTATTTGCTGCTGCAGAACTTAAAGCTCCTACCTGGGTTATGGCTTTGAGAAGGTAATACAAATACAGATATAGAAGTAAGCTGCAATTTTGCAGTAGAGGTAGAAAGATTTGGAAATTTTAATATTCTTAAAAGAATATTTGATTTGGGTGGAGAGGGAGCTGTTGATTTTCCTAGAGGCTCTGAAGAAGAGTGATGTGAATGAATAACACTGGGAAAATTAGCTTCTTTATATAAGTGGTTCTTAAATTGCATTACTTGGTATGTTTATCATTTATTTACTTGACTTTTGCCCTTGCACCAAAAACAGAAAGGAAATCTATCCTAATAAAGACTTAGGCCCTGGCTGGTGTGGCTCAGTGGATTGAGCACCAGCCTGTGAACCAAAGGGTCACCAGTTCGATTCCCAGTCAGGGCACATGTCTGGGTTGCAGGCCAGGTTCCCAGTTGGGGGCGCATGAGAGGCAACCACACATTGATGTTTCTCTCCCTCTCTTCCTCCCTTCCCTTTCTTTAACAATTAAATAAATCTTCAAAAAAAACTTAGGATACTGTGGTGTAAGAAATTTGTGATATGATAAAGGGGAGGGAGAGTTAGAACTTAGGTATTTTCTATAGAAAATTCAGGAACTAGCAAACAGGGCAGGGATCTATATTCTCATATAGTCAAGCATGTGAGGTTATACTATTAAAAAGTAGTTTTCATGATTTCCTCCACTCTGGAAATTGGGGTTTTGCATGAGAACTTTTAGTCCTCAAATAAAAGAGTACAAACATTATATAAATGGTGGCTCACTCTCCGTTTCTTTCTTCAACTTGATATCTTTTGATTTAAAGCCTTAAACTGTATTGATGAGTTAGAATTAATGTCAGAGCTTCTTTAAAATGCAAAATATAACTTGATTTTTAAATCTTTAATTTGCATACTTTCAGTGACCCATTCGTTATAGAAAGCAAGAACAGCTGTATTCTCCCTGGGGTTGATTGTTTCAGTCAAATCTTTATAAAATGTGAATTAGGAAGACTAGGATTTAATCTTTGTTTCTTACAACAAAAATTTTTGTTATAAAGTTAATGAATATACTTCCTACTTGAGAGTATATCAGAAAGTACATACTGTTTTTTTTAATCATGACATATTTACAATATTTAGAGTTGTTTTGTAGTTACCTCAATAAAACTGAAAGATTTGTTCTTTGTGTTTTTCCAAATCAACTGAATTTAGAAAGTTATACGGAGGTAAACCTGTCACCAAACTCTTTGATGAGTTTTCTTTTCTTTTTTTCTTTTGCCACAAGGTACTAGAAAGACAGGAACCATAATAACCAAAAGTAGGAAGAGAAGTACCTTTGGTTTACCTACTATGTAATAGTAATGACAATGAAGTACAGTGTCTTCACTGTAAGAAATAGAACAAACACCAAGGACATCAATAATGATAGTACTCAGAATTTGGAGAACATGTTATAACAAAATGTGAGCATTAGAAAGGCATTTCCAAACTACTGAATGTCTAGCCTATTTTTTTAAAAGCCTGTATGGGAAGCTCAAGATGTATTTGTTTCATATGGGTACTCTAGGTGGGTGGGAATAAGATGTACCTTGCAACATCAAAGAGACTATTACATAGAAAATATAGCTTTTAGACTTAGAAAAAAATTTCAAGCAAGAAAAATGAGAAAACTTATAAATCAAGCAGGTCATGTGTAAACTTTATTTAAGCAGGTTGTAAAAAAGAAAAGTTGGTGAAAAAAAGTTAAGGTGATCATTAGTTTTCAAGCTACTCAAAATTGGTCAGTTTGGTGAGAGAAAAATAAACTTTAATGACTACTTTGTCTAATAAATGAATATATAAGGGAACGTGCTAACTTTGTCTCCTAAAATTGATGACTAGGTAAAATTGTAAATGAACAGGTTAATCCCAATCCAAATTAAATACAGATAGCTCACCAGAACTAGATAGAATTCTCCTATATTTTGAAGGAGCTCAAAATAAAGTTTTAGATGTAGAATAATAAAGCACTAAAATATAAATTAAAACATGCCTTTTGGGGAGATTTGGCGATCTTGTGTTTCTACTTGAATAGAAGTATATTGAATACTCAGTGATATGAGCTTAAGTAACCATATAAAGGTTATCTTGGAATAAATTCAGTTAAAATGTATATGATTAGATAAAGGATAATTCTAAATCAAGAAAGGACAGGAATTTATAAATCTAAGTCATGCCTATACATTTGTTAACCTAAAAACCTGTGCTTGACTTACTCTCAATTGCCACTATAAGTTGTGAAAGTTCAACATATTACCATTTCTTATGAGTACTAGCAGTTATGATAAAGGCATAGAATCTTATCTCAGCCATTGATGAGAACATTATATGTGAATAAAATCTCAAGTAAAGAAAAGCAGGAGACTCATAGATTCTTGAGTCTTTGGTTTCTGTGGTGTTTACATGGTGGTTTAGAAGTGTAAGTGGGGTGATTGAGATGTCCAAGTTGGAAAGATAAAAGGAGAGTTAAAAGGTAATATACTGCTGGTGGAATGTTAGAATTTTTAATGATTCACCTTCCTATTGCTTAGGTTAGGAATTCTTTCACTACTGCTACCATAGCATTAATGTGCAAACTATCTATAACCAGCTACTTTATTGTGAAATGTGTCTGGCCCTTTGGCAGGTATCAGAGACAGCATTCACTGTATAGGGTTGTGTATTGTAGCAGGATCAGCTAAGCCCAGTGAGTGTGTGTGATCCAATAGAGTATGAACTAGCTGAATATTTGGGATTGCTGTTCTTCTAACAAAGCACATATGAAGAGCGAAGGAAACTGGTATGCTTTTAAAAATGTGTTAATGTCCTATGTGATTTATTTTTTATCATTTAAAAATGTGATACAAAACATTTGTATTCCTTTCTTTCTCTCCCACCT
>CM052552.1:18823541-18837788 GCA_028533065.1 Trachops cirrhosus
CACCAACTTTGATACATTTTTTTAAATGCATCTTGATATGACAGCTGTTACCATACAATTTAACAAAATTGTTTCAAATGAAGTTAAAGACAACTAAGCTCTACTAGAGCCATATTATGGAAAAAAAAACAAACTTTTTGGCCAACCCAATAATTATTTGTTTCATTATCTATTTTCCCCCCTGTTAGAATGCAAGTTCCACAGATCAGGATAATTCCTATTTACCTCTATAGCTCTAGTGCATGGGACAGAGTGAATGCACAATAAATATATTGACAGAAAGACAA
This sequence comes from Trachops cirrhosus, assembly GCA_028533065.1. Lineage (NCBI taxonomy): Eukaryota > Metazoa > Chordata > Mammalia > Chiroptera > Phyllostomidae > Trachops > Trachops cirrhosus. The sequence goes on from CM052552.1 coordinate 18,823,829, forward strand.
ATAAATAGATTGCTGCCAACTCTGTAAATACTCTCAAGACCATTAAATTATATAGTTAAAACATGAATTTTGTGGGATGAAAATTTTATATCATTAAAGATGGTATTTTCTTAAAGAAAAAAATAATACAATGAAGAACACATGGAAGGTGCTCAATACTAAGTATTCTTTGACTGAATTTCGGTAGAACAAATTAGAGCAGTTATATTGTTCCCAACTGTCCATAGAAGTATTCACACTGAAAGAGATCACAACTAATATCATGGTTTTGCTCGCCTACCCTCACCATCTACTCCCATACAGTAAGATATACCAAAGATCAGAGTTAGAGTGGAATGGGTTAAACTTTCCTCCTGTGTGAACAGGTATCCCAGTGATCCATTGGTCTTTTGTCCATTAATGTGGCTCTCATGCTCTACAGTTCATAACCAAGTAAAGGAGAAGGCAAAGATATTTTAGCTGAGTCTATACTTGACCTGCTTTGTTACTTACTTCAGTGCTTTAATTTGGTCCTTCAGGTCAGTGGGTCTGAGGTAACCCCTTCCTCTCTCACATGTGATTCATTCCCAAACCTGCCTAGCTATCTGCTTTTCATTTCAAAGTTTAAGCAAGTGTTCTTGACCCTTAACATGAATCTAAATTCATTGAATGTTCACAGATGTGAGTAGACCTAATAGAGATGGAAAAAAATAGCTTCTGTCCAAGTTCCCTGGAGTGAGGTTTAATGACAAAAAAAAAAAGCCCTGAGTTGGTTTCTAACCTGGAAAACAAAGTCACAAAATCATGGGTAAAGATGATCCAGTAAACAGCAACAATTGCTGGCAGGACTGGGCACCCATTCCCTATTGACAGACACTGGGTGCCTCCAATGAAACCAGTAAATGGATAAGAACACCACATTTGGGACCCTTTGAGTTGTTTCTGATGGATTTGTTGCAGCCTAAACTTTTAGGATGCCAAAATCCATATTATTTAGGGTCTAAGAATTCCAAAGAGCCTCTTGACTTTCTCCCTCTACCATGCTTGTCTGAACTAATGTGTGTGCTCCTCAGAATCAAAACAATCAGTTACAGACTGCAAATGGAAGCAAATCACATTGAGGGGATAAGATGGACTTGAAACACTCCTAAGTATCACCTCTTTTTCTGGCTGGTGGTAAGAGTGAGGGGCTAAGTCACCTTGGGAACAAACACTCAAGTTTGAACCAAGATAACATCCAAAGCTGAAGGACTTTAAAGGAAAGAGTTATTACCCGTAACACCAGTACTCCCATGTGAGTAACAGCCAGGTGGATTTGCATCCCTTCACCGTCACTTGCGGGGTGAGGCCTGATGCCATACATATCCAGCTTCCTTGCTATGTCCAGTAGCAGAATGTCAGATTCAGCTGGGCTCCTGCCACTACAAGTGGAAAGAATTTATGAGCCTAATAAATACAACATGAATGACAACTTCACCCTGAATGCTTCATGAGGAATTCAGTGTTCTCTTGGGCCCAAAGCTTCTCTGATGGAAGGGTTTCCTTTTAAGAGTCTGTCTCCAGCTGCAGTGTTCCACTCTGGAAGAACCAGGTGACAGTTAAAATACTTACATGTGCTTCTGGTGAAAGTGTATGATCTTGCTCTCTAAACAGTCTTGGTTCGGTAAGTACCGGGTTTGTGCCAAATGTGTCTTATCCATTTCTTCATGAAAGTCTCCCAGTTCTGCTGCATAATAGAAAAGTGACATTTTTCACATTACCATTAAGAAATTAAGCAATGGAGCACCTAATAGATAGACCCTCTGACCTCCCCCAAACAGCCATTTCTTTGCAGCCAATGCATCCAAAGCCTCTCACCCCATGCTTTATGTCTATTTGTTGTAGGATATGCAGTGCATATAATTGGTTCTTTTTCATATCAGAAGCAGTGAATTGCTATGAAATCCCTGCATCATAACTCACAGATAAAATGTAGGTCTTCTTTATAAAAACATTTTATTTATTTTTCAGAGAGAAAGAAGAGAGGGAGAGAAACATCAATATGTGGTTACCTCTCATGCACCCCCAACTGCGGACCCGGCCCACAACCCAGGCATGGCCCTAACTGGTAATTGAACTGGTGACCCTTTGATTTGCAGGATGGATCTCAAACCACTGGATGGAGCCACACCAGTCAGGGCAAAATGCAGGTCTTAAAAACCCTAAGTTCACAGATTATTTTGATTTTTCTTTCTCCTGCATTCTGTTTATGGTCTCTTCTATATCTGTTCAGTCCCTGTTATAGGTTGAATTGCTTCTCCCCCTCTCAAATTCATATGTTGATATTCTAAACCCTAGCACCTCAGAATATGACTGTATTTGGAGGTAAGAACTATAAAGGAGTGATTAAGTTAAAATGAGCCAGAAGGGTGTCCCCTAATCCAATCTGGTTTCCTTATAAAAAGCGGAAATTTAGATACACAGAGAGACACCAGGAATGCAGGCACACAGAGGAAAGAGCAGGTAAGGGTGGCATCATGAGAGATGACAAGGAGAGAGGCCTCAGAAGAAACAAAAACTTCAGTCTCAAAATTCTAGTCTCCAGACTGTGAGAAACTAATTTCTGCCATTTAAGCTACCTACTCTGTGGTATTTTGTTATAGCAGCTCCCACAAAGTATTTCAGCCCCCTAACTATAATGCAAGCCAGTCAAAGCTATCTGTAATCCCCAGTAGATAAATCATTCTGGCTTTTTAAAAATATATGGATCATTATTTTTTTAATTTTTTCCTGAAGTTTAAATATTTTATTGTTGTTCTATTACAGTTGTCCCAATGTTCCCCCTTTGCCCTCTTTCACCCAGTCCACCCCCTGCTCCCACAGTCAGTCCAACACTGTTGTCCATGTCCATGTGTCACTCATACATGTTCTTTGACTCTTCCTTTCCCCTTTATTCCACCATTATCCCCCTCTACCATTCCCTCTGGTCACCATCAGACTGTTTCATGTTTCCATGCCTCTGGTTCTATTGTGCTCATTACTTTTTTTTTGTTCATTAAGTTCCTTTTATAGGTGAGATCATATGCTATTTGTCTTTTATCCATTGGCTTATTCACTTGTAGTTAATCCCTGATCATATTCTACTCTTTACTAGATGTGTCCTGTTAGAAACTTTTATTACAGCACTGTCTACAAAGGCAATTGAGATATACAGGACTATCTGCCCCCACAGTAAATGGCTTCAAACTATCAGATTGATATGAATCACTCTCTGATTATTGACTTTCCCTGAAGAGGTAGGTCTCTACTTGGTTCTAAATTGTGACTTCTAATCTACCATAAAATGGAAACCCAAAACTATTTTTCCAATTAAAATGCACATTGTACCTGTTAGTAGTTTATGAATTGTAAGAGCAAATAGACTTTCCATAGAATCCGGTGTTGCTCTCCTATTGGGTAAAATACATATATGGAAATGAGGGCACCCATATTGGGTGCTAGAAACTTATTTTCTCTTTTGTTTTCTATTATGTTTTTAAAATGCTCACCTGAGGATATGTTTATTGATTTTTGAGAGGAAGGGAGGGAGAAAGAGAGAGAGAGAGAGAGAGAGAGAGAGAGAGAGAGAGAGAGAGAGAGAGAGAAACATCAATTGGTTGCCTCCCATACATACCCTGACTGGGGATCAAACCTGCATCCTAGATATTTTCCCTGACCAGTGATCAAACTCTCAACCTTTTGGTGTATGAGACAATGCTCCAGTCAATGAGCCATACACCCAAGGCTCTATTGTCTTTTAGACACAAAGCATACTCATTTTTTAGACAGGTGTGGTATATATGTATGTATATTTCAAAAAAATCACATTATAATGAAAATTTTTATACAGCAAGCTTTCTTAAAAGATCGAATCAATGGATTTTATTTACTGCCAAAATTTATAAATGTACATATTTCTTTAAAACTCACTGAGGCGCATAGGATTTAAGTGATTAATACTATCAAATATTCAAAGAATGTATAAATATCAATTTTCACAAACTCTTCCAGAAAATAAAGAAATGAATACTTACCAACTGATTCTATGAGGCCAGTATTACTCTGATACCACAACCAGACAAAGGTATCACAAGAAAAAGAAAACTACATACGGATCAATATCCCTTATGATACAGAGGCAAAAGTCCTAAACAAAACACTAATAAATTGAATCCAAAAACATGTAAAAAATATTATACATTATGATAAAGTTAAATTTATCCCAAGATTGCAAGATCAGTTCAACATATGAAGATTAATTAATGTAACATACAATATTAGTAGAATAAAGAACAAAATGTACATTATCATCTCAATAAATGCAGAAAAGGCATTGGACAAAACCCAACACCAATTCATTATAAAATGTTCAACAAACAAGGAATAGAAGGGAACTTCTTCAACCTGAAATAAGTAAACTATTAAAATCTACAGCTAACTGACAGTAACCAGAGGGGAGATGGGAGGGGATAATGGGGGAAAAGGGGGAAGGGTCATCAAGGAAGATGTATAAAGGACACATGGACAAAGCCAAAGGGGGATAGGATCAAGGATGGGAGGTGGGGATGGCTGGGGTGGTGGGGAGTGGAGGGGAATGGAGACAACTGTACTTGAACAACAATAAAAACAAAGACAAAGATAAAATAAATATAAAAAATAAAGTAAAATAAAAAATCGACAGCTAAGATTATAATTACACCAAGTGGTGTGAAACTGAATGCTCTCCCTTAGGACCAGGAAGAAGACAAGAATGTCTGCTCTTGCCACTTCAATCTAACATTGTACTGGTGGTTTTAGTCAGTGCAATCAAGCAACAGGAAGAAATATTTTTAGATTGCACTAAAAAGAAGGAGACAAAACTGTCTATTTGTAGTCCACATGGTCCTGAGAGTAGAAAATGATAAGGAATCCATACAAAAAATCTAGTAGAACTAATGTATGAATTCAGCAAGGTAGTGAGATAGAAGATCAATATACAAAAAAATCATAGTATTTGCATATACTACCAACCAAGCAATCCAAAAATGAAACTAGGAAAACAATTTCATTTACAATAGCATATATAAAGAATAAAATATTTGGGAAAATTTGACAAAATATGTGTAACACATATATTGAAAAGTACAAATCATTCCAAGATAAATTTCTAAAAGACCTATATAAATTGAGAGACATTTCTAGTTCATAGTTTCGAAGACTCAACATGGTAAAGATTATAATTCTGCTAAAATTGATGCACAAATTTAATGCAATCCCCACCAATATTTTATAGAAATTGAAAAATGATCTTAAAATTCACATGAAAGTGTACAGGATACAAAATAAGAAAACAATCTTGAAAAAGAAGAGCAAAGCAGTTTGATGTACACTTCCCCATTTCAAAGCTTCATACAAAGCTGTAGTAAATAAAACAGTGTGGTAATGTCATAAAGACAAATAGATTAACAAAATATAGTTGAAAATACAGAAATAAGCCCTTACATTTATGGTAAATTAGTTTTTGACAAAGGTTCTAAGACAATTCTATGGGAAAATAATACTAATCTTTTCAACAAGTGGGACAAATGGACAGCTACATGCTAAAAAAAAATGAAGTTGGATTCCTATCTTGGACAATTTACTATGTAAGCATACAAAAAGAATTAAAAATGGACCATACACCTAAATCTAAGAGGTAAGCCTATAAATGTTCTAGAAGAAAACTTAGGAGAAAATCTTTGTGACCTTAGGTTAGGTGAAGAGTTCTTAGATATTATACCAAAAGCATGATCCACTAAACATATTGAGAAAGTAGAATTCCATCAGAACTAAAAACTGTTTCACTCCAAAAGACAGCATTAAGAAAATGAAAAGTCAAGCCACAGATTGGGGGAAAATAGCAAATTACATGTCTCACAAAGGATTTTAATCAGAATATATAAAAATCTCTTAAAATTCAATGAGAAGAAAATTCAATGTGCAACTCCTTTTAAAATGGCAAAATAATTGAATAAGTATTTTACCAAAGAAAACATAGGAATTGTTAATAAGCAGGTATAAAGGTGTTTAGCATTATTATTCAATACAAATGTTAATTAAAACTGTAATAAGATACCTCTTCATATCCACTAGAATGGCCATACTCAAAAAGATAGACAACACCAAATGTTGATGTAGATGTGGAGTAATTGGAAATCACATATTTTTCTTACTCTATTGTCATAACTTGAAGAGCATTTTGGCTGTTTCTTAAAATGTCAAATATAAATTATTGTAAGATGAAGCAATCAACTATACTCCCAGGAATCTATTCAAGAGAAATAAAAACATGTGGCCATGTAAATGTTCAAAACATTATATTATTTAAACTGGAAATAATCCAAATGTCCATGAGCAGGTATACAGAGAAACAAAATGTGATATATCCATAAAATAGAATACTACTCAGCAATAGAAAGAACAAACTACTATGATTCATGCTAGAATGTGCATGAATTTCAAAAACATGCAGAGTGAAAAAACGGTCAGATGAAAAGGACCATATATTTTATCACTCCCATTATATGAAATGTCCAGAGAAGACAAATCTATGAAAATAGAAAGTAAGCCAGTGGTTGCAGAGGTTGAGCATGAGAAGAGGGAGTGACTGCAAATGGGCATGAGAGGTCTCTTTTGACATGATAGAAATGTTCTACAACTGGATTGTGCTAATGGTTGCACAACTCTGTAAATGTATTAAAAACTGTTGAGTTGTAGACCCTATATTGACCCTAAGGAATTTTCTTTCTGTGTAAGACTATGACAATCTAGGAAGAGACCTATGACATACAAATGAATAAATATCATCTGTAACAGAAGGTAACAAATGTTATGAGCACCTTTGGTGGTATCACACTGGTCCAAACTATCATTATCCCCCTCTCTCCTGCAATAGCCTCTTATCTGGTCTTCCCACTTCCACTATTCCCTCATAAGGTCTATTTTCATTACCTTTTTATTGAACAAATTTGACATGCAATACCATATGAATTTAAGATGTACAGGGTGTTATTTTGATATATTTATATATTGTAATATGATTGGCATTGTAGTAATATTAGCACATCACATAATCATAGTAAAGTTTATTTTCTTTATTCATTATATTGTGCATTAGATCTTTATGGCTTATTTACTAGTTTCAAGTTTCTATTTTCACCATAGTAATGAAGATGATCTTGTTTAAACCTAATTCAGAACATTTCACTCCTCTGCTTCATTGGATTCCGATCTCAAAATAATGTTCTAGGTCTTTAATGTGCTTTTAAGGTCTGACATAATTACTCTCCCTCTCTCACTCAGTTCTAGGCAGCCACAAAGCCTGCCTAAAGTTTCTTGAACATTCCGGCATGGTCCCCCCTCAGGACCATTGTGCTAGATGTTTTCTCTGACTGGAACTTCCTTCTGCTGGGTTTCTACATGGCTTGCTCTATCACCTCCTTCAAGACTTTGTTCAGCTATCACCTTCACAGTGAATCCTACCTTGACCACTTTACTTAAAAATTCATTATCCATCCCCAGAATCCCCCATCTCGTTTTCATACTTCATTTTCTCAAATGCATTTATCACCTTCTAACATACATGATATATGAGTATTTCCTTATTTTGGTCATTGCCTGATTTTTTTTCACTGCCAAAATGTGAGCTCCATGAGGGCAAGAATTTTTGTCTGCTTAGTTCACTGCTATGTTCCCAGTGCCTGTAATAGTACCTGGCCTGTAGTTGGTACTCAATAAATTTTTGTTGAATAAGTGACAAAGAACAGTTATTAAAGGCATTCATAAAAACGAAGCTTTGTTTGAAATGTACAAGTTGTGTTTGGGAGGGAGAGTCTGGCTAGAACCAGAGGGGTGTGTAAGAGAAACTTAAGCAGATGAGAGGTCAGAATGTGGAAGTCTTGAATGCTTAGAGCACAGGTGGCAAACACAAGGTCCACAGGCCAAATCCAGCCTTCCACCTTGTTTTATCCAGCCCAGCACCTTGTTTCTACCAGGTGGCAGCACCGAGCTCTCCCTTAACTGTTAAGGAGTAGTTACATTTATACAGTCCTAAAATCACATTCAGCCGTTTGAAGGCAACTGCAAGGCTGATGTGGCCCCCAGTGAAAATTAATTTGACACTCCTGACTTAGAGCATAAATACTGGGATGAAAGAGCAAATGAATGAGCAATGTGGTTGTATTCTGCACACTGCCTTAGCATCCAGTGAAACAGTCTGACATGGATGGACTGTGAAGAGCTCATTCCTTGAAACTTGAGCAGTTTTTTTTTTTTTGTTTTTTGTTTTTTTGAAAGAGCATCTATTGACAAAATATTCTCTAGAAAAGCTGAAGTGTTCTGTGCTATGATTGAAATGGCCACCAGGGAATGTCCAAATCTATAATGCTGAACCATTAAGAATAAAATTGGGCTCCCCCATCAGAGGCTGTCAGGGAGCCTCAATCCTCTGACTGCTGCCTTAATAGGCAGCTAATGGAGAAGGATAAGTCTTCTAACATTTTCTCCATTTACCTCACCCCATGACCCCTGCCAAGCCAAACACAATACTGGACATATGGTTAGTGTCCTTAGCATTCCAGAAACCTATGCTTGAGCTTTACTTGAGCTGCATCCTCTGTATATATGACTTCTTGATCCATTTTTAATGCTATTTTCTCTGCTTGTTACTGCCTATCCAACTCCTCTGCATCCTTTTAAGGCCCTGCACCAAAGCTACCTCCTCTATAAGCCTTCCATGATTACTATTGCTCTCACTGCTCACTGTATTTCTGAGATCCTGGGGCTGTCATCACCTGCCCCAGTCAGGAGTCACTGGTAAAGCACTGATTCAGAAACTGCCCCATCCATGAACTTCATTCTGGAGTTCCCAGTGAAAACAGAAATTTTCCTATTCTGGACTGTCAGGAATGTAAGCAATAGAGGTAAACAAATGAACTTGTGAAACAATAAATAAATTTATGATCCTGCAGGACTAGTAAGGAACAGCCTATTCTTGGAAGACCTTTCTAAAAGAGAAAGCACAGCCAGTCCTAGAAGAAGAGATACTATCTTCAGCTGCCTCAACCCTGTCTTTAAGGGTACAGGAGCAGCCTAGCCTGCCCACCTACACCCACTTCCAAGCAGGCCCCCACTGTTTCCCAGGCTCTTTTTCCCTGTCTTCATTATCCATCCTAGTCCAACTACTTGGCTGCTAGTGTATGGGAAACTCTAATACATGCCTGAGGCATTTTTCCATTTTAACCTCTCTTTACCTGGTGTACTCTGTGCTTTGTTGTCTGGAATCATGATACAGAACAACTGGAAATCACATAAAACCTGACAGTGTCCCACAGAAAGCATATACCAGAAATATATCCTGGGGCAAGTAGAGAGAATGGGGGCCTGCCTGGCAAAGTCCATCTCCAGATTAGTCCAAACTAGTTCCTGGACAGCAAGCCCCAGATAGTAGGAGGGGAAAGTTAGACCCACATAGACAAAAATCAGCATTTACTTTTAATCTACATAAACACAACTGCTTTGTGACAAAATAGTCTTGTCACTGTTTTAAATACTAGGAATCTTAGGCACAGACAGATGAGGGGACTTTACTCAAGCCTACAACAGTTAGAATGCAGTAGAGACAGGATTTGAATCCACATTTCCATGACTACAATGGCAATCTCTTTCTATTGCAGCATTCTGCTTCTACATATCTTATCTAGGTTTTCTCTCCTAATGTAATGATGGGCATGCTAGGGGTGCTCAGCTCCTTTACTTGTTTCTCTGCCTGGTTGATAGTCCCCAAAGCCAACATTCACTACTTACATTGTAAGATGTGGGATACCATCAGTGCTGTACAGTTGTCACTGCATGGAAGCCTTCCTAGAGCCACATCCTTCTTTATTTGAAGAGTAAAAAGATACCTGGAAAGAAGTTAAGAAACATCTCTTGAGAAAGAAACAGGAACAAGAAAGAAGCATGTCCCTTCTCCCAGATCCAAAATGTTTCAAGAAAGAAATGGTACCCCAGTCAGTGAGATGCTTTTATGGGGTAGTGAGTAATACACAGGCTTTGCTTCAGCCTCAAACCAGCACTAGACCACAACTCAGCTGACCCAGCACTTTGGCAGGCCTTACAGCCATTAGGAATCACCCTGGCCAAATCCTCTCACCAACTGGAAGGAGTTGGCCAATCAGCCTCTGGTGGTTTCTGCCACGTAGCAAAGCCACGTACCCAGACACAGAGAAAGGGAAATTCAGTAAGAATCAACTTTCTCAAGAGGCCAGTACTGCTTTATTTACAAAATGCAATCAAGTACTAACTACCAAAACAACTTAGGAGGTTGCCAGGGTAGGAACAATCATTCCATTTCACAATTATGAGAAGACAGAGGATAGGTGATTTGGGCAAGGTTGTAACACCCAAAAATAGTGAAACTGTGACTAGGACTCAGGTCTGCAACTGACTTTAGGTCTCCTCCTATCCAAAAAAAATGTGTTTCAGAAATTAAGGTGTCGAGACCATGCTTCTGACAATTCTCCTGGATCACCTTCTCCATATCACCACAGCCTAGCCCAGCACTTTGCACAGAGCATGTATGGAATTACTATGTACCAAATGGAATGAAGTCAAACTGCCTTATTCCTACCAACAGCTTATCAGAGGCATAAAGTGCCAGTTAGTATCCAAAACTCTGCAAAACACATGACATTTGTCTCACACACTTAAGCAATTATCAAAAGAGAAACAACATTAGAAAAGATGTGTATAATTAAGATTCTATCACTGAATGCTTTCTTCCATGGTCCAAAATTGCTTCCATTATTTTATTTTATACATTAAAATATGTATTGAGTATCTGCAGTGTGCATTTCTATTTATTTAAATACAGCTTTATCTAGATGTTTATTTAAAACCAATTAAGCTGTGAAGGCAATGTGGAGAATCAAAATTAATTTTAAACCATAGATGAAAATCTAGATTAGAAAAAAACAGGTAAATTAGCAGATAATTATTCAATTTGCAAAAGCATTCACCATTATAATCCTTCCAACTGTGAGCTCCCCTAGTTAGTTAGAGATGATTCAATTAAAGAAGTTATATTTGTACACCAGCCTCAGAAGCTCATATATTGGACCCAAACAAGGCATCCTTATCAAATCAACTACAGTTAAATATGCTTAGATGGACCAATGAGGGAAAAATAAAGGATTTCTAACCATTGCCATTTCCTGCTTTCAAATATAAATGTAAATACAATCATCAACCTCAATTGCTACAGGGAAACTGAATTTTATTTTGCTCCTCACAAGAAAAAAGGGAAACTTCTTGTCATTTGGCACATTCATTGTTCTTAAGAAGGCAGGTGTCAGCTACAAACACCAAATCGGTATTCTGAACAGCTGATGAACCATTTATCATCATACTGATTTTCTCAATCTTTTTTTTGGAGGAGGGAGAAAGTTTATCTCCTTCAAAATTGGTCATAATTTGAAACTTAACTAAAATGGGTTAGCAAATTGACATAAATACCAAGATATCAAGTTATCTGGTAAAGTGGCCTACAACTTACAAAGGTGGAGAGAATTGAGAGAGAGAGACTGATTTGTGAAAAGTGATTTCTGCAAAGACACCTTAGAAAAGAAATATCCCTGTAGAAAGGTGTGAAAGAGGTAGGATGAACCACATTGCTGGGAAGACTTCAGGGAGAATAACTGCCAACATCCTGTGATTTTAGGTAAGTCATTCTATCTCCCAGGACCTGTTTTCCTCAACTGTAAATGAAGAGAGCTGGACTAGATTATCTCTTATATCACTTCTACATGTAAGAGTCTAATGTCTGAAAACCAGAGTAAGGTTTTGGGGAATGTTATGTTTAAAGTGCATTATTTTAAGAAGTAGGTTTACATTGTAGTTTTAGAGGGCATTATTAATAAGTATAAAAACACTATTTAAAATGTTTTACATTTTTTACTTTTTAACTTTTGAAAGTTTTAAAAGTATAAAATATTTTACTTTTATAAAGTTCAATAATTTATCATCATAAATTATTATTAAGTTATATTAAATTATTAATAGTTTATAATTGTTAAATAATTATAATAAAAGTATCAATAACATTATACATTATAAATAATTTATAAAATTTATGCTTTTTTAGTTTTTAAATTTTATAAGTATATGTCATAATCACATTCCACCTATGGGATATACACACACATAGACTATTTTCAGTATCCATGAAAATTAATTGGCATTACATTTGTGCTGTCAAGCTGCCCTCTAACTGGAACACATATGCAATGAAGGCAAGCACTTGTGTTGCAGCAGTTAGTGTCATAACACCCAAGTGGGCACCCATGCTGGCTACCACTTCTAGTAGAACATCTTCCGTCCTTCTCTCTGAAATCCAAGCCCTATGGAAGATTAACACTTTGAGTACCAGCCAGGCCCTCCTTCTCCCCAGGACATCACCAACTCCCAGAGTGACTCAGAGTCAAGCCTTCTAAAGAAGACTAGAAGCCCATTCTCTGGTAAATGGAGAATAATGATTCTTAAGTAATATCATGCAGCAGACACTCATATGAGTACTATACCTTGTAAGTTCTTCTCTCAGATGTCCAGGGTCCACTGGGAAAAATTTCACCATAAATTTGAAAACAACCTCCTTAGGATCTTAAAACACAATAACTTCATAAGTTTTATTTACATGTCCATCACAACAGTTACAGGTATTTACACACACACACACACTCCCTTTTTCTCTTCCCTCCTCTCCCCATTACTCCCTCCTAGACTTTTAAATTTTAATTTTAATATTTCTCAGATGCTGTTATTTCTAGATTGTGTCTCTATGTGGATAGCAGTTAGGAAAGTTCTCCTGGCCCTCTTCCTATCCTCTTTCCCTTTGAGTTTCTTTTGGTAAAGATGTGCCTCTTTGGAGCCTACTGTGTTCTCTCTTAAGAAGTGTCCCATTTTGAAAAATGTTACACTTGATACTTAGGATTCTACAATCCTGGGTGAGAGAAGAGCCCTGCTTTAGAGGCAGGTGAGTATCACTGGCTGAAGGATCTCATGAAAGGAAACTATAAGAAGTATGGACGGATGCCTCCATGTATCTTAAAATGTACATTAAAGCACATCTACTTACCTTGACTCTTACTTGCATTTAAAAATAAGAAACACTTTGCATCTAAAGTGAACACATACATGCAGAATTTAGCATCATTCAGCAAATGTTTTTGTGTCTATTACATGCCAAGCATTGCACTGGGTAGGTATTGGGAATAAAATGACAACTAAGCACTCATATTCTGGTATAATAGATTTCACAAAGTGTTATAAGCACTGAATAGTGGGGAAGCACAAGAGGGCAAAAAAGAGTTTGGAGAAATTAAAGGAAATCTTCCTATAGGAGTTGAAATCTGAATAAGGCTGCCAGATTTAGAAAATAAAATACATGAGTCCCAGTTAAATTTGAGTTTCAGATGAATGATTGCATGGGACATATTTTTACAAGGAAGTTATTCTTTGTTTATCAGAAATTCCAGTTTAGTTTGGCATCCTCTCTTTTACCTGAGAAGCCTATAGCTGAGGTTAGTTTAGTAAAAGTCAGGAGAGGTAGGAATACAAAGTGGTCAGTGGCAGAGTTCAGGCTAAAAAGGCAGCCAGAGTCCAGGGTTTTGTGAGTGTGCTAACGAGTTTGTACTTTATTCTAAGGGCAATATGGAGTCATGGAAACATTTTAAGCAGAACATTTTCAATAGTTCCCTTTGGAAATAGTGTATATGATGGGTTAAGGGAAATCAGTTCAGAAGCTGTTGGAATAATGTAATATCATTTTATGGTGGAAGAGAGACAGAACTGTGGAAAGCACCAAAACATAAAGAGCTGGTAGGGGAAGAGACACTATAAGAGAATGTTTTGCAAAGTGTTGACTGAAATCCACCAGCATAAGAAACATCAG
>CM052552.1:18838288-18857285 GCA_028533065.1 Trachops cirrhosus
ACTTTAATAGGTATTGCATTCAATGTGTAGATTGCGTTGGGTAGTATGGACATTTTGATGATATTACTTCTTCCAATCCATGAACACGGTATATGTTTCCATTTGTGTCTTCCTTGATTTCTTTCTTCAGTGTTATGTAGTTTTCTGAATACAGGTCTTTTACCTCTTTGGTTAGGTTTATTCCTAGGTATTTTATTTTTCTTTTTGCTATATCGAATGGGATGTTTTTCTTGGTTTCTGCTTCTGCTGTTTCATTGTTGGTGTAGAAAAATGCCTTTAGTTTCTGGATATTGACTTTGTATCCCACTGTTTTTCCAAATTTATTTATTACATTCAGCAGTTTTTTGGCCAAATCTATAGGATTTTCTATGTACACTATCATGTCATCTGCAAACAGTGACAGTTTTGTTTCCTCCTTTCCAATTTGGATGCCTTTTATTTTCTTTTCTTGTCTGATTGCTGTGGCTAAATCTTCCAGTACTATATTGAATAGAAGTGGTGAAAAAGTGGACAGCCTTGTCTTGTTCCTGATCTTAGTGGAAAAGATTTTAGTTTTTGCCCGTTGAGTATGATGTTGGCTGTAGGTCTCTCATATATGGCCTTTATTATGTTGAGGAATGCTCCCTTTATTCCCACTTTGCTGAGTGTTTTTATCCTAAACAGGATGCACCTACATTCTTGTTCCATGTTAAATGAACAAATGCTGGGAATCATAGATGATGCACTATGATTATGGTTTATGGAAGAAAGACAAATGGAAAACCCATCATAAGTCCTTATTCAAAAAAAAGGCTTGACCCTACATCAAAAGATTAGCATATAGATATAAAAATATTAGTTTGGGGTCAAAATAACAAGTTTAAGGTGTTTATATATATGGATATATTTATTTTGCTTTAACAAATTTTGTCAATTAACTAAGTAACAACCCCCTTTGACCACATTAGATAAAGGGGAGTCTAATGTATCTATGTGTTGATTATGTACTTAAAAAAATACAGACTATATAACTCAGACTTCAGAAATGGATAAAATGAGATAAAATATAACATATTATTAACAGTAGAATACTAGTTTTTTTTTTACTTTTTCCTGCTGTTGTTTTATTTTTCAGATAAATTCAATAGACATTGTAAAATTTAAAAGCATAGTGCCATATGAAAAGTTTTATAGATACTTCCCCTGTTTCCATTGCTGACTCTAACATTCAAAATATTTCTCATTGCTTCCCTCAGAAACTTGTTCTTCAAGTCACAGATGATAATCATTCACTCTCCTGACTTTATGGATATGCCTCATTTTTTTATCCCAAAATATGATTGTACTAGCTCTGTCTGCCATAACAAAATAGCATAGACAGGGTCACTTAAACAACAGGAATTTATTTCTAATACTTCTGGATGCTGAAAGTTTGAGATCAGTGTGACAGAGTGGTCAGGGTCTAGTGAGACTTCTCATTTGTCTTGCAGATGGTCTCCTTCTTGCTGTGTCTTCCAGAGGAAAAGGGAGATAACTCTTTCTTCTTCTCTCTTCCCATTTCTATAAGGCTATTAAATTAGAGTTCAACTTTTATGACTTAATTTAACCTTAATTACTTCCTAAAAGCCTTATCTCCAAATACAGTAACACTAGTCATATTTGAGGTTTACAGGGGCAACATATTAATTTGGAGGGGACACAATTCAGTCCATAGCAATGACCCAGTCTGATAGCTCATTTTAGTTACCATACTTGCTCTTAATAACTTTTGACTCTTTCTAAACATTAAATCCACTCTCAAATAATGAAGATTTGTGAGGCATTTTGGAAAGAATGTGCCCAGTTACAGAAGGCCCAAAAAGAGTTCCAAGAATTTGTTGAGTACCTGCAATAAATATGAGGAAGCAGCATATTATGGTGGCTAAGAATGAGGGCTCTGGAGCCAGACATATACCTGGTTCTAGTTCTGACACTTCTTCCCACTAGATGGGTGATCTTGGACAAGCCATTTAATCTCTCTGTGCATAGTTTCATCAATTGTGAAATAGGATTGTCAGAAGCCAAACACAAAAGGCCACATACTTTGTGATTCTATTTGTATGAAATGTCCAGAACTAGCAAAACCATTGAGACCGAAAGCAGATTGATGGTTTCCAGGAACTTGGGGAGGGGAGAATGGAGAGTGAATGCTAATTATAAGTATAAGATTTCTTTTGGGAAAGATGAAAATATTCTCAAATTAGATAATTGTTATGGTTGCACGACACAGTGGATATACTAAAAACCACTGAACTGTGCACTTTAAAAAGGTGAATCTTACAGTACACAGATTGTATTTCAATTTAAGAAAAGAATCATAGTGAGCATCTAACAAGAATATTTCTGTCAAGTACTTTACACAATGTCTAGTTCATAGGAAGAGCTCAAGAAGTGTTGGCTGTTTGTAGGGTGACCATATTTTATAACCCAAATTGGGAAGGTAGATGAGGGCGATAATATTATTCCATTGTCACAACAGGTATAAACCAGGACTTTTCTGGACAATCTCTGGTGTCTGGTTACCTAACTATTAGCATTTAGACCACCCAAGGGCTCTGTTTTGATAAGGACACCATTTATTGGAATATTCAAGATCTGGAATATTAAGGATCACACACATGACAATTAGTTTCTCCTAATAGAAAACAATGCTTGTTGACCATTCATCGAGTGGCAAGTAAATGAGTTGCCTTTCAGTCATGTTAACCCTGATTGCACATTTTTATAAATAAGGTTTCACCATAACAGTCACACAAAAAGACGAGGACAAAGAACTGCTTCATCAGTCTTAGAAGTCTGAGAAGTCCTTAAACACTTTAAAAGAAAACCCTTCCCCTCTCCTTTAACGTTCTTTCTTCATTTTTTTTAAGATTTTTAAAATTTATTTAGTTTTAGAGGAAAGAGGGGAGGGGAAAAGAGAGGGAGAGAAACATCAATGTATGGCTGCCTCTCACGCACCCCCTACTGGAGATCTGGCCTGTAACCCAGGTATGTACCCTGACTGGGAATCAAACCTGCAACCCTTTGGTTCCCAAGCCAGCACTCAATCTACTGAACCACACCAGCCAGGGCTCTTCATTCTTTATTCTCTTTTTCCAGTTTGTTTCCCTATTGTAATTTTTCCTGTGCCCAAACTCCAAGCTTAATTTTGATGCATTTGCCTTTGTCTTTTTATATATGTTCTTACACTTTTGTGATCCTTTCTACTATCCCTTCAATTTAACATACGTTATTGAATACCTATTTTGTCCCAGGTACTTTCCTGGGCTCTAGGCATACCTAGGTGAACAAGACACAGGCATTAGCACCAAAGAATACGTAGACTGGTAGGCAAGGCAGGCACATCAGTAGGTAATTGCAGTAGTTGGGACTAAGTGCCCTTGTGGAAGCGTACATATAGGGGGTAATATAAGATCACATCCAAAGGGCAGTTAACACAGAAATATTTTGCAGCCTTCAGTTGGTCTTTCCTGTGGTGCCTTGCTATGGACCTCATTGGCACAATGGATTCCTAACAGAGGGGGCACCTAATCCAAGACATGAAGCAGGAGTTGAAGTTAACTAAGTGAAGAAGAGTTTAGAAGAATGTCAGAAGCAGAAGAAATTAGAAAACCTAGTGTGAACAATGAAACTTCAAGCAATTGAAGTTGCATTCCTAAAGGAGCAAGTGAGATACAGGGACTGAAAAAGTAGGCAAGAGCCTTACCAAGACAGGCCTTTTGTGCCAGATGAAGCCATATATTGAAGGCAGTGCTTGGGGTGGAGGTAGCAGAATGATTTAAGCAAGGAATTGCCATGGTCAAAGCTGTGTTCTAGAAACTCTATCTAGGCAGTAGTTAGGGCAAAGCCTCCAAAACTCTTAAGTGCATATGAGTCAACTGGGCATCTTGTTAAAATGCTGCCCAAATTCAGATTCAATAGGTGGGGATGGGGCCTGAGAATATGTAGTTCTCCCAAGCTCCCAGGTAAGACTGATGCTGCTGCTTTGTGGGCCACACTGATAGACAAATCTGTAAGGGTTGGATGGAGAATGGGGCAAGACGGGTGATAGATGGGTCAGGTAGGGCTACTGCAGCAATTCAAGTGAGATAGTAGTGTGGACTATGGTAGTGGTAATGAGATGTGAAAAGTGAGACCCATCTCCATAGTAAGTGCAATTGGACTTAGGTAGTTCCGGGAGAGGAAGAGGCGTGGAGATCCTGATATTCTCTTTGCTTGCTTCCCTTTTGTTTTGGCCAAGGTCACTTGCACACATTATAGGTGAACTTAGGCTACATTTTATGGCCTTTTATTCACCTTTATGCACCATTTACCTCATCCTTGATGTTTTCTTTCTATATCAACCTATCCTAGAGTGGGAGTACTTGGAACATTCCTCACCAATGTCTGCACATATTTGAGCTTCTCCTTTAACACTCCCTACCCTTTGTGCCAGTGTGGAAAGAAATTCACAGCTTGCCCTATCCAAAATTTTCTGCTAATATAAACATATTAAATATCTTTTTGACACCCCATCACTGATGTGTCACTGATTCCATTAAAAGCCACCCACCTAGAATTTTCTTTCTGGTATTTTATGATACATCTGATAGCTTCACACTTGCAACTTACCCCAACCACCCACTCTGGCACTGGTCCAGAATCAGTTCCATCCACATTACCACTCAGCATTTTTATGGAGACAATTGTGAACTAGTCCTTCCTTGGATGCCCTGAAGGCTAATTTCTGTTTTTTATTTTACTTGTCCTATCCTGAACTCTGAATAGCATTTTGGAATATAGAACCAAACAGAACAGTCTAGTCAGAGGATATGACTTTTGTTCAGTAAAATAGGAAATCTAGATGTATTTCTGCATTTTGGTACCATTTGGTGCAGTTCCAGGCTAAGCATGTTTTTGGTGACCCTGATTTAACTTCATCCATGTAGGGAAATATGTTCTGCAGCTTGGTATACACTCCTTCACCGCAATCCATCTCTCTGTTTATAAACAACAATACACATGCACTTCATTTATACAGAGTTTGGAACCGTGCAAAGGTTGTCTTTCTCCTTGCCTATCATCTACAGGCTACTTCCAGGAATCTGAGAATCTCTTAGGGATTTAATCCTGAACTATTCCTGTTAAAGGACTTCTTTACTTTTCATTAAAAAAATGCAAATATCCTGACACTGCAAAAAATAGGGCATATATATTTTACATTTACCAATGTAGTCAGATGCAACCAGTTTTTTCAGAAAGAAGGTGAACATGATTTCAAAGTTTTCACTTGGTAAACTACCCACGGAACTAGGAAACTGAGCTCCTTCAGGACAGGGCAGAAGAAATTGTTGGCCAAATTGTAACCTTCTGGGGAAGTTGAACTCCTGGTAAAAAGAGAACTGCTGAGAGTGGTGAGAGGCTAATTACCAGGTAGCAGAAGTTTATTCTAAAATGGAGCCCTCTCTGCAGGCAGTCTAGATTTTTAGCATGTGGTGGAGAGCAAGGTGCAGTTAAACACATCAAAGAACAAAGAGTAAGTAGGAAGTCAACTGAGGCACTTTCCCCAGAGTCCATAGGACTGGACAATAAACCCTGGAAGGAAGCACGATTTAACTGGGTACTTAAGATTTCATGGTGGCAGTAAGCAGAGAGAGAGAGAGAGAGAGAGAGAGAGAGAGAGAGAGAGAGAGAGAGAGAGAAAGAGAGAAAGAGAGAGAGAGAGAGAGAAAGCAATTTCGTAGTTGCTTGTGCACATGTGAAATTCACACTGGCTTTTATTTTATTTCTGAAAACACAAAGCAGTTCAAAACACTCCATGTGTGATAGATGTAAGGCTTAAAGTTGCTCAGGATTAACTGCTCAGAAAGCTTTCCAGCCCATGTAACTGCCCTAAGGGGGTTCTGGGGAATCAAAACTGAGCAGCTGCCTGACCACCAACCTCTTTACCCACAACCATGCTAATGCTGACTAACATAAGTCCAGAGGAGAACTCTGGAATCAGAGAGCTAGTCTAGTTCCTGATAAATGATTCTTTCTGGCAGACACTTTTTTCAAATCTATAAGGGAATGATTTGTCGTTGTCTGAGTCCTTTTGTAGGTCTGCCAATGGCCTAAGCAGGTTGCATCTGATTTATACTCTTTGTTGGATGGTGTCTAAGAGACTGTCATTGCTCAGAGTTACCCTTCATACTAAGCGGGGAAAGAAAGGAAAAACAAGATTACCACCTTAATAGCAATCTTGCCCCTACTCCTGGGACATTGAAATTACCACGCCTATATTGGAAAGGCTGTTTGAAAAGTGACAGTATAATAATAGCATTGTCAAGACAGTGCTCCTATGTCTTGTTGAAATTACTAGCTTCTCTGGGTAATTAAAACAATTATAATTGTTTCCACGTAATGCGTTAGTATTAAATCCATGTGGTGCACATGATGCACAACCAGACCCAAATAGTAGTTGGAATTTTTTTAAACTTTAGAATGATAAAATATACTGTTTATATCTAGCAATATGAGACATTCTGGACACAGCAGAGACCATTACATGTCACATACACCAAGCCCTTCATTTTATGAGTGGGAGATTTATATTCAGAGCAGGGAAGAAACTTGCCCGGGGTGTTTCAGTAGATTAATAGCAGAACTGGGACCGGAACCCAGGTTTGCTGGCCTTCAGTAATGAGCTCATTTTATTACACCAGGTTGTCCTTTAATATAAAGGGAAAATGAATAGCTAGGTGTATGAAGAACAAGAAAGAGATAAACAAAACACCTAAAACTTGTCCCTTTGATTCATTCTTTCCTTTCATATTCACTATTTTTTCTTTATCATCTTTTCTCACCTTTTGAATGTACTGTTGAGTCACTTTTCTCTCCTTCTGCTTGTTACTTCAATGTCTTCTCTTTAGCCTCCCTTTCCTCACTTGCTCTCTATTCCTGTCTCTTCTTTCCTAGAATCACTTTTACTCCATTTATAGAGTGCTCACTATGATGCCCAGCAGGAATATGAGCAGGTTGGAAGCCACTCTGTTCTGAAAGGTTGTGAATTTCACAGAAACTCTATAAAGAAACCATTAAAGAATACTGCCTTTTAAAACATCTCCTTTATAAAAGGCCGTAAAACTCAATGTGTTCAGATTACTGTGTAGAATCTGTGTTGACTAAACAGAAAATTTTTAAAAATTATATTCAAGAAACTATTCCAAACTAAATGGATTGGGAAGGCACATGTAACATTTAAGGATCCATAGGAAAGGAGTATTTCAATGTACAAAATATAAACCAAAAATGTTGAACTATGAATGATGGGATTACACAGAATTTTATTTTCTACTTTTTGTTTACCAGAATTTTCTAACATTTCTATAATGAACTTATGTTTTATCATATATTGAAGCTGGACTTGGAAACTGCAAGAAAAAAAATAATGAACCTCTAAGCCTTGCAGAGATGTCCAACGTTTTGGTGTCTCTGGGCCACACTGGAAGAAGAATTGTCTTGGGCCAAACATTAAATGCACAAACACTAATGAAAACAAAAAAATCTCATAATGTTTTAAGTACATTTACAATCTTGTGTTGGGCTGCATTCATAGCACAAGTTGGAACCCCCTACAAGGGCTTTTAACTGATTGGTGAAATGAAAGGTCTTGTACGCTATCATTCAGGCTAATCAGCCTGTCACAAAGTGTCCCCTTCCCCCACTTTTTAAAACCCCCACATTAGCCAGGTGTGCTTGCTTGTCTACATCTGTGTACTACACTAAGGGCCCAGCTCTGCCCTATAGCAAGAATCCTATTCTGTGCTCCTACCTTATTCTTAACTTGGTTTCTTGTCAAGTTTCACCCTTGAAGAAGTCATTTAGTACCTGTTCTTTCATTCCTTTTCCCTTACTCACACATCTGCCTAATTTCCTGACTCTTGTTCACTTAGTCTCTTCACTTGGATTCCTGTTGTGTGGGTTCTAGGTTGGATCTATAATGGCAGCCAGCTAGGCTCTAAGATCTGCTCTCCTCCTGATTTATCCCTACCTATTTTGTACACACAGTAGGGGCTTTGTGAAAATTTGCCAAACATGTGACTTAATAAAGCAACTCTGGGGCTTGCTTGCAGCTTTCTACACTTTTCTCTCTCTAGCCTACCCTGGTATACAGTCATGCAAGTCTTGAATGATAACTTACTCATGCTGGCCTTGAGGTGGCTTGGGCTCTGTGTACAACCTGAAGCTTAGGGGCTACACAGTCTTCTCTGGCATAGTCCAGGCTGATCCCACATTTTCAGACCTCTGCCATCCTCCCTCCTCAGGGCTGTTTCAATATGGCATATCTATTGTTAGGATGTGCAACATAACTCAAAACATTGTCTGGGACTTTCCAGCTGGAGCCAGGGACAAGCACAGCCAAGCCAAGAAATAATTATTTCATATGTTTTTAAAATATTGCACATCCAAAATTCTAATGTACAAGAAAGTAAGAGAGAGCATGGTTTAACTTGCAAAATGTAGAATTGTAGGAACCTGAGAAAAGGATACTGGCAAGAATTGTGTTCTACTATCACCACTCTCAGCACATGCATGAGTAACTGATTAAGATAAGAAATACTGAGGGAACTCCAACACAGAGTCTCTTGAGAGACAAGCATTAAAGAGCAAATATAGCCCTGGCTGGTGTGGCTCAGTGGATTGAGTGCTGGACTGCAAACCAAAGAGTCACCAGTTCAATTCCCAATCAAGGCACATGCATTCTTTCCTCTCAATTTTACGATCCAATCAGATTGACCTTCTACACAAGTCTTTCTCTATGTTTCTACTTTTGTCTGCACAAACTTTAAACTCTGCTCCTACTTATTTCCCTAACTCTCCAAAAAATATATAAATAATTAGTACTGGTCATTAGAGCTGAGGTCAGACATTATCCCCATCAAGAAAACCTGTCTGACAATCCCTTTAATACACACATTTCAATTTAGGTTAGCTGCTCCTCCTCTGTTGTGCTATTAAAAAACTGTCCTTGCCCTGTCATTTGTATGAATCACACTGTAGTGTACATACCTATTTCAGTTTCTAATTCTTCTACTAGACTATGAGATCTTTGAGATCATATTCTATTTCTTATTTTTCTCTGCATCTTCAATAGCTACCACTGAGCATAGAACCAGTGAGGGTTCATAAATATTAGTTAAACGAGTGATAAATAAATGAAGTGCTATAATCATACCTTTTAAACAAACTTATTAACTAATGATTGTATGAAATAATGCAAGTGGTAATTCCTAGAACAAAGTTAGGTCTGGAAGTATCTCATAAAAGCAAATGACAATAAGTTTGTGACAAATCACTTGCAATCACTTAGAATATTCTGAGTATGAAATTCTGGAGAACCTTTGCCTTCATTTAAGTCTGTTGAAAGGTGAATTCCATCATCACAGATAGAATCTCAGAGGACAAAGAGCCTTTTGTTTAAGACAGCTCAGACCAGTGATTAGTGGTGAGGCACCATGCCTAAGTGCTTCCAGGGCCTGAGGTCAACTCACACAGACAGACCACCCCTATTTAGCCTCACACCTTGGACCCAGAAGAGAATGAGGAAGTGGGTGAAGTGGAGGAGAAGGGATAGAGAAAAGAGGGCTGGAATAAGATTCTGTGGGGGTAATAATTGTAGTTTTTGCACAGCAGCTGTGTTTAGAACAGATCAGCTATACATTAGAGAATTTCACACCCTCCAGACAGGTGCACCCCTTTTCACTTTCCTTTTTCCTGAGTTTTGCAGCCTTCAGTAGGTCTTTTCTGTGATGCCTTACTGTGGTACCTCATTGGCCAATTCCCCACTACCTCCTGTGGTGCAAATGATTTGTTAAGGGTGGATCTCTCAGATACAACTGGTATAACCAAAGGTTTTTTCAGTTCTGACAGTCTGGCACAAAACTGCTTGGTGTCACCTCGTATCGCAAAGGCTAGCACTGCTCTCTGCTGCTGGTATGGAAGGCTCCTGGTCCTTTTAGGAAAGTTCTGGGCAGTCTGGCCAACTTCCAGAAGGTTCTTCCCCTCAGGCCATACCCCATTTGACCCCAGATATTGGACCCACTTCAGTTTGAAGAATTTCTCAGTCTCTCAGGTGCAAGTCACCTCATTGTTTTAAAACACCACTTAAAGCTAAGCTCTTATTAATGTAATGTAATTGTATTTGTGACAGATCAAACAATGATGCTAATACAGGGTAAATAGCATTTAAAAGAAAGACAGAAACTCTACAGAATTTAGAAGAATGTTGCCCTTTAACAAGTTTCACTCAGAAGTTCTGCTGTGAGCTCTCACTTCAGCTAGCCCATCCCAGCACCCAGGAAGCAGATGGAGCTCTGCAGTGTGATGAAAAAAGAAGAGGTGTCAAGGCCCCAACTAACTGAAACTGTTCATAGAGATTCTCATGAGTGCATACTTGAACAAACACACAACTACCATCAATCCAACTCCAAAGACAGTTCCTAGATTCCCACCCCAGTGCTGTTAAAGCTTTTGGATTCAGGTTCCCTCCTTTCAGCTATGGGAATGGAAAAGGTCAAGGGAGGGGTGTGGGTGGGAAAGCTTCACTCCAAGCCTTTTGAGTTCTAACTTCAGCTGGGCAGCCTAACAGCCAGGTGACAGCAGAATATATGGGGCCCTTGGAGGGGTGGGACAGACAGTACCTAAACCACACTTGGCTGCTGCTCAGCCTGGCCTCAGGCCAGACAAAGCACAAGAACTTTCTTTCTTTTTCAGTTCAATTTATTCTCTGAATCAACAAACCTTAGGCTATGAGGGGCAAATCAAGCTCAGTAGTTTAAACAAAGGCATTCATCATGCAGCTGGAACCCCCTGAAATGACAAATCCCTGGCATAGAAGTGTCCTACATTGGCTAGGGTAGGGCATTGTAATTCCAAGATGATTTTTCTAACATGATTTAGAAGCTCCATCAATTGAATTTCTTCATTCAGGTAGGGGGTTGGTGAAGAGTTTTTATGGTCAACCTGTTGGTCAGCCTGTCATCAAACATTGATTGAGTACCTAGTGTGAGACCACCTGCTTGGAACTACAGGATATATCAGGAAGTCCTGGAAAACCAGGACTTTATAAGACATACAGCAATTCCATTTGACTCATAAGTCTACCACCTATCCAGCCAGGGTTTTGAAGCTCATCTATGGCTTGAACCACAGATCAACTATTAATTTAAATAGCAATGTGCCCTGGCTGATGTGGCTCACAGGATTGAGCACCAGCCTGAAAACTGAAAGGTTGCCAGTTTGATTCCTGGTCAAGGCACATGCCTGAGTTGCAGGCCAGGTCCCTGGTGGGGGATGCATGAGAGGCAACCACACAGTGATATATCTCTCCCTCTCTTTCTCTTTCCTTTCTCCTCTCTCTAAAAATAAATAAGTAAAATCTTTAAAAATATAAATAGCAATATTTTCTTAGATAAGTCAAACATAACTGTAAAATAAAGATAAAAATAATATTTCTGGCATCATTCACCTGGTATTGCCATTTGGGCCAGAATATTAGAACATATATTTACCATCTAAATTTGCAGCCAAACTCCATGGGACATCCGTGTAGCAAAAACTTTTATAGCACTTACTGGCACTCTTCTAAGTGTTTTAGATATATTAATTAACCTAACTTTGTAACAATTCTATGAAGTGGGTATGCATATTATCCCCCTTTTACAGATGACAAAACTGAAGTCACACAGAGGTTATATGACTACCTTAGATAATGACACTCATTTGATTTGTGTGAAAATAACATGAGATAGTGGATGCAAAATACATCTAGAACATAAGCTGTCGATAAATACTGTAATTATTAGTCAGTAGTATTGTTGCTACCATTATTATCAACTGTGTTAGCATTATTTTGAGTAGTTACCACAGAACAATTTTCCTTAGTTTTTTGTTTTTAATTTTTTGAAATTAATTTTCCAATTATAGTTCACATACAATATTATATTCATTTCAGATGTACAACATAATGATTAGGCATTTATATATCTTATGAAGTAATCACCCTGATAAGGCTAGTACCCATCTAACACCATACATAATAATTACAATAGTATTGATCATAATCCCTATGCCATACTTTACATCCCAGGTGGGGGATGGGTGAAAAAAGTGAAATAACCACAGAGTGATTTAAAGTGTAGTTAATCACAAAGGGTTTAGCTATTTTCATCAGCTTCCTTAAAGGAAGCCCAACATTATTTTAGGTAATTCTAGACTGTTACTAAGGACATTCCCAAGATTAATGACTCCAGGGGAGGGAAGAGCAAATCCCTTGGGACTACTGACTAAGCAAAGGCAAACCACTCAGAAAAGCAGGATAAATTAACCTTGGGAAGCCCAACAGGAAGTGCAGACCTGGGGCAACAAAGTTCTATTGCCTGGAAGTGGGTTGCAAAATCAAGATTATCGAAAAAAACCCCAAATTGAGGTTGAAAGGCCATTCTATGTGGATTTGCAAGCTATAGAAATAAAGAGTCTTGTAAGCAAGGGAGGGAGGAATTAACATGCTTTGAGCACCTACTTTGTGTCAGAAACTTTAACTCTGGAACTTCATTTACATTCACAATGACTTTGTGGGGTAGGTGTTAAGATTATCACTAAAAGAGGTGATAAGGGCACTGGCTCAGAGAGGTGAAGTGACTCAACTGAGGTTCCACACCTTAAAATTGTTAGAGCTAGGACTAGAACTTAGGTCTGTCCAACTCCAGATGTATTTCTTTTTTGATATCTCTAAATCTGATACAAAAACAATTATTGCCCATCTTAAACTTGCTTCTTTTATTCTGTTCTCCATCTTGGTGAATGGGGGCCACCATCTAGTCACCTAGCCCAGGAATATGAAGATCATCTAGATTCCTTCTCACTAATCTCCCATATCTACACCAACATCAAATGCACCTAGAAACTCTGCCTCATTACCATCTGTTGTATAAGTCCCCCCATCTCCCTCCACCATTCACTTTTAGTCTGGAATATTGATATTTGGGCATGTATTAGGAGGTAGGTTGACTATCTAAAATTGGAACCACTGAACTTGGAGCTATTGTTCAGATTCTACATGGCATCTCCAACACTTAGAACACATATTTCATTAAATATTGGCTGAGAAAATGAATGCATAGATTAATTAGTAAGCAGATGCTAATATGCCCATTTCAATCTTCTTAAATTCTTTAGTGGTTTTCTATCACTTTCAGAATAAAGCCCAAACTGTATATATAGACCAAATGGCCTGATCAATCTAGCTTCTGACTACCTCTGCTTCATCTTGATTTCCAACTACTTTCCATCTTCCTTTCAACACTGCACTGTTCACCCTGATTGACCTTTCTCCCACTCCATCATGAAAGGGCCACACTACCATTGGCATATGGGCCTTTAACTTTTCTTTTGTGTAAATCACTATAAATCCCCCTATACCCTAGCTCCCATTCTTTACTTTCTTAGCTCCTACTCAGGAACTTAAACTGCTTGTTCTTTTGAAGGTTTCCCTGACATTTCAAGTCCAAGTTTTTAAAGTTGACATAACTAAGTTTCAGATAGGCTAAATGACTTGCCTAAAGACACACAGCTTATAAGTAGCACAATCAAATTTATCCTACCTTATCAGACTCTAAATATAAATTATATCATTTATATTACTCCTTACAACTCAAGGAGCTAAGGGGTTAAGTGACTGGCCCAAGGTTACACACCTAAAATGGTGCAGTATTTGTTGCCCCAAATCCAGGTACATTCTGCTACACCAGAGCAATTCCATCTCATTGGAGTTGGAAGAGCTTTTCCATCAAGGGTAAAGGTATCTATTTCATTACTGATGAAACTACAAAAGATCCCTCATCATCAGAATTTGAGAAACCAGCTTCTGGACAATCATCCAGGGGTAAATATCACTACCAGCAGAAAAATCACTAGAAGTTTTTTGCTTTGTTATTTATCTTGAATAGTGCTCAGTCATTGTACTGCTTCCCCTCTGCCTCTTTCAGAAAATGTGGCCTGGTGACCTTTATGATGAGCTCTGAAAGGAATGAGGTAAACCAACTCACCATATTCTCTCACTTTGTAAACCACTAGGCATCTACTGTGTTTGCCAATACAGTCACTTAGCAATCAGGTAAATGTAAGATTTGAGATATTTCAAACCTCTTATATTGACTTTAGTCTCCAGAAACCATCAAAATGAATCATGATTTTGAGAAAATTCACAAACATAAAGCTGTTCTACCCCTCCACTATCCTTTTACAAAAACAGGACTGCCACAGGCAATGGGGATAGCAGACAGAATCATATCAAATATGATGGGATTATTATCTTTGAAAAGTCACCATCTAGAATGCAGACTGGTGTAGCCACTATGGAAAACAGTATGGAATTTTCTCAGAAAACTAAAATGGAACTGCCTTTTGACTCAGCAATTCCACTGCTGGGATTATATCCTAAGAACCCTGAGACACCAATTCAAAAGAACCTATGCATCCCAATGTTCATAGCAGCACAATTCACAAGAACCAAGTGGTGAAAGCAACCTAAGTGCCCATCAATAAATGAATGGATCAAAAAGCTATGGTACATTTACACTATGGAATACCACACTGCAGAAAGAAAGAAGGAGCTCCTACCCTTCACAACAGCATGGATGGAACTGGAAAGCATTATGCTAAGTGAAATAAGCCAGGTGGTGAGGGACAAATACCATATGATCTCACTTTTAAGTGGAACCTAATCAACAAAACAAATAAGCAAGCAAAATATAACCAGAGACATTGAAATTAAGAACAATCTGACAGTAATCAGAGGGGGGGTTAGGAGGGGATAATGAGGGGAAGGGAGGAAGGATTTTAAGGAACAACTACAAAGGACACATGCACAAAACCAAGGCAGGGTGGAAGCAGGGGAGAGAGATGAGGATGGCTGGGGGGTGGGTGGGAGTGGTGGGGGGTAAATGCAGACAATTGTACTTGAACAACAGTAAAATAATTAATTAAAAACTAGTCTCCATCTGAACCTGAGATAAGCAAACAGTTCAGGCTTTAAATAAAAGGCCATCCTTCAAGGACATTCATTACTGCTACTGGTCTGTGTGGGTATTGGGAGAATTCATAGTCAAGCTAAAAACTTGACCTTCTCTTCTCTTTCTAAAAGCTAAGGAAGTCTTAGATTTGGTCTTATCCTCTCTTTTTCTATCAAGATAAGTTTCAATCCCTTTGTTGAAGAGACAAAACTGAATTTACACTAAAATCTGCAGTTACTTTTAAAATCATTACCTTATCCCAGTTCTCCTCCTGCCTACCCACCCCCATTATTATTTCAGAGAGTATTTCTTGATTATCTAATGATAGAAAGTTCATGATAAGTCCCACACTAGGGGTGATGTTGACATCTGACAACAATCTATTTTTTTAAATAAATATGAAAGCTTAAAAAGTAAGAAGAGGTTTTCACTAAATACATTTTCTTGATTGGGTTACACTTTAGTAGGCATATTCCAGCAAGTCTCAAGTCTCATATCTATTCTGTATTCCTGAAATACTTTGGGAAATTCAGAGAAGGAAAAGTTGACAAATATTCTCAGCACTCATCAGTAAAATTAACACACAGTGTCTCAGAGCACAGATACTTAAACTCTAAAAAAAAAAACTAGGATATTTCTGGGCCCAGCCATTCTTCCCAGTAACATAATTAAAGGTGTTAATAAGTGAAAGACAGGTCAATCACAAAGGGGGTTTAGCTGTAGCTGGTAGCTAACAGCCAGCACTGCCCAGGTGAGAGTAGAGTGTGCCTTTGCTCAAGAACTTTACCTTCCCATACGGTAAAGTCTAATGTGCCCAGACAGGTCCTAAAACATATTCTAATTTATTAAAAAAAAGAACTAAATGAATGAATGAGTGACTAAAAGTTCTCCATGATAGGGCGTTTGTGGAGATGGATACATTATCAGGCCATCTAATATTAGAATCATAAGTCTAATTCCTTTAAATCTGACTCTTGTGATGTTTGACATTTGATGTAACTGATGAGAGGACCTTAGTGTCCCTAATCCCACTTTAAATGGTAACACTGACATGCTGATTTTAAATATCAGTCCCTGACTTCAGTTCTTATGGAGTGCTGACAAATCAAGTCTGTAGACCTGCACCAGATCTTGGGCACCAGCAAATTCACCACAATATTGCTACTGGGGGTAGAATAAAGGATTCTGGATGCCAATTAGCCTTACCCAAAAGGCATTATTTTATCTGGTCATGTGTTCTTTTCATATTTCTACTACTGTATTTTCTTAAAATCAATACCAATGCCCAAGACTCCATTATTTCTCCCCATACAGTCAACTAGTTCTTAAAATCTTATGTTAAAAACCAATTCTCCCTGGGACTGATCCATGCCTCTTGAGATTTCAGTCAATTTTGTTATCAAAAGCCCCTCCATGTGGGCTTTTATAATACAGAGAACCTTTAGCAGCTAAGCCCCTTCCTTAGCTGCTAAAGGTTCTCTCCATTATGGTTCCAAGCATTCCTTTATCCCATTTAAGATATTAGTATAAATAAAAGACAAAATGTTTTGTTGCCTTGTAAGCTTTTGAATCAGTGAAAAGATCCATGCCATGTTCTCCCTGACTTCTACGAACCATTTATTTTTCACACAGCTCCTCAGGACACACCAGTCATCAAAGGCTGACTGTATGCCAAATTCTATGCCCTTTGAGAGCAACAGAAGATAAATAATGTGCCTGAGCAATATTACAGGACTGGAAGGCTATTAACAGATAGGTCTTCTGGATAAAAGTGTACATTGAATAGTAGGGAGAGTTCTGGATTGGAAGTCCCAGCTCTGCATTTATATGCTGTGTAGTCCTGCACAAGTCACTTAAATTTTCTGAGCCCTATATCTTAGTTTGCAAAATAGGAAAAGATTAATCTTTTCCTTACCTTCACTCACAGGGTGGAATGAAGAATCAAATAAACTAATGGATATGAAACTGTTAAAGCATCATTCATTTGTAACTCATTATTACTCTTATCATCATCATCATCATCATCATCATTGTTGTTGTCAAAGAGGAGATCCTGTTAGATGACTGGCTGCTAACTTAAGGTTCCATTCCCTTGGTAGAAAACAGCTCATGGCACTACAGTTAGTGCCATTGTCACTCTCAGTAACACCATGATTGCTACTTACAGAGTATCCTTCCACAGAGCAAAAGAAATCAAATGCTGTGACACCCGAATTGCTGGGTATCAAATCTCTCTTATTATCTTTCCAAGGAACACAATGTGTTGCAGCTGGAAAGAAACGATCTGACTTGAAGCCAAATCATGCTGGCTTCAAGTTGCTAGAATCTGCTCCTCAGAAGGAAAATTTTGTGAAGCTATTGTACTGTACCCCCTCATTTAATTGGATCTGAATTTGAACTCCACATTCAGAGAGCTCTTCTGTCAGTTTTTGTCAAAGACTTCTCTTTGATTTGCTTGAAATATCTATTAAAAAGTTAGCCTAAAGCAGTGTCTTTTGAATTCCCAGCTCACTAATTCAGGTTATGGAGCACTAAGTGTACACCACCAGACTGCAAATGGATGAACTACTCAAAAGACATTTTCTACCCCTTAAATATACTTCCAAGAAAGCATAAGAAATGTCTCATACCTCCTAATGGAAGCTATTTGGTACAAAAACAAATTATTCAGGTCCATGGACATAGAAATGCCTTTTGCAAATAAAAGTTAAAGGAAGACACAGCAAAATAGCATCTGAACCCATGAAGTCATCACCCACAAGCACATGATTCAAATAAAAATGAAACACTCATTTGAAAAATGGGTTATCAAAAAAAATTAAAAAAAAGAAAAATGGGTTACCCACACACCCAACAGCAGTTGTTAGTTTTTGTATAAAATAAAACAACCAGCGTTATGTATAATTTTAAGATAATGAACTTTTTGTTCTTTGTTATTAGCTAAGGTAAATAGAGAAAATCGCATTTTCTGTTCTAATAAAATGATAGATTTCAAAATGCTCATGCATAGCATCTGACATCAAAATGTATATATCTTATGATATTGGAAGATAAGCCTTTTCTTGAAGAGCTGAGGTATAATTGTACACAATCATCTTGTAACTAAGAATGATATTAAGAACCCTGAACTACAAGTAATAGATCAAACTAAATAGTCTTTTATTTTTCTCTTTCATACTTGTCTTTACTTCCTGAAGTTCTTATAACTGCATAATTCTATCCTCACCCTAACCCCTACAGATTTTCTTGAGAAAAAGAGGGTAGCTTTTCCCTTCTCTTTTCTCTCAGAACCAGTTTCTTCTCATAAATGTTCATGATGTGAGACTCAGCCAAATTATTTCAATGAGCAATAATACCTTTTCGATAGGACAACTAAGTTATTGCTGTTTTGTCTTTTTACAAATATTTAGCATATTTTTAAAATTTGCTGTAGTTGTCCCTTGAGAAATGAGAACCTGTTCTAGAACAAAGGTTAATAGAAAAACATGAACTACATTGTGATATTAAATACAAATTTTTCCCAAAGCTAAAAACCACAGTCCTCCATCATTCAGTCCTAAAGAAGACATAACATTGCTGACTAATGGGCTGTCCACAAATGACCATTATTGAATGAATAATAAAGGAATAATAGCAATGTAATTTCCACTTACATCAACCACAAAAATCTTCTGGGAATCATCCAAAAACTGCACTTTTAAATGCAGCATTCTCGGTGAGGCTGTTGGCTGGGAGCAGGCTCAGAGTGCTGTGGGTGCTGTGACAGGAAGGGGGTTTTCTCAAGAAATCTCACTCTCAGTTGGATGCACGGCACTCTGGTCCCCCCACCCCAACCCCCACCCAAACACCCCACCCTCAGCAGGGCACACTTCTCTTTGCTTGAATTGATGCACACCAAGGGTGTTTGTTCTGCCAAATGCTGGTGATGAGTTGCATCTGGGAAGTCT
>CM052552.1:18857785-18951468 GCA_028533065.1 Trachops cirrhosus
AATGAAGGAGAACTTCCCCAATCTGGCAAAGGAAATAGACCCCCAGGAAGTCAAGGAAGCTCAGAGAGTCCCAAAGAAGTTGGACCCAAGGAGAAACACACCAAGGCACATCATAATTACATTACCCAAGATTAAAAGGAAGAGAGTCCTAGAAGCAGCAAGAGATAAGGGGGCAGTAACCTACAAAGGAGTTCCCATCAGACTGTCAGCTGATTTCTCAAGGGAGACCTGGCAGGCAAGAAGGGGCTGGAAAGAGTATTCCAAGTCATGAAGGGCAAGGACCTACATCCCAGATTGCTCTATCCAGCAAAGCTTTCATTTAGAATGGAAAGGCAGAGAAAGTGCTTCTCAGATAAGGTCAAGTTAAAGGAGTTCATCATCACCAAGCCCTTATTTTATGAAATGTCAAAGGGACTTATATGAGAAAAAGAAGATAAAAAACATGAACAGTAAAAAGACAGCAAACACAGTTATTAACAACCACACCTAAAACAAAAATAAACTAAGCAGTCAACTAGAAAAGGAACAGAACCACAGAAGTAGAGATCACATGGAGGGTTAGCAACAGGGGAGTGGGAGGGGGAGAGAGGGGGAAAAGGTACAGAGAATAAGTAGCATAGATGGTAGAATATAGACAGGGGGAGGGCAAGAATAGTATGGGAAATGTAGAAGCTAAAGAACTTATGACACATGGACATGAACTAAAGGTGGGGAATGTGGGTGGGAGAGGGTGTGCAGGGTGGAGTGGAGTGAAGGGGGGGAATGGGACAACTGTAATGGCATAATTGATAAAATATATTAAAAATTAAAATACAAGAAATATCAGTGTGTGGTTGCCTCTCACATGGCTCCCACTGGGGATCCGGCTCACAACCCAGGCATGTGCCCTGACTCAAAATTTAACAAGTGACCATTTGGTTCACAGCCTGTGCTCAATCCATTGAGCTACACCAGCCAGGCCCATTGAATATTCTTGATTCATTTATCCAATACTAGTGGACTGTATAGACAAGGGGTTATTTCTGGGCAACCGATTCTGTACAATGGTTTTATTTGTCCAATTTGATGCCAGTACCACACTGTTTTTACTGCTATAGGTTTATAGTATTGTTTGAAATCAAGAAGTGTAATGCCTCCTGCTTTGTACTTCCTTCTAAAAATTACTATATTTATTTGAGGTCTTTTGTATTTCCATATAAACCTTAGGATTTTTTTCTATATCTGTGAAAAATGCCATTGTGTTTTTAATAAGAGTTGCATTGAATCTATAAATGGTTTTGGGTGGTATGGACATATTTTTATCATTTTTTAAATTAATGTTCAAATACAGTTGTCTCCATTTTCCCCCCACTACTTTCCCCTGCCCCCCACCTCCACCTCCCTCCCTCAATCCTACCCACCTTTGACTTTGTCCATGGGTCCTTTATACATGTTCTTTGATAACACATTCCCTTCTTTCCCCTGTTATTTCCCTTCCCCTCCCCTCTGGTTACTGTCAGTTTGTTCTTAATTTCAATGTCTCTGGATATATTTTGCTTGCTTGTTTATTTTGTTGATTAGGTTCTACTTAAAGGTGAGATCATATGGTATTTGTCTTTCTCTGCCCTACTTATTTCACTTAGCATAATGCTGTCCATGTTCATCCATGCTGTTGCAAAGGGTAGGAGCTCCTTCTTTCTTTCTGCTGTGTAATATTTCATTGTGTAAATGTACCACAGGTTTTTGATCCAGTATGGACATTTTAACAATATTAATTCTCCTAATCTGTGAACATGGCAAATATTTCCATTTATTTGAGTACTCTTCAATATCTTCATTCAATGTCTTACTGCTTTCAGTATCCAGATAATTCACTTCCTTAGTTAAATTTACTTAAGTCTTTTGTATTTTGATGCTATTATAGATGTGATTATTTTCTTTATTAGATATTTCAGTGTTATTGTATAGAAATGCAACTGCTTTCTGAGTGTTGATTTTGTATTCTTTAACTCTACTGAACTCATTAATTGGTTCTGTTAAATTGATATATTTGTACTCACAGGTAGTTGTCAAGATAACTCAAGAAAGTAAACATGATTACCTTTTGTAGGTCAGGGGCCCTCCCATGGCCATCCTTTCTGCTTTCCTCTTCAAAGATGAGTTCTACATAAGACTACCTCTCCATATCCACATAGAATCAACTCTAGAAGTGAGCCTTTGTCCCTGCTTAGAGTGAAGAAACTGCCAATCTTTCTAGCCTATTCTTTCTTTCTGGGCATGTTAATCTCAAAAATACTAATAATAACTACTATATATCAAGCTCATCCTATATTCAGAGGTTTGAATGTGTTATCATATTTTATCCTAACAACAGCCTCCTTATGTAGAAATTCTAAATAGCATTCCCATTTTACATATGAAGGAATGGAGGTCCAGAAAATAAACAACTATCAACAAATACTAGTGCTGGGATTTTAACTCAGGTCAAACATTTATGACTTCATGTGCAACTCTTAACCACTATACACACTGACTCTCAGTTTTTACCTATCTCTCAGAGAACTTAAGAATCCTGGTTTTTCTCCCTGTTTGCACATCAGAATCTCATCACTTAGAATCTAACATGTTAGATTCTAACATTCTTCCCTGATCAAATCTCTGAATTTCTTTAGTACTCATTCTTGATCTTTGCCTTGGGACTACTATATAACCAGTTTATCTTTAAATAATTGTTCTAAGATTTCTGGGGAAATGAGCTTTTGTTGAATGTTCATTATGAGTCACGTACTTTGCTAATCAATGAGCTAATCAAATAGTTTAATTTGCCCACAACCCATGATGTGGGTAATATTTTGACCAGGTAAGGAATGAAAATAATTTTGCAGGTGGAAAAACACGATCAGGAAGGTCTTAAACAAAAGATCACCCAAGCAATAACTAGCAAACATGATATCTGGGGCCTGTGAACTGCAAAGTTTGAATTTTTGCTTTTCCCATCAAGATGCCTACTAACTTTATTTTTCCACATCTCAAATCTGACTTGTTGGCTGCAGGGCTAAATGTGTTGCTTCTTTTCTTACTGATGCACTATTATTGAGGAAGTTGTTTGCTTAACTGTGGCACATATTTGTGTTTCATCAGGTGCTCAGTCTGATTTTTGCAAGCTGTGTCATTTGCCCAGAGGTTATTCAGAAGGTGGGAAATTAGTGATGATATCAAAGTCACTGTCTGGTATCCTTTTGCCCCCCGCACAGCCAATCTCCCATTTCACACCAAACTTTTCTGGAGAAAAATAGAAAGAGAAATGACAAGGTAAGTGTGTGACAGAGGAGAGCATGA
Organism: Trachops cirrhosus; assembly: GCA_028533065.1. Taxonomy (NCBI): domain Eukaryota; kingdom Metazoa; phylum Chordata; class Mammalia; order Chiroptera; family Phyllostomidae; genus Trachops; species Trachops cirrhosus. The sequence continues at coordinate 18,861,104 of CM052552.1, forward strand.
ATCTTCTCCCAGGTAGAAGTTCTTATTCTTATACCAACAACATATCACTCAATTTTCCTGCAGGGTTTTACTTAGGTAAAAGAAGCTAAGGTTTTCTTGGGTGTGTATTATGTGCCAGCCTTCTTCTTATGCTATTCCTCCATTATGAATTCAAAAATATCTGTTGAGCCCTGTTAATGTAAGACATTGTTATAGACATTGGAGATGCAACAGTGAATAAAACAGGCAAAATACCTGATGTTCTAAAGCCTATACTCTAGTGAAAAGCAAAAAGAATCTTACTTTTTTTCCTCTTTAGCTCTACCCCTAGCTCCAACTCCTACATCTTTGCTTTTATTTATTTAACAAATTTGGGTTCCTGAGTGAGAATTTATTTCATAAAAAGTATCTTGCTGCCTAGGAAATAAATGACGTTTGGGAAAGACCATGCTAAAGATATCAGATAATTAGATCTAATGTAGATTCTTAATTTAAACATGATTCTTTGTGTCTTAAAAAACCTTTTGTTTAAAGCTAAACAAATGATTTTTTTCAGAGAACATCATTCTAAATATCAATCTGTTCTGATTAATGGCTTTTGACTCAGCAAGACAGAGATTTAAACACTTTTATTGTCAAAAGTGCAACAAAACCCCAAATAAATTTAAAAATTATTTAATATATTTTAAATGATCATGTGAGGATTAATTACAACACCATTGCTGTCTTATTTAAACTGCATTGCAATTGGATAAAGTAGATGCTGTGATCATCTTATTTTGCATGTAAACTAAAACTTGGAGAGATCTAGTGAGTGGTGGTAGGGAGAAGTAGCAGGGCTTACAAGAAGATATGTCTGTATTTCATCCACACAGGCCATATGTGAAACAGCTGGAACTTGAATCCAAGTCTGCTTAGCTACAAAGCCCAGACATTTTTTTACTTGAGCAGATACTCTCAGTTCTAAACATGCCTGTGTTTCTGCTTCTTTACACTGATACTAATGAGAGACAGTGTCCAAGAGACTTCATTAATGCTTTGGTTAGAAAGAGGAAGAGGAATGTGGCTCCCAGAGCATGTGTCTCCACTGGGCTTCCCAAGACATCATTTGACCTGAGGACCTTGGCATTGACCAGGCCAAGGAGGGCTTGCATTTGAAAGAAGGCAGTCTTGCCTCCTGTCACATTCCAGAGATTGAATTTCAATCACCTATGAAAGAAAGGACAAAGTTTAGTTATTTCCACTCCTTGAAGGATTTCTGTGATCCTTGCAAAGACAATCCAGCTTCGTGGAAGTACAATGAAACTCTTTTAAGGGAAGGGGCATGGCAGGGGTGGGGGTGGTGCACACTGTGCTTCTGAGAAAAGTCAACCAAGGACTATATATCTAGCTGAATGTGTGCCAGGATTTCAGTTTCGAAGCATGAAGCATCATACATTTTCCCTTATTTGCCCCTCAACTCTGGCTTCCTTAAATACCAATCCCCAGTGTCGTGTGTAGCTAAAATATTCAGCAAGTCATGGATGTCCTCAATTGGCAGAATGCAGCCAGATCTTTGAGAGCAGATACAGTGAAATCCATCAGATGATGATGTTTCCAAACAAGGTGATGGGGAGCATGACTTTGAGCTGCCTGGGAGGTCTGAAGTGTTTAGTGACGCCAAACTAAAAGAATGCTTCACATGTTTCTCAAAAGTCAAAGGGCATCTCTAAAAGACATAAAGATGATGGGTCTGTGCAGAGGGAAAAAACAACTTGAGCAGGTCGCTTGGGTTCAAGAATCAATCATTCATTCTCTAAACAAGGAACTCTTTAGCCTGCAGGGGATGAAGCCATGCTCCTGGAGGGTCCTCACTACCTTATGTTTACAGAAAGAGATACGTGACTGAAAATTAGGGCTGATGTCAGACATTTCAGCAAGAAAGCAAGTTTTAATGTCTGTCCTAAAATCAGCATAGATGAGGCCCCATGTCCCACATGACCTATATTGGTGTTTGGCAAACTTTCAGAAAGGGCAGACCACAGCTTTATTTAGTCCCTCTAATTTAAGGTTGTGCATGCCAGGAATACATTTGAGCAATTGAGGTCTCTTGACTCAACTTTTCATACATGTACAGCAAATATGATTTCTTAAGTGTTCAAGGCCATCTTAAAATTCAGCTACAAAGATGATTTGGCTACTTTTCTGTGATTCTCTGACTTGACTTTTCCTTGCAGAATATCTTCCTATGTCTTTACCAGTAATCTATGATGACAAAATGTAGCCCCCAGCAGTCACCTTCTCCCTGGCTTGTGACATTTCAGTTTGCATTTCCAAGGGCATTAGATGATTTGTTTCCAAAGGTCAAGTCACTGGTATTCTCTTTCCCTGACCTTCAAGTACCTGCTCTCATAACTGTGGAGTACATATAGTCCTTCTTTACAGGCAACCTCAGTTCCTACTAAGAATGTTGTCCAGCAGGCTGAACACCCTAGACCTGTTAGAGATTATCAAAGTATCCTGGGTTCACTCACACTCTTTGTCTTAGCCTTCTTCCCCAGGCTAATTTACACATTCTACATACCACTGATTAAATGTCACTGCTGCAGTGGAAATGCCTTGCCTGATTACCTGCGCTAAAGTAGATTTCCCTTTTAAACATGTTCATAAGCCCCTTTGTAGCACTAACAACAACTCTAAATTAAAATTACTTAAATATGGTTTAATGTCTATCCTCTATACTAGACTAAGATCCATGAGGACAGGGGAAGTATTTATTTTGTTCACCATGATATCTCTAGTAGACAATAAAGTTAATCATATAATATTAACTAATAACAAGCATTTACATGTGTCAGACATTTTTCTATGTGCTTATGTGTGTACTATGTGTATATTAATTCATTTAAACCTCACAACAATCCTATAAGGTGTGCACTATTATTATCCCAGCTTGAGAACTGAGGAAATTGAAGCATGGAGATGTTAAGTAGATTGCCTAGGGTCACATAGCTAAGAAGTGATAGTGCTGAGATTTAAATTCAAGTAATAAAGATTCAGAGTCTATGTTTGTAACCATGACATTCTTGTGCCTCTCTATGAAACTAATACATAAGTGGAAATGAGGGAAATTAAATGATGTACCTATAACATATTCCACATATGTAATCAAAAATATTGCTCTTCTTGAACCTCAGAATTGGCCTTTTGTATTCAGCATTAATAAGAAATTATAATTAAGCCACAAAAAGACATCAATAATTTGTAAACACATATTAGTAAGTGAAGAAGCCAATCTGAAAAGGCTATATACTGTATGATTCCAAAAATATGACATTTTGGAAAAGGAAAAGCTACAGAGACAGTGAAAAGATCAGTGGTTGCCAGAGGTTCTAGGGTAAGAAGGGGTGAATAAGTGGAGCACGAGATTTTTTACAGCAGTGAAATTATTCCATATAATGCCATAATGGTAGGCATATGACATTATCCATTTGTCAAAACCCATAGAACTATATAACGCAGGGTGAACCCTAATATGAAATATGAACTTCAGTTAATAATAAAGTATCAGTATTGATTCATCAATTGTAACACACTTACCACATTAATGCAAGATGTTAATAACAGGGAAAATTGTGTGGGGAGTGGGGTGGTAGGGAACTGGAGAGAGTAAATACTATCTGCTCAATTTTTCTAAAACCTAAAACTGTTTTATACATAAGTATGTCAATAAAAAAGAAAGGCAAATGAAAAAGCCAGGCAATCTCCCTAAAATTTTACTTCCTCTTACATATTTTGTGGTTGTTGCTATTTATTATTCCTACCAGGATAATACCCCAACTAAAAAATCTGGATTTAATTTGGAAACACCCAAAATAAAGACATAAACTTTGATTTCCAGCAAAATTTTAAGAATTATGGACCAAGGTAACCCAAATCTCCAAGAACAAAGGTCATCTAAAATTCTTGGAATGGTACCAAGACTTTCACCACTCAATTCTTTTATGAAGTAGCCAGAGGTTACAGTCTGAATGGGATCTTTACAATAACCCCCCTTTTAAGGGTTTATCATTTTGACTGGAAGCTTGCTCCTGGAGCATTGATACGCTTCCATATTTGTTAACTGTATTTGTTCACAGTGTTAGTTTTGAATGTCCTACCCAAGCCATTCTTCCCCACTTATTCCTGAGTTATTTAAAACACCAGAAATTAATTCTCTCTTAGTTCTGAAGGCCAGAAGTCTAAAATCAAGGCATCAGCAGAGCCTTACTCCCTCTGAAACTCTGAGTAGAATCCTTCTTTGACTCGTCCTACCTCCTGATGGTAGCCATAATCCTTAGTGTTCCTCGGATTAAAGCTACATCACCTAATTTTCGCCTCTATCGTTACATGGCCTTGTACCTATGTATCTTTCTGGTTTCTTCTCTTATGAGGACACCAGTCATATTGTATTAATTGTCCACTCTACTCTACTATGACTTCATCTTAACTTGATTACATCTACAACAACCTTATTTCTAGATGAGGTCACATTCTGAGATACTGGGAGTTAGAACTTTGACATATCAGTTTGGGGGACACAATTCAACCCATAACATTAACAAGATTGAGGTAAACTTGTGGATAAATTTTGGCCTCTGGTATGTAGTAAGGCCTTCTCAAAAATGATATCTTCTCCTTAGAATATCCTTGGGATTTTAGATAGATCGACAGTCTGACTCTCCCAACCGTGCCCAGCATGCTTCCTCAGACACCAGTCTGAACATTCATTCATGGGTTCTATCTAGGCCAGGAGCTCTGAAGAAGCTTTTCTTTTCAGTCTCACTAGGCAGGACTGTATAGTTTCTTGAAACCAGCTCATACTGCATAGGTAGAACCACCCAGAAACAGGCTAGAGGCCTGTTGTTCACAGAGTTTTGAAGGTCCTGCCCTAGTCATTTTCCTTCACTTATTTCTGATTCTTTCAGCTTCTGATCTCATGATTTCCCCCACTGATTATCATTTTGTTTGTCCTTTGGAAGTCAGGCTCAGCACCATTTCTCTAGATTTGACCAATATCTTTGTTCCTGGGCCCCAATTTGAACTTACAAAGGCCATATTGTAATCATGTATTGTGGGAAAATACCCTATAATATCTATCAATACAATAGCACAATCATTCACAGATAGCACTCCCACTGGATCATACCACCTTCATGAATCAGAGCCAAACACCAAGCTCTGACCTCTAAGGTTCTGGGCCACTTCTTGTGCTGCCATGAAAAATTTGACCTTCTTTTCAACCAGACAGAACCGTTCTTCTTCTACTGGGAATATATTTCTGCAGTTATTTTCAAAACTCAAAGTACATTTTATAAATAAATACTTATCTGTCCATTGAATTCTGAAGGTTTTGCATAGTTATAAGTAAATGTCTTAGGATGTAGAAATTTCCATCAGAATTTTAACAGTGTCAGTCTTCTGCCCTTACAACTACCCTGGAACAACCCTAGGAAAGGTGCCCAATAGCCTCCTAATCACTGCATTCAATCAATTTTTACCAGCCTTCACCCTACTTGTCTTTACATTACTATTTGACACTATTGATCACTCCCCATATCTCAAAAATCTGCTCTCTTGACTTAAGAGATACAATCTTTTCTATTTTCTACAATTTCAACAATCACTGCTTCACAGACCCCTTTGCTCTCTCCTCTTCCTCTGAGCATTCTTTAAACTTTGGTGATTTCCTAGCCTTTCTCCTTGGCTTTCTGTGGTTATGCTATACCCTCTGTGGGTGATCCCATTTACTATCATGTCTTCCATTATATGTTAATGATTTCTAAATCTATATCTCCAGACTTTTCTTCTTTTCTGAGCTCCAGACCTGTGTATCAGGTTACTGAATGAACATCTCTACAGGATAATCTATGGATATCTCAAACTTAACATGTCCAAACAAATCTCACTTATTACCTATATTGCCTACCTCAATGAAAGTACCATCGGTTTAGATTTTTCCCCTCATCTCACCCTTCACATCTAATCTACAAGCTCTGCCTCTGTTAATTGACCTTTTTTTCTTTGTAACTCCTATCTTTACCCTAGTTTGAGCCTCTATTATATTTTGCCTGGACTATTTTACAAGCATCTTGCATACTTTGTCTCTCACTCCAAACCACCTGGCACTCAAAGTGAAAATGTCACAGCATGAAACTCTTTAGCTGCTGTCCATTGCTTATAGGATAAAGTGCAGTTTCTTAAGTGAGGCATTCAAGTGGTGGCCTTTTTGGCACTTTGAACCTCATCTTTTGATTTGCTATACCTCCTCCCCAAAGCTCCAATCATATCAAAATAACTCGTAGGATCCTAATGTGTATTATTGTTTTCTGCTTCCACTTAAACTTCTCTCTCTGCCTGGAAGGCTCTCCTTTCTTCACCCTGGATTGCTTAGAAAAGGCTCAGGGCCAGACCTCCTGTCTGAAGATCAGATAAGAAAGGTGGACCTATGTGAGAGCTTACTCCTGTGAGAAGTCCCAGCACACATTCTGTTGAACAATTGCCCCCTTTGCATCTGGGCCCTGGAGCACTATAGCACAGTGACTCTGGATCCATGCCAGAAGCTTCAGGGCAAAGATAACTTCTGCGGTGGGCTCTTCCGGATGTGTGTCAGTTCCTGGTGAGGCTTTGAGGCTGCCAAGTTCTCAGGCTGAATCTCCTGTTTGTAGGCTGTTTCTCCATGCCTTAGATGCCAGCATTGTGAAGGTTTCTGACAGGGGTGGAGGAGTTCAGTGTTCCACAGTTGGACAGACAGCTAGACCTACTCTTGCCTTAGGACCTAATTAAAAGTCAGATTAGTGAATGAATAGTTCATATCCCTGTTGGCTCCTGGGCTGCCTTGTGATTGGCACACAGCATTCAACCTGCAAAGGGCTTTTTTTTTCTAAATAACTTAAATAATAGGTCAGTTATGTAGATGTCCCCCATTTGATTTGAGTTTGTCTAATGATTAGGTTCAGGTTATGCATTGTGGGTACAATTATCACAGAAGTGATGTTTTGCACTTTTCATCACATCCTGTCAGGGGGCTCATGATTTCAGTGTATTTTAATAATAATCATGTCCACTTTTATCACATGGTTAAGGTGGTATCTGCCTGTCTCTTCCACTATGAAGACACTCTGGTTTTCTGTGTATTATTATTTTTTATTCATCAGCTATCTCCACCCACTAGAATATAAACTGCATAAAGACAGAGTTGTATCTGTTTTGTACAACTATATTCCCAGTGTCCTGAACCATGTTTGGCACACAGTAAATAAATTACATCAGTGTATATTGAATCAATAGCTGAAAAGGTCCTACATAATCTGGCCTCATTTCTCCATTCACCCTTCATGCTCTACAGAGCACACTTTATTATTCCCAGTTCATTTACCTGCATTCCTGACTATGTTGTAAGCTCCATAAGGGCTAGCATCTCACTCACCACAGAATCTTCAGCATCCGGCACACTGCCTAGCACCAGAGTTGGCAATCAACAAATGGTTGTTGAAGAAATGAAAGTTTTATAGGCATTCAGAAGGTTCTGATTAAGGAGGAAGGTCACTGTTAGTTGGATGAATTGATAAGAAAATGCTTCATAAACAGATGGCATTTAAACAGGCGCTTTAAAATGATACAGCCTTTTGAAGTAACTCAGGCAATCCTGATGAGAAGTGATGTGATAATAGCTTCAGACTCTGGGGGCAGCAGAGTGCCTAGAGCGTTTTAAGTACTGAAATTAATAAAATGAAAAAAAATCATACAATCATATAAATAGAGGCAGGTAAGACATTTGACAAAATTCAATATCCATATATGATAAAACCTCTCAACAAAGTGGGATAAAGGGAACATACCTCAACATATTAAAGACCATATATGACAAACCCACAGTTAACACCATACTCAATGGTGAAAAGCTGAAAGCTTTCCTTCTAAGATCAGGAACTCTCAAGAATACCCCAATATCACCAGTTTTATTCAACATAGATAGTAGTTGAAGTCCTAGCTGCAGCAGCTAGGCCAGAAAAGGAAATAAAATGCATTTAAATTGAAAAGAAAGAAGTAAAACAGTCACTATCTGCAGATAACATGATACCATATATAGAAAAACCTTAAAGACACTATCCAAAACAACTGTTAGAACTAATAAATGGATACAGTAAAGCTGCAGGAGACTAAAATCAATATACAAAAAACTGTGGCATTTCTATACATTAATAATGAACATCAAAAAGAGAAATTAAGAAAACAATACCATTTACAATTGCAGCAAAATACCTAATGATAAATTTAAAAATGGGGTAAAAACATGTACACTAAAAACTATATGACACTGATAAAAAATTGAAGAAGACAAATAAATGGAAAGATATTCAATGTTTATTACTTGCAATAATTAATATTGTTAAAATGTCTACAGTACCAAAATCAATCTAGAGATTCAGTGCAATCCCTACAAAAATTCCAAAGGCATTTTTCACAGAAGTAGAACAAATATTTCTAAAATTTGTATGGGACAACAAAAGACCATGAATAGCCGAGGCAATCTTGTGAAAGAGAAAAAAAGCTGGAGGTATCATAGCCCTGATTTCAAACTATACTACAATATATCCCAGTGCCAGGAAGAAGAGCCCACATAACATCTAGCTGTGAAAATCAAAGGGGATTTCATCCACCAAGGTGAAATTGGAGAAACCGAGGTGACCTGTTAAAGGCCCAATGCACAAAACCTGGTTTACAGGTATTCACCCTGAGCTCCAGTGGAAGGACTGTGGCTCAGAGTAAACTGGAGTCATACAGGAAATGACTGGGTTGTGTGGCTAAGGGGAGATGGCTGGAGAAACAGCTGTCAATGTCCCTTAATTGAGGTCCTCTCCAGCATTGCCCACAGATGTGATCTTTCCTGGGTTGAACACTCCCATCCATACAGAATCAGCATGGAGAGATATACTAGCCCCATCCACATGACTCCCTGTGGCCATGCCCTGCTAACGTTGTACCCTGTGAAGGAATAAGCTAGTTGTTAACACTCCAGGTTTGCTGTGCAGTCTTCCATGGAAGGCTCTGAGGACGTCCAGGCAGACTCAGGGGTGTCAGAGATGCACAGGGAGAGAGACTGAGTTGTGTGGTGCTAGAAGAAGGGCCATTTTTCCCTGTGCCTCTGAATGGCACCATCATTCTGTTTCAGTGCCCTCCCTCCACACAGCCAAATCTTAAAATGTTTTAGCCTGAAGAACTCTACTGGCCTCACCACAATGACTCCATGAGATCTCACCCCACCACAAAGGTCCCCAACCACCAGGGTGTCAGCAGCTGGCCTTTGTGTACCTTCATACCTGAGACTTTTGCAGGATAGCCTCAACCCCAGCACTGGCACCAAGACTGAATATGCATCAACCTGGTGAACACCATTCACCCCTAACTGGTGACTCACTGAGAACTTACCTTATGCGACTCACAGTGACTAAACCTAACAGTCAGATGGCAGGTGGAGGCAGATCTTGTGGTACCATGGACCTTTTGTTGATCTGCTCCAGACATGATACTGGTGGGATTCAGCCTCAAAATATAGCTTGGATCCTCACACACACACCTAAGCCCAACAAAGGCAGCCACTAACTATGGTTCTCTTTGTAGCTCTTTTTTATTAATTTTTTATTTTAATTGTTCAAGTACAGTTTTCTCTCTTTTACTCCCATTCCAGCCCACACCCCAGCCCTCCCCACCTCCCCACTAGTTTTTGCCCATGTGTCCCCATACTTGTTCCTGTAAACCCTCTTTGTAGCTCTTAACAGGTATCCCAGAACCTGTCACAGGCAACATCTCACATGGACTTGCACTGAAGTCAATTCCAAGAGGAACCAGAACAAGGAAACCCAATGTGAGATTCAAACCACAACAGAGCATGACCCAACTAACTCCATAAGCAGCACATCCAAAGGAAGATCTCAGCAGGCACCAGACCCTACTGGGGTGAATTCCGTTCTCTGTGGTTAGCCCCTGCATAGCAGCTCATACACTGTGGTTGAGGTCAATCTACACAGTCAGCCAGTCTGACGATCAACCCCACCAATAGATGGGTCAACAGCAATGAGAACTCTACTACAGCAGGAAGGCTCACATAAACCTATACAAGGGACATTCTTGGAGCACCTAACTCAGATGATAAAGGAGACTGCCACTGAGCCACACAACATACATGTTATATAAGGTCAACCTACCAAGAATGGGAGACATAGCAGATCTACCTAATACTCAGAAACAAATACAGAGAGGTAGTTAAAATGGTAAAACAAAAAAAAATGCCCCAAATAAAAGAACAGAACAAGAGAAAGCCTCAAGAAAAGAAATAAAATGGAAGCAAGCAATCTACCAGATATAGAATTCAAAATAACAGTTATAAGAATGCTCAATGAAGTTAGGGAAACAATGGATTAATTTAGTAACAACTTAAAGAAAGAGCTACTAAGCATAAAAAAGACATAGAAATCATAAAATACAATGCATAAATGAAGAATACAAATCTAAAATGATGAGTGATTCATACATGTTTTTTGACTATTCTCTTCCCTTTCTGTCCACCATTCCCCCCCCACCCCTTATGCCTTTCCTCTGACAGTTGTCAGTATGTTCCCTGCTTCTGTGTCTCTGGTTCTGTTTTGCTTGTTAGTTTATTTTGTTTATTAGATTCCTGTTATAAGTAAGAGCATATAGTATTTGTCTTTCACCCAGCTGCTTTATTTCACTTAGCATAATAGTCTCCAGTTCCATCTATGCTGTTGTGGAACTGGACAGAGGAGGGTAAAGGGGTGAAATTAGGACAACTGTAATGGAATAAACAAGAATAAGAAAATAAAATAATGAATATACCAAAAGGAATCAAGAGCAGACTAGGTAAAGCAGAGGATCAAATCAGCAATTTGGTAGACAAGATGACAGAAAACACCCAATCAGAGCAGCAAAAAGAAGTATAATTAAAACATAAAGATAGCGTAAGGGACCTCTGGGACAACATAAAGTGTTACAACATCTGAATCATAAGGGTACCACAAAAAGATGAACAAGAGAACAAGGGAATGAGAACATATTAAAGAAATAACTGGAAACTTTCCTAACTGGGTAAAGGAAAGGACACACAAGTTCAGGAAGCAGAGAGTCCCAAAAAAGATAAACCCAAAGAAGCCCACACCAAGATACATCATAATTAAAATGGCAAAGGTTAAAAACAGAGAAAGTCTTAAGAGCAGCAAGAAAATGACAGTTACCTATAAAGGAGCTCCAGTGAGACTCTCAGCTGACTTCTCAACAGAAATCGTTCAGGTCAGAACGGATTAGCACAAAATATCCAAAGCAATGAAAAGCAAGGACCTATAACCAAGACTACTCTACCCAGCAAAGCTAACATTTGAAACTGAAGAAGAAATAAAGAACTTCTCGGTCAGGAAAGCTAAAGTTCATTATCACCAAACCAGTACTATAAGAAATATTAAAGACACTTCTTTAAGAAAGAGAAGGTTAAAAAAGAACAAAAATATGTATAATAAAATGGCAATAAATATGTATCTATCAAAAATCACTTTAAATGTAAAGGACTTAAATGCTGCAATAAAAAAACAGAGGGTAGTTGAATGGATAAGAAAACAAGACTCATATATGCTGTCCACAAGAGACTGACTTCAGATCAAAAGACACATAAAGAGACTGAAAGTAAAAGAATGAAAAAAAATTTGTACAAATGAAAAAGAGAAAAAGCTAGGGTAGCAGTACTTACATCAGATGAAATACATTTTAAAAACAAAGGTTATAGTAAAAGACAAAGAAGGGCACTACATTGATAAAGAAAACAATCCAACAAGAGGATATAACCCTTGTAAACATTTATAAACCCAAGATAGGAGCACGTACATATATGAAGCAAACACTAATGGATATAAAGAAGGATATCAAAAGCAATGCAGACATAGTAGGAGACTTTGTCACTTCATTGACATCAATGGATAGATCTTCCAGACAGAAAATCCACAAGGAAACAGTGACTTTAATGACACACTGGACAGATGGATTAATCAATATCTTCAGAGCATTTCATTCCACAAAAGTAGAATGTGTGAGGTTTTTACAGAAAGTATACAGCCATGTAATGTGAAAAATAGAGGTATTTATTGAAGAAGATATGAGGAACATTGTGCATAGGAAATAACACCTTGGTCCCCTTCAGAGTAGGCACCTTGAGACTTCACACAGTTCTCTCAATTGCCATCAATTGCCCTGTTGTATTTTCCTGAATCTCATTGACGGTTTGAAGTCTTTTCTTTTCCAAAGGTGATTTTAGTTTTAGGAAAAACCAGAAGTTGCAGGGTGTCAAATCTGGGCTGTAGGGAGGCTGAGTCACATGGGTGATGTGATGTTTCACCAAAAAACTTTGCAGATATGTGATGTATGAGCGGGTGCATTGTCATGATGAAGCTGCCAATCACCAGATGTCCATAGCTGTGGCCTTCTGAATCATCTGGATAGTTTCCATGGATGAATCTTCAAGCTTAATGCAAAATTTGATGCAGATTGGTTGCTCTACTTGCTCAGTCATTTTAAATGTGATGGCCACACAGTACACATGCTCACTCAATGGCATCTACTACTCCCACTGACCAGTATACTGAAGTCATCATTATTCATGCATGCACATTCCAGTCCAGTCTCCTTGACCACCAGGTTACATCAATGTTGCACAAATCATTCTCGTTATACCAACAATGGTTGGATTTTTTCCATACAGACCTTGCACATTGTTTTCAAGTGTACATGGCGCACTTTTCAGGATGGACCACATATTAGAACACAAAACAAATCTCAATAAATTTAAGATTTGAAATCATATCAAGCACTTTCTTTGACAAAAGTGGTATGGAAGTAGAAACCAATCATAAGGAAAAAAACTGAAAAACACACTAACACAAGAGACTAAATAAAATATTACTATACAACTAATAAGTTAATAATGAGATAAAGGAAAACATCAAAAGATGTCTTGAGACAAACAAGAATGAAAATACAGCAACACAAAATTTATGGGACACACTGAAAGCAGTCTCAAGAGGAATATTCATAGCATTATAGGCCTACTCCAAAAACAAGGAAAATATAAAATAAACAATCTAACCTCACACTTCAAGGAACTAGAAAAACAACAAACAATGCCCAAAGTGAGTGGAAGGAAGAAAATAATAAAGATCAGCATGGAAATAAACAAAACTGAGTCTAAAAATACAAAGATATCAATGAAACAAATAGCTGATTCTTTGAAAAGATAAACACAATTGATAAATCATTAACCAGACTCACAAACAAAAAAAAGAGAGTGTCCCAAATAAATTAAATCAGAAATGAATGAGGAGAATTGACAAATGACACCACAAAAATACAAAAAAATAATTAAAAAATTATTAATCTAAAGGCAAACTAGTCAGGCAATCTGGAAGAAATGGATGAAGTCATAGAACATACAATCTTCCAAATCTAAATCAGAAGAAGCAGAAAATCTGGGCAACCTGATTACAACTAACAAAATCGAAGCAGTAATAAAAAAAACTTCCAACAAACAGAAGTCCCAGACCAGATGGTTTCACAGGTGAATTTTATCAAACAGTCAATGAATTATTAACCCCTATCCTTTTCAAATTATTCCAAAATTTCCAAGAGGAAGGAATACCCCAAAACACATTTTTATGAGGCCAGAATTAATCCCCAAAACAGATAAAGACATTACAAATAAGAAAATCATAGACCAATATCCCTTATGAACATAGATGCTAAAATCATCAACAAAATTTTAGCAAACCAGATCCAGCATTGCATTAATAAGATCATACACCACAATCAAGGGGGATTTATTCCTGCATGCAAGGTTGCTACAATATCTGCAAAACAATTAATGTGAAAAGTGACATGAAGAAAATAAAGGAGATTATATGATCATAGCAATAGATGCAGGAAAATGCATCTGACAAAATCCAGCATCCATTTATCATTTATTTTTTATTGTTGTTCAAGTACAGTTGTCTCCATCTTCCCTCCACTACTCCCCCCGCCCACCACAGTCATCCTCACACCCCACCCCTGATCCACTCCTCTTGGTTTTTTCCATGTGTCCTTTATAGATGTTCCTGAAAACCTTTCCCCTTTCCCCCCATTATCCCCCCTACCTCCCCTCTGGTTACAGTCAGTTTGTTCTTAATTTCAATGTCTCTGGATATATTTTGCTTGCTTATTTATTTTGTTGATTAGGTTTCACTTAAAGGTAAGATCATATGGTATTTGTGTTTCATTGTCTGGCTTATTTCATTTAACATAATGCTCTCCAGTTCCATCCATGCTGTTGTGGAGGATAGGAGCTCCTTCTTTCTTTCTGCTGCATAGAATTCCATTGTGTGAATGTACCATAGTTTTTTAATCCATTCATTTACTGGTGAGCACTTAGGTTGCTTCCAGTACTTGAGTATTGTAAATTGTGCTGCTGTGAACATTGGGATGCATTTTCAAAGGTAGACCACACAATAGGACACAAAACAAGCCTCAACAAATTCAAGAAAATTGAAATCATATCAAGCATTTTCTCTGACCACAAGAGAATGAAACTAGAAACCAACCTCAAAGAAAAAACTCAAAAACACTCACACTCATGGAGATTGAATAGCATGCTATTAGACAATGAATGGGTTAAGAATGAGATCAAGGAAGAAATCAAAAAGTTTCTGGAAACAAATGAAAATGAACTCACAACAATCCAAAACCTATGGGACACAGCGAAGGCAGTCCTGAGAGGGAAGTTCATAGTGATACAGGCCTACCTAAAAAAGACAGAAACATTTTAAACAAACGACCTAACCCTATACCTATAAGAACAACAACAAAGCCCAGAGCAAGTAGAAGGAAGGAAATAACCAAGATCAGAGCAGAATTAAATGACATAGAGACTAAAATAACAATTCTAAGGATCAATAAATCCATTTATGATTTAAAACCTCTCAGCAACGTGGGTTTAGAGGGAACATAACTCAACATAACAAAGTCCATTTATCACAAACCTACACCTAACATCATACTCAATGGTGAAAAAGTAAAACCATATTCCTTAAGATCAGTAAAAAGGAATGTCCACTTTTGCCATTCTTATTCAACATAGTAGTGGAACTCTTAGTCACAGCAATCAGACAAAGAAGAAATAAAAAACACCCAAATTGGAAAGGAAGATGTAAAACTGCCATCAATTGCAAATTATATAATATTGTATATAGAGAACCCTGAAGATTTCACCAAAAACTTCTAGAACTGGTAGTCAGTAAAATAGCAGAATGCAAAATAAATATTGACAAATCAATTGTATTTTTATACATCAATAGTTAACAGAAAGGGAAACTAAGAAAACAATTTCATTGACACTGACATCAAAAAATACCTAGGAATAAATTTAACCAAGGAGGTAAAAGACCTATACTTGGAAAATTATAAGACACTGAAGAAAGAACTTGTGAAAAATACAAAAGAATGGGAGCATGACTGTGTCAATGGAAGAATCAACATCATTAGCATGCCCAAACTACCAAAACCATCTACAGATTCAACTCAATTCCTTTCAAAATACAATGGTGTGCTTCACGGAACCATGACAAATAATCCAAAAATTTACATGGAACTACAAAAGACCCTAAATAGCTACAGCAATCTTGAGAAAAAAAGAAAGTCAGAGGTACATGATACCAAAATACACTAAAAGACTATAGTAATCAAAACATATTACTAGGATGAAAACAAGCACATATATCAATAGATAAGAATAGAGAGCCCAGAAATAAGCCCACATCTATATGGTCAATTAATATTTTACAAAGGAGGCAAGAACTTACAATGGGGTAAAAACAGTCTATTCAATAAATGGTTTGGGAAAGTTAGACAGATACATGAAAAGAATAAAACGAGATCACCTTCTTACATTATATATAAGAATAAACTTGAAATGGATTAAAGATTTAAATGCAAAACTCAAAACCATAAAACTCCTAGAAGATAACATAGGCAGTAAAATATCTGACATTTCTCTTAGCAATATTTTTTCTGATATATCTCCTCAGTCAAGGGATACAAAAGAAAAGATAATCAAATTGGACTACATAAAATAAAATGGTTTTGCAAGCCCTGGCTGGTGTGGCTCAGTGGATTGAGCACTGGTCTGCAAAGCAAAGGGTTGCCAGTTTGATTCCCAGCCAGGGCACATGCCTGGGTTGTGGGCCAGGTTCCCAGTAGGCAGCACATGAGAGGCAACCACACATTGATGTTTCTCTCCCTTTCTCCCTCCCTTCCCCGCTGTCTAAAAATAAATAAATAAAATCTTTTTTAAAAAGGTTTTGTAAAGCACAGGAAACAACAAAATAATAAGGGGTTAATATCCAAATTTATAAAGAACTCATGTAACTAAACCCCTACAAATAAAACAATTCAATTAAAAAATGGGCAGAGAATGTAACTAGACACTGCCCCAAAGATGACATACAGATTGTCAATAGAAATAAGAAAAGATGCACAATGTCACTATTCATCAGATTAATGCAAATTAAAACCACAGTGCGATATCACCTCACACCTGTCAGAATGGCAATTATCAATAAATCAGCAAACATCAACTGTTGGTAGGAATGTGGAGAAAAGAGTACCCTTGTGTACTGTCAGTGGGAATGCAGATTGGTGCAGCCACTATTGAAAACAGTATGGAGGCTCCTTAAAAAATTAAAAATGGCACTGCCTTTTAACCTAGTGATTCCACTTCTGAGTATATATCCAAAGAAACCCAAAACACTATTCAAAAGAACACAGGCATCTCCATGTTCTTTGCAGCATTAGTTACTTACAATAGCCAAGATAAAGAAGTAATTCTAGTGCTTATCAATAGATGAGTGAATAAAGAAGATGTGGTATACATACAATAGAATGTTATGCAGCCATAAAATGAATGAAATCTTATCATTTGTAACAGAATGGTTGGACTTAGAGGGTATTATGCTAAGTGAAATAAGTCAGTCAAAGAAAGACAAATGCCATATGGTTTCATTTAAAAAAAAAAGGCAGACATATAGATAAAAAGAACAGAGTGATACTTGCCAAAGGGGAAGGCTTGGAGGGACAGGGTGAAAAAGGTGAAGGGAGTATGAAACATAAATACTTAGTCACAAAATAGTCACAGGGATGTAAAGTACAGCAAAAGAAATATAATCAATAATATTATAACTATGTTTGGTGTCATGTGGGTACTGGAAATATCATGGGGTATGCCTTGTAAAATATATGATTGTTAACAAATATGTTGTACACTTGAAACTAATACAAAATATATATTTTTATTTTTAATACAAAATATATTTTAAAAGAAAAATATAAATAAAATTTAAATTAAAAAATAAGAATATATCTGATTAAAATGTCAAAAAGTTTAATTTGAGCTGAAATGAAGCTAAAATTTATTAACACTAAAAAATGTATCCCTCTAGCCATTGTGTGGAAGATGGGTTGTGGAAAATCAATTTTTAATGCAGAGAAGCCAAGTGGGTGGCTATTCTTTCTTTTCTTTTTTTAAATCCTCACTCAAAGATAATATTGTTTCATTGATTTGAGAAAGACAGAGAGAGAGAGAGGAACAGGGGGAGAGAGAGAGATGAGACAGAAACATCAATCTATTGCCTCCCATATGAGCCCCTACCAGGGATCAAACACACAACCTAGTTATGTGCCCTGACTGGGAATCAAACCTGCAACCTTTTGGTGTACAGGATGACACTCCAACCTACTGAACCACCCGGTCAGTGTAGGGAGCTATTCTCATAGTCTAGGCAAGAGATACACCTATCCTGAATTAGACTGATGGCAAGTGAGATGAAGAAAAGCTGATGGATATAGAATACATGATGAGGTAAAATTGACAGGACTAGGTGATGGATTAGATGTGAGAGAGAAAGAAAAAAATCAAGAATGACCCAGGTTTTTGGCTTCAGCGATTGGGTTGTGCCGATAACTAAGATGGGAAAGATAGGAAGAGAGGTAGGCTGGCATAGAAGGAAGAAATCAAGGATTCTTGTTTAGCAAGGATAAATTTTGAGTTCTAAGGGAAGATGTTAAAATAGGCATCTGGATACACATGTTTGAAGCTCAGAGGAAAGAGCTTCATCTTTGAAATTTTTCATTCCGAGATTCCCCTCCCTTTCTAAACACAATCACTTATACCTTCACCTGGTTCCAACATGTTTTTCACTTTCATAAAGACCTCAATTCCTATTCTCCATCTTCATTCTCCAAGCCTGGCAGCCACCTTGTAGCTTCATTATTTTTTTCCAGCTCAATTCAGTGGTCTACTTTGTCAAACATTCCAGTTGAAATTTGCTCTACTTTGTAATTTCTGTCATATCTGTCTTCCTAATTGTCAATCCTGGACAAATACAGTCATTTTTCATTTTTTCTGTTCTTATTCCCTTTATTGGTTCATAACCTGGGATCCAAAGATGGGCTTCATGAACCCTCTGACCATATACAAATTTTCAGAACATTGATTGCTGAGAGGAGGGAAGTATAAGGGAACTAAATGGTAATGGAGAAATATACAATAAAGACTAAATTAAAAGCACAAGCTGGTATGGCTCAGTGGATTGAGTGCTGGCCTGCAAACCAAAGGGTCACTGGTTCAATTCCCAGTCAGGGCACATGCCTGGGTTGCAGACCAGGTCCTCAGTGGGGGCCATGTGACAGGCAACCACACATTGATGTTTCTCTCCCTCTCTTTCTCCTTCCCTTCCGCTCTTTCTAAAAATAAATGAATAAAATCTTTTTAAAAGATTAAATTAAAAGAACAAATTTTCCACGTATGTCCTTTTATCTGAATAGGGAACCCATTATATTTACATTTCCAAAAGCATTCAGGACCTTAATAGAGTTTGAGAACTATTACATGAAGTGATAATGCAAAATATTCAAAACAAACAACAATAATTATTCCCATTGTAAATTTATGTTATGAGAATGCAGCTGGTTCTTTAATGTCACTTAATGCTTTTTACTCTTTACTCCTGTTACAAGTACAGGGGTTGGAGAAATTTGAGGCTAAAAATAGTTTAAAATTATATTTGGTGTTGATTCTTTTACTTATAGACACTTTTCAAGGCATATTGAACATTCATCTAGGTAGGGTAGAAGAGAAAGAGCATGGGATCAGAAGGATCAAAGTCTAGCTCCATTTCTGCCTAAAACTAGCAGTTGTGTGTTTGAGTAAGTCACCTAACCATTTCTAAGCCTCAGTTTTGTTATCTGTAAATGGAGGTAATAATATCTCACAGAGATTTTTAAGGGTCAAAATTGTAACTAACATGTGAAAGCATTTTGCACACATCTGAATTACAAACATGTTGCAAATGTGAAATGGTGGAAATATCAAACGTTTTGCAATTCTTCTTTTCAAACAAATTGAGATGAATAAGGGTCATTGGGGCAAAGGCCTGGAAGCAACATGAAGTGAGCAGAGAATTCATAATTAGCAATTGATTCAGTGTGTTTGGCTGTAAACATACTTCTAGATATATTTGAAAATCTTCAGCTATAAACCTCCAGGCATTGAGCTGAGCCAAACAGGTAGGGGTTCTCTTCAGGTGGAATAATGAAATCCAGGATGTATCTTTTTACTCTCAGACTCCATCCACACCAGCAGTGTCCCCTGCTAGCAGAGTTAGAAAGTATCTCTGCAAAAATGTGGGAGCATGGAAAAGCCTAAGGGTAAAAAGGGGCTGAGAGAAGGCAAGCAATAATTCTTGCCAATTTCTCCTTCTTTACCCTCTTGCCAAAAAGAAGTGATGTGTCCACCTGGCTCTCTCCCTCTTGTGAACTTCCTGGTCTGCCAAGGAGCTTTGCTGTTTCTTAAGGAACTCTTGAACACCCATTATTTTTCTAGACCCCAGTGAAGGAATTTTTCATAGTATCATTCTAGGCACTGTGACAAGCAATGTGTGGAATCAATACCTTCTTAATACATTAATAAACCAGCCCAGAATTTGTTTCTCAATCTGCCTGCTCTGAAGATCAGCTTTGGTGACAGAAAAGAGAGCTACAAGTCTTGAAAGTTGTAGTGAAAGCTTCTCTTCCCAGAAACATGAGTCACCAGGGTGGTTGGTTTAGCTAATGAATAAATATTGAAGCACCACTGGTTTCCTTTTGAACTCTTATGGTTAATGATTCTTCAAAAGTAGATAATTCTAAGTAGTGCCATATATCAATATCATTAGATCACAATATAGTACAGTGGTACTCAATGCAGGGTGCCACTGGAACCTACTGAGTGAGGTTATTGGAATCAAACAGGACCCAACCCCAGAGAGTATGATTTATGTGGTCAGAGGATAAGGGATGGGTGGAGTGGGCAGGGCATTAGTATATTTTAAAAACTTCCTAAGTAAAACAGGATAGCAGTTCCTCAAATGATTAAATATAGAGTTACCATATAGCCTAGCAATTTCACTCTTAGGTATATACCTAAGAGAAGTGAAAACATATATTTACACAAATACATGTACTTGAATGGTTTATAGTACCGTTATTCATAATAGCCAAAAGGTAGAATAAAACCAACTTGTCTATCAATGGATGAACAGATAAATGAAATGAAGCATATTCATACAGTGAAATATTATTCAACCATAAAAAGAGATGAAAAACTTAACATACTACAATTTGGATGAACCTTGAAAACGTTATGTTAAGTGAAAGAAGACAGTCAGGAAAGTCCAAATATTATATGATTCCATTAATATTAAAGCCAGAATAAGGAAATCTGTAAAGACAGAAGGCAGATTAGTAGTTGTTTAGGACAAGGGTGGAGGATAGGGAGATAGCAGGGTGATAGCAAATAGGTATGGATTTCTTTTCAAGATGATGAACATGTTCTAAAATGGACTCTGCGGTGAAGGTTGCACATATCTGTGAATATTCTAAAGTCAATGAAATGGGTAAGTTTTATGGCATAAATTATATCTTAGTATAGCTATTTAAAAGAGAGAGGAAAAATACTTCCCAGGTGATTTTAATGTGCAGTTGAGTTTGAGAACTGCTAATGTAGTTGAAGGAGCATGCACTTGAACTTAGACAAACTAGAACAAAATGACTATATCTTGAGGTGACACAGCTGTGGCTCTCTGAGCTTCATTTTCCTCATCTGAAGAATGAGGATAATAATTTATGTCTCATAGGCTTGGAAGGAGGATTTAGTGTGGCAAACAAATGAAAGTATGTGTACAGTCTGACATTTAGTAAGCTGGCACTCTATTAGAGGAAGCTATTGCCATAAATGTTTTTCTTTTCTGCCTGAAGATTCAGAAAGCAGCATTAGAAACATCAGTTCTCACTGCACAAGCTGAAAGAAAGTGATCTAAAGAGTGGAGGGGACAAAACTAAATATATTATCTGAATGTAGGTTCAATAAATGTCCTCTGTGCTGGTAGTAATATTTTGGCCCCATCACAAAGCCCACATTCCTCACATGAGTGAGACTGCAGAGTCATTATTCACTAAGGGGATGTGTTACTTATTTTTTCTTTAAAATTTATGGAAAATAAAACACAAGTCCATAGTGGGATCTGCTGATATTCCCTTGCCTTTCATAATATGTTTGCCAACAAATTCTGTCAAATCTACCGCTGTAATATGTATCTCAAATTCGCTCACTTATATCCATTTTCACTATCATTAACTTAAACCAGGCCTCTAACACTTCTCACCTAATGATTGCAACATCTTCCTTAACCACCTCTGCTTTTTTGCCTTCAAGTCCTCCACACAGCAGCCAGATTAATCATTGTAACATACCACTCTGATGGAACTTCCCTTGTTTAAAGAGTTTTCAATGGTTTAAAACCTTTCAATAGTTCTGTATGGCTCTGAAATTACAATCTCTGTCTACCCTGCAGGCTTATCTCTTGCTACTTCGTGCCTCCTAGACCTCTTTTACAATTGCACATTTCTCTCCACCTCCATTCACTGAGTGCAGTCTGCCACCATATTTAATATGAATTCTTGTACATTCTGCTAACAGGTGTCCTTGGCTTCAGCCATGCCACCTTTCAATGAACTTTTCACATAGCATCAAGTGTTATTCCATTGCTTGTAACCCTTCTTTGCCTAACAATTTTTCTACAGATAAAAATCAAGCTTCTTAACAGAGCTACAAGACCTTCCATGATTTTATCCTGCCAATTTCCCCTGTTTTGTTTCCTCACTGCAGATGCCTGAACTCCTACAGTTTTCCATATACATCATTTTTTCCTATCCTTGGACCTCTGTGAATGTTCTTGCATCCTCCTGAGATTTCCTTCCTCTGTTCTTATATGCCCAAATCCCCACAGGGGTGTTCAACCTTTTGGTCTCTCTGGGCCACACTGGAAAAAGAAGAGTTGTCTTGGGCCACACACTAAATATACAAACAGTAATGAAAACTGATGAGCAAGAAAAAAAGGTTTTAAGTAAATTTATGATTTTGTGTGGGGCTGAATTCATAGCCATCAAGGCCACATGCAGCCCACGGTACACAGTTTGGACACCCCTGCTAGCCTTCAAGGCCTAATTTAAATCCCTTTTTCAGAACCTTTCCCCAAACTCCCCCAAAGACCACTCCTTTCTGTTTTTTTAGAATCCTCATTATACATTGTTTCTGTCTATTCCCATCAATTTCTTATTTATCATTATGTCTAGGATGCATATCTCTGTCTTAGAGGTACTGTTATTGTCAGTATTTCACTAGAAAAGGGGAGAAAAGGGAACTAAACATTGAGTATAATAAATTGAGAAGGAGCCTGCTTGCTAGCCAGGAAGCTACAGTTTCACACTCCATGGAGCCACAGCATTGTGCTCCACCAAGGGGATTAATACTCTTGCTTTTCCCCCTCTGGTACCAGAAAGCCAGGTGGGAGCAGAGGAAGGTAGCCACATGTGCAGTAAAAGTCAAAATGGCACAGGGAGAGGTGCTAGACCAAAGAGGCTTATCAGTCTATCCTGGGGAAAGAAGGAATTGGTTGGGAAGTAAATCCATCCAAAGCCTGGGAAGTTGATTGGTTCTTTTGAAAGGGCACCTGGTATGTTCAAAGCCCGAGCTAATTTGATCAAAGGCGAAGAAAGAAGCTCCTTTCTTGCCTACCTGGTGATGTGCACACCCACCATTCATGCACTCTCTCACCTGGGAGCAAGCAACCATGTGACCCTAGCAGCTATGCAGCCCATAGAAATGGTGTGGGTTCCAAAAGGACTAAGTCCACCTGGTAATGTGCTTGCCCCATATGCTCCTGTGTTCTCTCTCCATAGCCATGTGGCCATAGCAGTTGCCTGGCTGGCAGCTATGTGGACTCTGCCAACAAGCTAAGGTACCTGGATGGGGACTGAGACCACTTAGTAGCTACCTGTGGGCTACAAAAGACTAAGCTTTAATATCAAGCAGAAACTCTGGACACTGGCTTTTGTCTTGACCTTGCTGAGGACATGGTTGGACTTTTTCCATGGTGGGACAGAGGGAGATGGGATATTGTAAACCCAGGGGGCAGCTTCTATTTCCACATGAATAAACCATCTTGCCACCCCATAGTTTCCCATGTGTGTATCCTTGGAACGCTTTCTTTGTGATCACGTGGAATAGCCAAATTTCCACTGACAACAGTAAAATTGTTGAGTTTTAACCACTAGTCCTAACTGAGGCTCAAACAGGAAAGTAAAGGACCTGGGCAATCCCTGAAGGTGCTTTGATAGGCATGGCTGTGCAAGTGTTAGGCATAGTGAGTTTACTAGAGATAGAAGTTCCTTGGCTTTCTGAGTTGGATTAGAGTCATCCCTGCTAGGTGGGCCTGTTGTGTAAATTTAGAAAAGTGGAGTTAAGTCAAAAGGGCAGGAGTTGTTATAGAGCTGAAAAATGAGATCAAAGATCCTTGGCAGGAGCTGAGCTCTAACTAGAAGTGTGTTAAAAAGGTGTGCTGGGTATAGACTTCTGTATGTACACATATGTATGTAAATGTGTACATGGGTGCTTATTTTCTATAGCACACATTCAAGTATGTGAATGTATGCACCTGGGTATGATTATGAATATACTAAATGTGGTTATATATTTGTATAGAGTTGATAGTAGGGAGGGTCTTAACTTGAGTCTAAGCTGTTTGTTGGCACTGAACATGCCTGGGCATGGCTGGGAAACTGGTGGGACAGGCATGTCAGAAATGTATTTGTATTAAAGGACCAAGGAGCCTCTTGGGAGATAATTTATTCTAGCGAAATAAAGAGTCATGTATACAAAGTTGGCCTAGTAATAAAACTTTACACATGAGAGGGGAAGGACAATTCTGATTAGAGTACAGTAGCTGTCACTTAAATTTGTCTCCAGGCATATCCTCATGGATTCAAAGTCAGAGTCTTATGGGAATGCAAGGAGATGTAATCAAGAATTAAAAGTGCTATTTTACAAAAGCAGTTTGTCATTAGGGCACAAACATGACTGCTTTAGGACTTCAGTAATTCATTTACGTATTTAGTCAAGAAACATTTACTTAACCAGATACCATACTAAGTGTTGGAGATATAGCAGTAAACAAAGCAGACAGAACTTAATTCTAGTGTTCAATCCACTGAGCCACACCAGACAGGCAGGGCATGTGTGAGTTTTTGAGTACATGTGTGCATGTGCCGACCAGGGGCTCTTCTCTACATCTCAAATAAAGGATTGAGCTGAAGATGTGTAGCCATAGATTTCCTGCCTAAAAGAAAATCCAGCGTGGGGATGGAGTGGTGAAGGGAAAATGGAGACAACTGTACTTGAACAACAAAAAAAAAAAAAGTGAAAAAATGCAAAAAAATAAAATAAAATATAAAAGACTGGAAAAAAAAGAAAATCCATTTGTTCAGCTAGGCAGAAACAGTTCTCTTCAATACCGGATGGGACATCAAATTTAGGTCCATAGGACTCAAAGTGCTATTGACAGCAACATAAGGAAATCTTTATATCTAGCGTTTTAGGACTTTTCTTAAATTTATGTAAGTTTTTTTGTATAATATGAGTAGTAACCACTTAAAGAATTACTGTAAATAGTCACAGTTAACCTTAATGTGTTGCTTCTTAAATACCTTTTTTCTAATTATAAAAGAAATATGTACTAACCTAAAGAATGTTTAAAATGCAAAAATTCATAAAGGAAATAAAAATTATTTAACATACTTTAATATGTATATCAAAGATATATATTTCTATTGACATTTTGATGTATTTCCATGCATACACATACATACTGGGATTATACTGTTATATACATTTGGTAGTCTTATTTTATCACTTAATCTTCCATAAAGAACATTTATGCATGTCATTATAAATTCTACTTAAATATATTTATTAATAAATGACTGCATAGTATTTAATTTTATGGTGTAGCATGACAGTTTTTTGCTGTTATAAATGTTTCAATAGACATCCTCAAATATAATTTTTGTGCCTCTCTGATTATTTACTATTACATATTATTGAAAGTAGAATTATTTAATCAAACATATGAACATTAAAAACACTCTTGACCCTGGGATCCCACTTCTGGGAATATATCCTAAGAATCCCAATACACCAATCAGAAAGAACATAAGCACCTTTGTGTTCATAGCAGAGTTATTTACAATAGCCAAGATCTGAAACAGCCCAAGTAGCCACAGGTAAATGAGTGGATAAAACAATGTGGTACATTTACACAGTGGAATAATACAAGGCTGTAAAAAAGAAGGAACTCTTACCCTTTGCAACAACATGGATGGACGTGCAGATTATTGTGTTAAGTGAAATAAGCCAGTCAGAGAAAAACAAATATCATATGCTCTCACTCATATGTGGAATCTAATGAACAAAATAAACTGATAAACAAAATAAAACCAGAGACATGGATATATGGAACACACTGACAGATCTGAGAGGAGAAGTGTATGAGGGGACTGGAAGAGATTAGTCAAAGAACATATACATATACACAAAGCCCATGGACACAGACAACAATGTGGTGAAAGCCGGGGTGGGGGCAGGGGCTGGTTGGAGGGGGTCAATGGGAGGGGGAATGCAAAACATCTGTAATAGTGTCAACAATAAAAAAACAGTCCAGACACATATTTCTAAACTGCCTTTTATTTAAGGTTGAGCTATTTTATACTCAATGTACAGTCCTATCAGGATTGTGTGAATTTTCATTGAATGTTTGCTAAAAGTAGGAATTATCTGTTTATGAAATCTTAGTTAAGGTCATTCATAATAAAATATATGTTTTAGTTTCAGATAATATAACTGTCTAGGTATTTGGACAGATTCTGCAAACAGAAAACAATAAAAACTGCTGTATAGAGTAAAAAATATGTATCATCCTTAAAGCATTAAAAGCCTAACAAGGCCCTGGCCCTGGCTGGTGTGGTTCAGTGGATTGAGTGCCGACCTGCAAACCAAAGGGTCTATGGCTCAATACCCAGTCAGGGCACATGCCTGGGTTGAGGGCCAGGTCCCCAAGGGGGGTGCGTGAGAGGCAAGCACACATTGATGTTTCTCTCCCTCTCTTTCTCCCTCCCTTCCCTTCTGTATAAAAATAAATAAATGAAATCTTTAAAAAATAACCAAATAAGGCCTTGGCTGGGTAGTCCAGTTGATTAGAAAGTTGATTAGAGCATTGTCCCAATGTGCCAAGGCTGCAGGTTTAATCCCCAGTCAGGGCACAAATGAGAAGCACATACAAAGTAAGTGAAATAACAAATCAATGTTTCTCTCTCTCCCTTCCTCTCTCAAATCAATGAATAAATAGAAAAAAAAAATAAAACCCCAGTAATTTAGTAAAGGGACCAAAATCTAATTTGAACTCAGTAACCCAAAGAAGTAAGCTGAGCATTGAAGCTAATGTTTCCCTAAGCACATGAGCTTTCCTTTTTTGTTTATGTGTGATTTCTCTAAAAGGACCGAATATAAGGTTCAGGGCCCTACCAAAATAGAGAGTTTAATTAAGGGTCCCTTTTCCCATAAATCTAGTATTCCAAAGGTCTTCATCCTGAGTGTAAAGGTGAACCATAAACACCCATTCTCAGGAAAATGTCTGAAAATTTGCTTTGTCACCTATTATAGCTAGTTGAGGGGAACAGGGGGACAATCTCTCAGAAGGTATAACCACAATCAAGCTCTTATGTGGATTTAATGGCCCAAATTCACATTGACTGTGTAGTAAAAAACAAGCCATCAAAACAAAACAAATCAAAACATGAATTTAGCCTAATGTGGTCCCAGGAAAGAAGTTCCTCCCCCCACCAAATCTGACAGAAGTGAACATACATCCTCCCTGGGGAAATTCATCTTTATCCCAGGCCACAAGTAATTTTCCAAGCACAATGAGCACCTAAGAGCCAAGAGTAACTGCACATAATAAAACAAGTCACCATGAGTGAGAAACAACAGGCAAGAGGGACAGATCCATAAAACCTCAGATATTGAGATTATCAGATACAGATTATATAAAATAATTCTGCATAATATGTTTAAAGAAATAAAAGTCAAACTTAAAAATATCATTGGGAAACAAGAAACTCTTAAAAATAGCTAGCAAATATGAAAAAGACCCAAAGAAACATTTAAAAATTAAAAAGGATAATAATTTAAATTTAAAGAACCAGTATATGAATTTAACAATAGGTTAAAGTTGTATTATCTTTGTAAGAGAGAGATTAATAGCTGACTTTCCAATGGCAACAAGGGAACCCAGACCCCGGGGTGATACCACTAGTGTGGTAAGAGAGAATAACTGCCATCTAGAATTATATACCCAACAAAAATATCTTTGAATAAATAGCAGGAAATACAATTTTCAAACATTCAGAGACTTTGCCACCAGCAGACCTCCTATACAGGAAATGCTAAAGGATGTGTATTCCAGGCCAAACATCATAAGGGTTGATGAGCAAAGAAAATGATAAATATGTGGGAATAAAGAATCTTTAATCATTAAAATAATTGTATCATGAGGAGTTTTAAATATATAAAAATAAAATTATATTTTCTATTGTTTTATTTGCATATATTTTGTTAGCAGTAAACTTATACACTTTTTGTAGCCATATACACATCTTTTTCCATGAAATTTATCTTTGTCCAATTTTCTCTTGAGGTTTTAAGTTTTTCTCCATATATGAGTTTTTAAAAGTATTTCAATGCTATTAACACTTCGTCTATCATATTTGTTATAGTTATTTTTCAATTTTTAAATATCTAGTTAAATCTAAAACTAACCTTTCATTATTTCCTCCATAGCTTTTTAAATTTTATTTTTCAATGAAAGTTAGCACTTAATATTATAGTAGCTTTAGATGAACAATATAGTAGTTTCACAATTATATAATTTTAAAAGTGATCCCCCAATAATTCAAGTAATCCATCCTGCACCATACATAGTTATTACAATATTATTGACTATATTCTTGACTACATTATTGGCTGAACTTTACATCCCCATGACTATCTTGTAACTACCAATTTGTACTTCTTAATACCTTCACTTTTTTTAAACTTAAGTTTTTCCTTTACAGGGAAGGTGATGAATAGTCTTTTTGTTTTTTCTATAGTTTTTGGTTTTGTTTTCATGTTTCTTTTTTACATTCTTCTGGATTTTACACTGATGTATGTTGTAAGATGAAGCTCTAAGTGACTGACCACCCAAATAGTTAACTAATTACCCAGCATCATTTGTTGTATATTTTTTCTATCTTTTATGAAATTTATTGGGATAACATTGGCTAATAAAATTATATGCATTTCAAGTGTGCAATTCTATGATACATCATCTGTATATTGCATTGCATGTTCACCACCCAAAGTCAAATCTCCTTCCATAACTATTTGACCTGCTTTTCTCTCTACTATCCCCCCACACTCATTCCTTCTGGCAACCACCATACTATTGTCTGTGTCTATAAGTTTTTGTATGTTTGTGTTTTTTGTTTACTTGTTGCTTGAAACCCAGCACGCCTCATCTGGGTACCTATCAGAAAAATCTGAAAACATTTATTTTCAAAAATATATGCATCCCTATGTTCATTGCAGCATTATTTATAGTGGACAAGACATGGAAACAACCAAAGGGTCTTTGGGTAGAGGACTGAATGAAGAAGATGGGGTCCATATATACAACAGAATACTACTCAACCATAAGAAAAGATGAAATACTGCCGTTTGTGACAACATGGATAGATCTTGATAATATCATACTAAGCAAAATAAGTCAGACAGAAAAAGTCAAGAACCATAGGATTTCACTCACACATGGGATATAAAAATGTATAATATTTCAATCCTCACATTTTAATACCTTATAATACAGGGTATGCAGAAGTAAGGCTTGCTTGAGTGTGGTTGGTAGGGTAGATGAATGTCTCGCACAAGATGGACAGCAATTTGAACATTTCACATAAAATGTCATGTAGTGTGCTTGAGTGTGACATTGTTATGTTACAGAATTACATTTTTATGATTTTGTAATAAAAGATTTTGTAATAAAAAGGGCCGTTATTTGTGCTGGACCCTGTATATTAAATTATATGAATAAAAGACCTTTTGGGGGATGATCCCTGTGTTTCACTAATCTGTTTATTCTTACAGTTGTATCAGACTTATTTAAGTACTATAGCTTTATAGTATATTTTCATGAATGCCGAAGCTAAGATTTGAGCTTCCTATTACTCTTCTTTTTTCAAATAATTCAAAAATAACAATGAATAGCAAATTGTTTTCCAAAAGTACACTGGTTGATTAGATCTTGAAGGCATATGATTTAACTTTAATAGATCATCAAGGAAATAGCTTACAAGATGATGAAAATGTCTTCAGAGTATGATAGAATGAGAATAAAAAATACATGTAATTTATCTGTTTTAGGATACCCAGAAGAAAATAAGATTTGGGAAAAAGAGAAATGGCCTTTTCTTCCATGTATTAACTTTAAGGATTTTGACAAACTGACAGAAACAGATCCATTGTGGTAAATGTTGTACAAGATACTGACAGTGGTAAGATTTCATGCTTAGGTGTGGAAGAAGGTCCTGAAGTAGCTTAGTGCACAACTGCAAGTGTAGGGAAGTCCTGTCTGTGAGCCAAAGAAGGCCTCTGAGGAGTAGCTGCCTTGTCTTGTCTATGGTATAGTTCTACAATGTAAATTAATTGGTCTCCCAGTGAGACACATTTAGAGAACAATACACAATAGAATGAAATCTCATGTTACACAGTACAGATGTGTTCTATAGAATGACTGTTCTCTACAACATGAGTAAGCTCTGCATTTGATTTGGTAACACTACTATATGTATCATTTTCTAATAGCAAATAAGTGAACCTATTAGAACCCAAATTCTTTCCCAAAGGTAATGGGTATATTTGTTTCTAACACATCCAAAGAAACCTTAACAAAAGCTGAAGCCCTTCACTCTGCTTACATCAATGAAAGATATTATACTTAGGTGCTGATGTGCACATCTACATAAAAGATGGGAAAATATCCATTCAGGAGGAGTAAGAAATATCTTGATTTGGGGGAGAGAGGTAGGAATTTACGCATGTAGTTTGCAAGGATTTCAGGGGTCAGAAGTCTGATATTAGTTTTGTTGGACTATGGCTAAAACCCCAATCAAGGCTGATGGAAGAAAAGAAGTCCTTGTTCTCTTAACCCAATTGCCACCTTGAGTCACAGAGTCGGAGGCAGACAGAACTATTGTAGAAACTTTTGCATTGGATGTGGATTTGGTATTGATGTAAGTTGGAGGCTGACATCACTCTGCTTAAACAGAAACTGATTGGATCTTCTGTGAGTGTCATTCCATGAATGGGCACAGACAGAGGCTTATCCTTGGATATACTATGGAAATTTTCCATTGTACCTTCCCACCTGTATGTCCTTAGACATGTGGAATTCCACATGTCCCATGCTACAATCAGACCCCCTGACATATTCCCAACTATCCCAACCACCTCCTCCTGATGCATGACAGTTACAGTAACAGTATCATTATTCACCCAGTTGAATTCAGTTCAACAAATCTTTATTGAACATCTGCTTTGTGATAGGTACTGAGGTAGCTAGTATATGAGACATAATCCTTCCCCTGTCATAACTTACCTTCTAGAAAAGAGAGACAAATAAGCAATTTAAATGCATGAGTAGAAAATAGGCAAAGAGGAAAGGGTTTTTAGATTGAAGAAAGAGAATAAGCAAAGGCACTAGAGTATATGCAAAAAACTACAAAGCCATGTGATATTAAATGGAAAGGTGTGAGGCCAGGAGAGATAGGAAATTGGGATAGACAAGTAGGCAATGACCAAGTCATGCTAAGAAGTTTTGATTAAATGTGATAGTGATAAGGAGTCATGGGGAGCTTTAGGCTGGGGGAGAATCAGTGTGGGGGGCCCAACCTGCAGAGTCTCCCTGGCCACCACAGATGAGAATAAGTCTACCAAGACATGATCTGCTTGGGGAGGAGAGGTGGTCAATCTCTCAAAGGAGAAGAAGGGCCAGGAGCATTTTTCTCAATGGGCTTTTATTGGGTTCAAACTGCATAGGAATACACATGAAGCTCATCAATCATTGTCAGGCAGTAAGGATCAAATAATAGATAACATACAAAGAACTATAAGGGCTTATTCTGAGTCAGGGTCAGTTGGCTAAAGGGCTATAAAACTTTGGGAAACAAACTCATTTCATGCTTGGACCCTTATTAGAAAATTGAGGGCATTTTTAGCAAAGCAGGTTTCACAGGATTTTATGCATTCTTTCTTAGGCCTGATCGCCCCAGGGAACCACCCATTCTTGTCCAGAGCTGCACCACCCTCTGGCATTGTTTCAGGTTTAAGTCAGGCAGGAGAAGTAAGGCAGCCAAGAGATTAGGAGACCTCTTGCAGACAGAATGAGGACTCAGGCTATGTCAAAGCCAAGGGGCCAGGGTCCATCACCCCCTTTTTCTATAGCCTCACAGCCCTTCCCCAAGGGCCCCTTCATGACCACGCCTGTCTTAGGTCATCCCTCCCGTGAGGAATCTTACCCATCATTGGCTAACTGGTCATCAGCCTGGGGCCAAGCAGGGTGAAGTAAAAGGGGGCAGAAGCAGCACCCCTGCCAGGGAGATAAGCTTTGTCTCCTTAGTGGCTTAGGGTCGCAAGGTCTCTCACTCAGCCTTAGCCATGGGCGGGGTGGGGGTGGGAGTTAGTTTCTGAAACCAGGCAGGGCAGTTCCCAACAAATCAGGATTATATTTACATTTACAAAAGATCACTCTGTCTGCTTTGCGAAGGAAAGATTATAAGGGGTGAGGAATAGAAGCAGAGGAAACTATGAGGACACCAGATTATTTAACACTGTCCATTTACGCAAACTAAAAACTACTTAGTTTCTGATCCTCTTCATCATAACGGATAATCACAGGTAGTCTTGTCAGTTCAAATACCAAAATTCACTTTATCACTCAGCATTTATT
Organism: Trachops cirrhosus; assembly: GCA_028533065.1. Classification (NCBI taxonomy): domain Eukaryota; kingdom Metazoa; phylum Chordata; class Mammalia; order Chiroptera; family Phyllostomidae; genus Trachops; species Trachops cirrhosus. Next base: position 18,893,656 of record CM052552.1, read on the forward strand.
GGACCCCTCTATGCATCTTGTGGTATGCTTGGTACAAAAGAATCCATTTCTCTAAGAGAAGCTGAGTGCCTTGTTTGGGAGACAGCCATGTAAAAAAGACTATTGAAATAACATAATAAGTATTCACTAGATGCTATCAAAGCTAAAAGTAGAAGGAGAGAGAAACAGAGGGAGAGAGGAAAATATTGACCATCCAAAGAACCAGTATGAGTTATGTCTTGAAGGATGAGTAAGAATTCCCTAGGGGAGGAGGTTGGAGAGAAGATACTGCAATGGAAATAGTTCCTACAAAGGCATGGAAATGTGAATGAATAGGGCTTGTTTTGAAACCAGCAAGTTTAGGGTCATTGGGACTAGAGTTAAGGTTATGAAAGGAGGCATAGAAAGAAATGAGGTTGGAAAGGTAGGTCAAGTTAGAATCTGAAAGCCCTTGTTTTATGCCATGGATCCTGGAGAGTCAAGAATTTTAAGATGAATAATTTGAGATGATCATATTTGTGACATGAGTCCATATTTTTTGGCTATTTTATCATCACTTTGTTCTCCCTGATTTTGTCCTATTAAGGCTCTCTTTTATTTATATAATTGCAGTGGTCTCCTAATTGGTCTCCTAGCCTCAGTCAAATCCCCTACAATTTATCCTCCACTTTGGTATTTTTTCTAAATAACCTCTGTTCTTGCCGTTCTCCTGCTGCAGCCTGCCAGTAGCTCCTCATCCTTGCCAGGAAAAATCCTCTAATGTTCAGGATGGCATGCAAGTCCCTCACATTGCAGCCTGCACTGCTTTCCAGCCTGGTTTCATTCCTTCTTCCTACTTTTTCCAGCCTGCCCCTTTTGCTACCCTTGCTAACTTGAGGTCTTCTAAACCTTCCAGGAACATTCAGGGTCCATACCTCTTATCACTCTCCTTCTCCAAAGTCTATCTAAAAAGCCTTGCCTGAAAATTCCTTCTTAGCCATCAAGAATCAAGTCATAAAGCAACTTCCTTTGGCCTTTTCTTGTCCCCAAAGAGAGAACAAATCTCTTCCTTGGGTTTGCTAGCATCTGGTCCATGCTAATATTAGAGCATACATCACATTGCCTTGTAATTGTTGCTTGCAAGGTTATCCCCTATGCTAGAATTTAAGGTCCACCAGAAGATAAGACTATATCACATTTCTCTTATGAACTCAATTCATAGTACAGTGCCTGATATATATTGAGAATCTCAGCTGAATGGAGTTAAATGAAGGCACTGATCTTCTTGTCCCTTTTATGTCTTAGAATAGTTATCCGTCTTGCCAAGTAACTATTTACTGTCAAAGGAAAATCACTCTTTCCTGGGCTCGATTTCCATTCCTAGATCACTGCAACTATTCTTTTTAGTCATCTGGAGAGCAAAAGGCCTATAGCTCAGACTTCTCCTGGGTTAGAGAGCAAAGGCTCTAATCTCCATGCCACAGAGGGCTGAGGGACTCAAGCGCCTGCTGTGGACTCAACTTGCAACCAAGCACTGTAATAAAAACCTTGCACTTACCATTTAAATGTCTACTTGTCCCATTCTGTATATTTTGGAGCCCAAGCAGAGGACCAGAAACACTTGTAGAGTATCTTGAGGCATGACATATTGTCTATACTTCACCTGAGGATTTTTCTAAGGATAGCCATAGAAATGTACAGAGGAACTCTAGGAAATTACAGGAAACTGTGTCCACTGGTATCAGGGACTCCTGGGGCTACCTCTTAAACAGAGGAACAATGATGCCCCAAAATGGTATTTATTGAAGGGTCAGAAATCTCAGGTATTTTTATATTTCTCAACTGTCCACTTTCAAGCTCTAAGAAAAGTTCAGCATGAGCTTAAGTCCTTCCTCCTTCACACCCATTCCACCTCCCATCCCCACCTAAGCTTTAAAGCTTAGGGCAGCAGCAAGAAACTTCAAACTCCTAATTCCAGAGCACTCCCTGGGGCTTACAGCATGAGAAAAAGTATCTGGAGCCTTCAGAACCAATTTCTGGAGGGCGTTCTGGGGCATCTGGAAGTTTTCAGTTACATGGCAGACTCCACAGATCACTGATATTGAAGCACATACATAGGGCTGACATCTGGGGGATTACCTTACATTGGTATGAGGCCAACTTGAAAATGTCTCCAACTATCGGTGTGAAAGGTTTTGAAGATTGAGTCTTGGGTTCAGGAACCAAAGTAAAAAAATCTTTCTCCTACTAGTTTTATTATTTATAAAACTATCTTAAGATTCAGAAAGAAAAAAGGTAGGGGACAGGGTAGGGGTTTGGTTACATGGGGTACAAGTTTGTTAGTAGGTACACTGAGGGAATGGGGATGAGGATTAAAGGAAAAGTGGAGGGGATGACTACAGGGGTGTCAATGGGGAATCACCTGAGGTTTTCCTGGAAAAATAGGAATTATTGCCTCATTAAAAAGGAGATATTCGAGGGACTTTTGGGACCCAATATGAACATTCCTCTGATTTACCTAAGAATGAGGCTGGGACAGGTTTGGGTCAGCTTTGGGATCTACTGGAAATGAAACCCAGGCATGGACAGTAAATACTCTTTCTTGATTGTTAATTATTCTCTCTAGAGTCTTGGAAGATTTCATCTCTGACTCAAGGCCCTTCAGACCATATTCACATTATGCCTGGCATCTCTCTACAGTATACATTTCTCTTGTGAGTCTAGGAGCAAGTACTTCTATTATAAAGAAAACAGGAAGCAAAATAAGCAAAAAAACCCCACACCCCAATAAACTTAAGTGCTGCAGTGGATGAAGGAAGGAAGATGGGGTAGAAAATGCCTTTCCCATGTTATCTAACTGCTAGAAATGAAAAAGACCAGTAGAAAATGGCAAAATTAGGATTTTCTTAAGAACGAACACCATCTGCCACACTGTTCTGTGACTATAATTTTATAAAATATTTATTGAACACCTATAATACTCTAGAGGTAAACACTGAGGATGAAGAGATCACTCAGGCAAAGCACTTACCTTCATGGAGCTCAGTCTAATGGGAGAGCAAACTCATGACCTATAATAGCAAGACCACTGAGTGTGGGAGGGGGACAGCCTGGGCCTCTACAGAGAGTAATTTTTTTAAAGATTTATTTATTTTTAGACAGAGGAGAAGGGAGGGAGAAAGTGAGGGAGAGAAACGTCAATGTGTGGTTACCTCTTGCATGCTCCCACTGGGGACCTGGCCTGCAACCCAGGCATGTGTCCTGACTGGGAATCAAACCCTTGGTTGGCCCTTTGGTTTGTGGTCTAGCATTCAATCCACTGAGCCACACCAGCCAGGGCAAGAGTAGTGTTTATAAACACAGAAGTGGGTTGTCACTGCTGACAAAAGATGTCTCTTGGATCAGCTGCGCTTCTGCACCTCCATTCAAACAATACATTTAGGTAGAAAAAGGGTGCAGCTGAGCCCTGCAATGGATTCAGGATACAGCTGCAAAATCTAGCTACAATTCTTTTGGCACTGCTCACTGCGCTGGATTCTGCCTAGCAGTGAAAGGAGGTCAAATCCTGATTTAAGACTATTGTTTTTCCAAAGAAAAATAGTTATAATGAAAATAGCTTATGTCTTATAAAAAATCTTAGCAATATAACAAATATATTACCTTTACATAGGACCCACAGTATTTTGTTACATACAAAATATCAGTCACTTAAAAGTTACTTCTTGCTTCTTGTTTCCATGAGGTTTATAATTTTAATAGCACCCATTCTACTCTACCCAATGTATTTATTTTGTAACTTGCCCCAAAGAATCTTTGACAACATTTTAATTATTTGACCTTGCCTTTATGATCTGAGATCAAATCTTTCTCCTGAGTCTTGGTTTCATCAACAAAATGGGGATAATAAAGTCCAAAGGTCAGATAGTAGCAAGATTTAAATGATACAGATATATGTGGAAGCAGGAGCCTATCTGAAAACGGTCCCTTTTCTCAGTCTTACTGCCTTGGATCCTGAACCTAAGCTGCTACATCCTGGAGGAGTGTGAAGAGTAGATGAATCTTCTTCCCAGATGACAACATGAAGGCAGAAAGGGGAAGATGTAAAGACCATCTGGCTGTGAGAAAGTACCCTATTGATATCCATCACTAATTTGACTCATCAGAGTATTATCCCTTATCTGTTACTTTACTCTACCCTCTCATCTTTTCTGTTATTCACTTGGTTAAAAATGTTGACTTTACTCAGGGATCATTGAGAACAAGGTGGGCATATAATATTGTTAAGAGCCTGATTAGGAGGGGCCCAACAGGCATACAAATATGACACCATCTTACAGCTAATTCTCCTTCTTAACTGAACCTGGACCCAACTGCCCTATTTCCCTCAAGACTGAGGAATGAACAACAAAATGGGGGTATTTATAACAAAGTGAAATGCTTAGCCCACACAACTCCATCTTGTCCAAGTCTGCTTTGTCCTCATGGCCTTCAGGATTCTGCCTAGTCTTGCATATAGACATGCTAATCATTAGAGGAATTCTGCTTGCTTCAGATGCACAGAAGCAGCCCCTTACCAGAAGGTGCCTCTCAGGAGGATATAAGAAAAGTATGTATAAAAGTGATTATTTATCAAAGATTTGCAGGAACCCTGTAAATTCTTTGTCAGACTCCTGCTGGTGCCCAGATAACCTGGGGTTGTCAATCACCTCTTGCCCCTTCCATGTCCGCCTCCCTTGACATAGAAGTGTGAACACTGCACTTTCTTAAGATGGATTTGAGGCACCACAAGATCTCTCATCTTCTCGGTTGGTACCTTCTTGACCAATGAATCTTTCCTTACTCCCCCCCCCCGCCCCGCCAAATGTTGACCTTGCTGAATGAAGGAATACTACTCCTTCAGTGGAAAACAAGGGATGGCCCTGAAATCATGATTGCCTTCATTGTAGAAAAGGGTTTTTGGACTTTGAGGACAGCATCTAGTTAGTATACATGGGATGTTTGGTGCCCAACTAAAGATCAGTAATCAATGGTAATAAACAATAAGATATTTTCTATATATTAAGATACACATATATAAATATGCCCATTTTAATAAAAAATTAATCCAGTCCATATACCTTTGGACAGCAGAACTGTTCAACTTAAAGTAAAGATTGAGGGTTTAAAAAGTCTCGAGGTCAAAAAATCTATTCAGTTCAATAATTTAAAAATACCGAGTTATGCAGTGCAGTATCAAACTTTTCATGGGGTAAAACAAAATAATTATATTGAATTTTCTTAATTTGTTCAGTATTTCATACTTTTAATTATATTGTTTAACACTGGCTGAAATGACCTATACTTACAGAATCCCCAGACAACACATTTGTGGGGTCACTTTCTCTATATACATTATTGTTCTTTACCCATTATCTACAATTTGTCATTTATTTGTTATTCAATTGATAAAATATATATTTTAAGATATATCTCAGTTTTCCCCACAAATGCCAAACTGGTGATGAAGGACACAAATGAACATTTAACTTTTCTAAACATGTCCTGTAATACCCATTATCATTTTGATAAGTAATGACTTTCAGTTATGAGAGATTTACAAGCTAGCAAGTCTAGAAGAAGTAGAAATACACAAAATAATTCAAGAAATCAACCTCAGTAATACAGATGTCTATTTTATTATAAAAGTTACAAACAGGTGGACTGCAGGGTCTTCTTACAAAATGACAAGAATGAAATCTATTGGAAAAATTTTTTTTACAAATCTTTATAGGTCATTGTTCAATGTTTGTACTTGTTATTTGAGATTTTTACCTCTCATTGATAAAGTTACAGTACATTAGATCCATGATAAGAGGCTACATGATTTTATTTGCAGAGCCCTACTGCAGTGATTTGAACAACTCCTAAACAGATGTCATAGTAAAGACAACACATATATTGCATTTAATATTAATTTATTTTCCTAATAAGCAACCTGACATGCAATCTATTGAGGAAGCTAAAATAACTTTTGGTCCCTTTTCTTAAAATGTGCTGGAAAAACCACCTTTAAATCACTTTCTCCTGACTCCTATGATCCTAAGTTAATTCACGTTAAATTTGCTGCTGAGGTTAATGACAGAGAGATAGGGAGGGAGGGACAAAGGGAGAGAAACACAGGGAAGGGGGATGAGAATAAGAACTACCCATAGGAAAGCAACACTGTAATAAAAAAAATCCATCTGCAGAAAACTGAAATCATCATGAATTATTTGATTCCTTTAGAATTTCACAAAGCTAATAAAAATGAGCCACAATCACTTAAACTACTTTGAGCTGTTTGGTTTTAAGTTTGGTATTAAAGTGCAAACTTAGGCATTCATTTTAAGCAGTTAATAAATAAGAAACAATGTTTCAACTGCCTCCATCTTTACACATAAAATCCAAAATTTAAGATGAAGTGTTCACTTTGAGGGAATTTGATCAGGAATCAAATGCAACATGATTTAAAAAAAGGAAATCAAAGCTTAATCAATTTCTATACCATAATTAATGGTCATGCTGACCAATAAATCACATGAATGTAGATATCAGTTTATTTGAACATCACACACAATATAAATTTAAAATTGCCACACCCTTCCATAAACCATCACTGCATATATTAGAGCATACCTTGACAAAGTTATTGAGCTATTATTATAGATCAAAAGTATTGTTTTGGTTTGTTTGTTTTATTTAGAAGCATGTTCAAATGACTAAAGCTGGGCTCCTAAAATTGAGAACTTTGGTGCAGTAGGTGAGCTGCAGTTACCAACTTCTGCAAATTAAATGCACACAATTAAATCAAATAAAAACCCAACAACAAAATACTGCCAAACTTACAAAATTTTAAAATCACTGCTAGGAAAAGCGCTTGTCATGATGTGAAAAACGAACCAGAAGATTACTCTTTCTAAGTTTCCTTTCTGTTTCCATTTGTGTGTTACTGATAAAATGTTCAAGTATTCAGACAAAATGTGCTATTAGGTAAACAACATGAAGGCAATGGCTATTAGAAGCACATTTGGAAAAAAAAAAGCCCAGAGACTCCACGCTATCATCCCTCCTGTTACACAGATATTTTTTGTCTCTACTACGAACATGCTTCTTTAAAATAACTAAAAAGCAATTGTGATAGTGCAAGAGAACGTTAACAAATATTGCTTTAAACTATTATTTGGAAAGACAAATATTAAGAACTAGAAAGTGTATATGACTTTACTTGAATTCAATTTTACATGTGCAGAAGTCTATTAGATGTCAATTACAAGCCTGACAGGCAAAGCTGAACTATCTCTGTTTAGGTATACAATTAATTTACCATGGATACAATATCCCTTTTCAAAGGCATTGCTAAGTAGGTCATAACTAAATTTAGAACTTAACAGAAAGGAAAATGTTACTGCTGCAATTTGATGCTGTAAATGAGATTAACACATGTGAAAACCTAATGGAATCAAATACTAAAATCTTCAGCTAAATGCTCTACAGCAAGGATCCACAACCTCCGGGCAGTGGATAGGTACCAGGCTTGTTAGGAACCGGGTGGCACAGCAGGAGCTGAGCTTGGATGTAATGAGCTTGAATCATCCTGAAACCATCCCCCCAACCCACTGCATGGAAAAATTGTCTTCCACAAAATCGGTCCTTGGTGCCAGCCAAAAAGGTTGCGGACCTCTGCTCTACAGTCCATTTCAAATATCAATTGTAACTTGCATAACATGTTAACTACTAAAACACATCACAAACTGCACTTGAAGGGATATTTCATCCATATAGGTATAATGCGATCTTTAGTTTCTTTTTACAACACTGCCACACGTAAACAAAGTCTCGAAGTATTAACCAACCATTTAAAGGAGAAAGATTTTACAAATAGAATGAAGCACTGGTGCGAGGTAATATACAGAAGTAACCATTTGTTTAAGGCTCAATTTTTTCTCCATTATAACTTTCTTTTAAAAGGCATTGAGTAGGTAATACTGAGTTTGAGTATTTAATAAATACAAGTTGAGAAACTGATTAAAGAAATCAATTAAAATATTAAAAATCAATTCTTGCATATTAGCCATCAATAAGAACTTAGAAAGCTATAAAAGGACTGATTGATAAAGAATAGATTTTAAACATATGGTAAACGTGCTAAGCATTCTTATTTAAGGTCAATGGATCTTGAAGGCCAAAGACCTTATGCACTTAATTAGATGTATGGCAACATGCTGTAATAGAGACAGGTTTACCAAGGCTCAGTTCTGCAACCCAGGTTGTAAAGTTCTCCAAAGCAGCATCTGTGCAAATTTCCTCTGAGTTTATCTGCAATTAATATAAAAATGTCATAAAAATATAGAATCATAGCTTACCAATTAAAATGAGAACACTGACAACAGATCTACATACACATGGAAGTGTTTCCAGAATAACTATGCTAAGGTAGAATTTTTCTATGTTCACCATAATTAATTACTTCACCAAAAAGTAATTTTCTGTGGTCCAAAATAGTCCTTAAAAATAAAAACACTCTAATGATGCATTGGATATAATATACTGCATGTAAGTAACAACTTTGATTTATTTTTTAAATAGTACTATACTTTATGCTTGTATTATACTTCATATAATATAAAATGTTCTTACTAGTTTAAAAGATCTTACAGTATAATATTGGCAAATGTTACTTCAACTTTGAATTTGATATGCTTATATGTTAATAGGAAAAGATATTGAATCAAATGCATATTAACTATAAGCTAACCTGACAGTATGCAAAATTTTCCAAAAATTTAAGTGGATTTTTTTTTGAGATTTTAAAATACAAAAATATAATACCATCAAGTTTTAGCTCTTTGAGTACCTACTATGTGCCCTGACTTGGGGTAGATGCTAAGTGACAGTAGTTCATACTTCTCACTCTGGTCTGCCCTTTGGGGGACATTCACCCAACCATAGGGACTTCTATGGTGGGATGTCTCAGTTCTGCAATTACAGTTGTTAGACTTCTGCCCTTCTAATTAATACTGGGGAGGGGGGGTGGATCTATCATTCAAACATAATGTCCTTTAACTGTGCTGCGTCAGTAAATACCTTCTAAGAGAGTGACATTACATTTGTATTTCGTGTAGAAAAATAAAAATTGTTAAATAAAACCAGAAACAATGAGTAGAATAGTAACTATGAAAGAATGCCAAGTGAAACCAATTTAAGATCATTTAAGGGCTATACTAATGTTTACATAATGCATAATTTTAATTTCATTTGACAGCTACACTTCTATTTGTATTCAAAGAGCTGGAGAGAACTTTTTATTGAAAGCTATATCATAAAACAATTAACTTTTTAAAAATGTCTCTCTGCTCATTATAATTGCAATTCTATCACATAAACACATTAAGAAAAACAGACAAAAGTTTGCTTCTTTAGAAATTATTTGAAAAACACTTTTCTTCCAATTAAAAATTTTTTGCATTAAAGGATATTGTTAATTAGGACACTGGTTATTTAAGTTGGGGCAAGTCCAGTTTCTTCATTATTAAAATAAGGATGATAATTTTTCCCCAGATATTTGGTAAATATCATAAGGTAATATGTGAAAGCATCTTATATGTCAAATACAAGGTCATTTTTCATTTCTCAACTATGTTATAAATTTCTGGAAGACTAGGATTATGTCTTTTGTATCTAGACTAACGACCAGTTTATTATTTTACCTTCATTTGAATTTTCATATTTATTTGAATATAACAGTATTTCATTGTATTTGTAATTCTCTGGGAAGACTTTTCAGAAATCCACACTAGAGTTTCCTCAAGTAATTTGAATTAATAAGTTTTCTATAAACTTTAATCCATATTTTTCAAATTAAAAAATTATAAAGACTTGAGATTTTAAAATATGATTATGTCTCTGAATAGTGAAAACTTGTAATATGTGATGATTTAACAGTTCAGGCATTTTCTGAAATAAAATTGAGGAAGTGGTGATTATTTATTTGTAGCCAAAATAAGCACAAAGAATATAACTTATTAACCATGATCTATATTAGATAAAAGGTAATGTATGCATTATTTCCTATCCTCTAAAAATCTGGTTGACATTTGGTTTATCAATATTCCACAGGATGACAATACTACAGTGAAATCAAGAGACACAGATAAATTTCAAGTTATACTCAACAATCTTAATAGGAGACACACCATTAAACAACAAAGTATTAATACCAGCCACTTTCAAGAGAGTAATAAATTATATTCTCTGGAGTAATAAATCCTCAGGCAAAAGCTTACATTAAGCAAAAAGGATAGTCTCTTTCAGATTAGAATTTCACAAAATATAAAATGTAAATGTTATTGCTTCTCACTGTGACAGCAAAATTTTCAGTGTACTAACAACTCACATTCATTTAAAAAAAACATTCTTGAAGCTTTACAGGCAGCTGGTCAAACTCACACTTTTTAATTCCCAGGATATCACAGACACATTGAAAAAGTATAACTTGCTTTTTGTAAGACAGAACACAAGAGATCCTTGTCCTCACTCTCAAGTTTCCAGCAAGACACCCAACAAATCTTAACTCTAGAAGCCTCTGCTAAAACTCTTGCATAACTGTTTTCTCTTTTTTCCTAATTGGATTTTGTTATGGAAGAGTACAAAAAAAAAAAAAACACCTCAAACAATAGTCCAAATTTTTTGTTCAGGAAATTATGAAATAGGGTCTCCCCGGTGGGGGAAATCGGTACACAAGAGTACCAAACACAGAAGTGAAAGAACAAAGATCATTATTTACATCAGCATGAAGAAAAAGGGAGATTCTTGATTCAAGACTAGCACATCATTTCAGGTGGCAGTAGAATGCCTGGGATGAAAGGCTTAACAGTTTTTCAATGTCTTTTTAGCTTTGCTGCATTTACCATTTCTAAATGTTATGGCATTTGTTAGCATTCTTTTCAGCAAATATAAATGTGCAGTGATAATTGATTTTAAGTTTTTCCCAGTTTTAGACATGACATTCTGAGGATTTAACCAAAAAAATATTTTAAACTCAAGTTCCCTTCCCATTTTTTTACTTGGCATTTTTGTATCCAAGATAAATACTAGTTACATTGGCAAAATACTAGGCTGGAATTCTGTTGATAGAAGTTATGTTTTTCTTAAATATCTTGTTTGTTTCTCTATCCAAATTTGCATAATAATCATAAAGCACGGGGGGATGGAGTTAGGGAGAGTTAGGACATTAAAAATGCTCATCTGTCACCATTAAACAGAGAGCAAAAGCTCAACCCATGGAATAGAATCCTTGAAAGTGGAACAATGCTTTAAAGAGAACATGTACCCCAAAAGTTTATAGTGAACCCAGACAGAGTAGGAGGGAGGGAGAAGCAATTTTTCTTATGGTCTGACCTAAAATCTCTTTACAAGTTTAAATTAACATAAGGAGTTCAATTCTGAGATCTCAAATAGTATGACCACGTCCAGTGATAATAAGCAGTAACAGTGTGAACCCAATGATCTGATCCTAGGTGCTTACTTCAAATTAGACCAAGTAGGATACTGCTCCCCTCAATTCTAAATTGCTTTTACTATATCCAATATTCCCAAAACTATAGCTAATCAAATGAATTTGGGATTATGCTTTTGATAGAGTAAGTTTTTCTTAATGATATTATGTTCTGGATCTTAGAATTTCACTGAGAAGTAATCCCATGAGGGGAATCTTTCTGTGGTAGGCTAGAATACTTCCTCGGTGGCAATTTTCCAACTCCATGATGCAATTTTTGTTAATTCTACTGACGGTTCATTCTAAACCAGAGAGGTCATAGAGTAAAACTGAATGGCTCATATGTATTTCATTCTACAATAAAAGCCTAATCTTGGGGTTAAAGGAAGCAATTAAAAGGGAACACATATACAAAGAGTCACCAGACATTTCCACACCCATAGTAGGTCTAACTAGGCACCTATCCACTCTGAACAGTCACAAACCATGAACCTTGGGGAGATTCATCAAGGTCTGAAAGAATTAGTGGGGCAGAAAGGACAAGGCAACTGTTTTCTCTCCTCTTACCCCAGGGGCCATTGCATGTCTTCACGGTACACACTACTTCTAAAGCATGCTTTCCCCTCCATTCAGCGCCATCATGCCACAGGCTCCATTTGAACTGGATGACAAATGAGCATTTAAAATTAGCTACTTTCCCTACTCAAAGTGTTATGCAAAATAGGGCTGGGGAAAAATGTATCTAAACTCTAACTTCTGCAATAGAATTCTACCCCAGTGTCGTAGTTGATGTGATTAGCATTTAACTTGGATGTTGGAAGATGCCAGCATTTTAAAGTACACAATGTGATCCCAAGTTCATTTTTCTTCTCACATCTGCTAACTCCCCATCACATATCTAATTAAAAGATGGAAATATTAGAAATGATTCCACAATTTATTTAAAATATTAAAAAACTAATTAATTCCACTGTGTTTGGAAATAGTAAAGCCAGCTAGACTTAAAATGACAATAAATGGTTTGGCCTTTCAGGAGCCTTTGTTAACATCCTGGGCATTCTGCTGCCATGTGAAATGATTTTTGTTCAGGATAACATATATAATGAACTGAGGTTGACATAAATATTGATTTCTGTTCTTTCAGCTTGATTCCTGGTATTTGGTACTCTTATGCACCATTTACTCTCACTGGGAGAACCTTTTCCATAATATATGGAGGAAAATAGGATTAAATTTTGCAGATCTTCAAACCATAGTCAAGAACACATTTTTTATTCCTGTTTTCCTTGATTTATAACTTTTGTCAATATTGGACAGGGATATAGGAATCTTTGAAAAGTAGGTAACCTTTAAAATTATATTTGCCAAAAGGGTATTTACCAAACCATCACATTTAAGTTATAACTTTACTTCATTCCCCACCTTCCTTTCAGCAAATCAACAGAATATTTCAGGATATTATTTTACTCCTTTTTGGCATTCCCGCTGGAATCACCTCTACCCCACCCCCATCCACTCATATCCTACCTGATATAAATGCTACTACTCCCCAATTCCTCTAATTCAGTGGTTCTTAGACAGGAGAAGTTTTGTTCCCTAGGAGACATTTGGCAATGTCTGGAGAAATTCATGTTTGTCACAACTTAGGGATGGAGGGAATGCTACTGGCACCCAGTAGAGGGATTCTATTAAACATCCTACACTCCACCCCCAACAAAAAGCCCAGAATAATGAGAAACCAGCTTTGAATGGATGTGGTCTCTGCTTCCCCTGAACCCCTACAACACTGTAATTTACTTCTTTTATAGCATTATGAGATTAACAAAACACCATCATTCTCAACAACAGTATTTATACCAAAATAGCCATCTGTCAATTATTCACACCATCACTGAGGTGCTATGAAGTAGTTAGTAAAAGCAAACTACAGGGCTACAACACTGACCTGAGTTTTTATTATATTGCTGCTGCACAGTAAAAAAAAGTCCTTCAATGCACTGATTGCAGGCTACTCAGATCAGTATGGAAACCAGCCATGAAAGCAGTACATAAAGAATCTGACCATGAATCCAAATTCACATTATGATTACTTCCAATGAGAAGTTGAAAGGTGAGGAAACAATCCTGGGAGCCACACAGATAAGCAGGTGTTGGACAAGAGACTGGTGACCCGAAATGAAAGGTGGCAAGAAATAAATGTGAGGAATTATCAGAAGCAATTCTTAGCACATTAATAAATTTTCTCTTTCAATTAAGAGCAATCAAGTTATAAAAATCATAGTCTTTCTGACTTACTAGTGTCTTATTATTTCTAATTTGGACAAAGTAGTCTTCTAAATATTAATCACAAGAATCTCTCAAATCAACTTTACTTGTCAAAGTTTGATCTTCAATCCAGATCTGAGACTGACAGACTTCAGGGCTTCATGATTCAAGCAAGCTACAGGATTCAGAACCCATCACCTATGTTTTTAAATAGTGAACAATCACAACCACAAGCTTTCTGGATCTCAGGTTACAGATTTCCATAGGCATCAGTTCAATCTTATTTGATAGAAAAGGAGAGCGAAGGAGAGGATAGGGGAGGAGAGGGGAGGGGAGGGGAGAAAAACTGCATTATCATGTGCTTTGCTCTAAAAGATCTTGATCAGTCAATTCCCTTAAATATTTTCAGAAATTCAGGCCATTAGATATTTTATTTCAAGGGTTGCACTTTCAATAGTGTATTCTGCTTAAAAAATGAAGACCAAACAAAAGACTACACAGGCAATTTGACCATTATAAAAAATAAGCAATTATTGGCATTAATATTTTCTGATTTTTAGTATATAACAAAAAATGTAAACAGAATTGGCTTGAGATATTTAAAAATACTAACCATTCCTGTAGCTAACCAAATGGGCTAAAAGTAATTTAGTCACAAAAGTTACAAAATAAAATAAACTCAAATAATCCATAAGAAAGATTTAAAAATAGCTTTAGAAATTGCCCATTTGCTGATTTGACTGAGACAATTGGCCCTCTACATGTATGAGGTCAATTTTATTCTGTTTACTTCATATAGCTGCCTACAGTAATGATGGAAAAAATTGGGAATGTTTGTGGGTGCTGGTTAATTTTTCATAAAAACGATAAAATGAAAATGTGTAAACTCCTGTCATTTGCCCAATTAAAAGTGTCAGAGAAATAGAGCATAATGGTGAAGACATAATCACTGTGCAGAGCTTGTTCAAACTTGAAGCTGGCTTACAGTTTAAGAAAGATTATGGAAGCAATAACATAGACTTGATCACCTACATACACCTATTCCTACCTCAAAAGACTATACTGTGTGACACTATCATCAAAATATATGCTGGAATATAGTCTCAACAGTGACTTTATAAGGTAACAGATGTAGCCAGGTATAAGAAAATAAATGATTTTTCCAGCATATTCTGGTATGCTGGAAAGCTGATGAGTGAAAGCATTTTGAATGAAACACTGTGGTCATCATTCCTTTTCAAAGATGACATTACCTAACAGAAAATCTTCTCTGAAGATAAATTAGGAACCATTAATCTTTTGTCCAGGGAGCACATATGAAGCCAGACCTTTGATTAGAAATCACCACTGTGATGTGAAATGCCTGTTGCCATTTGCGACATTGCCTCAAAGACTTGAGTTCATTCTTGGCTCAAAACAATCAATTCCATTCCTGATGTTGTCCAGCGAGTTTGGTATTTGCTGCAACTTCTCAGTCATCCAGTCTATTGGTTGTTTTATCTATCTAAATGTCTAAGTGATATTATCTGCCCAATTACAATCTAGATTGAAAAGTCATGATATGAATAAAATAATCTCATTGTAAAGTCTCAATAAGTTTTACATAACAACTTTTTCAAAAACTCACTTAAAAAACTTTTATTATCATTTGATTCAATGAAAAGTTTGAAGGTTTTGTTATTATTTTTATTAACTTTGTTATTTATTAAAATGAGTAAAAATGTTTCCTGGGTTTGGGACTGCTCCTTCTAACACATCACAGATGATTTTGCCAGATTCTCATTTGGACCATATATTCATAATGAAGTCAAAGTACATTGTAGCACTATAATGTTATTATCAGAGATCACTTAAGTCTCTCAACTGCCAGGTACAGATGAACTTGATTAATCATTCTGTTAAATCAAGCATTTTGGTGATTAGTAAACTGATTATTTCAATTACAGCACCTCTCTAGCCCAGGAAAGTGTAGAAAACAAAACTAATCATCTTCTGAAATTATAATTGGATGCTCTCCTGTGCATTCTGAAAGCTAAATCACCAAAACACTGAAAAGGTGTATTATCTTTTAACTCACCCCTCCCCAAAGGAGTGTTATCAATCAAGCAGAGAGAGAACAGTGACTCACTTTAAAAAGTAAATCTTGTGGTGGGAATACAGCAATTTCTTACCTTTGTTTCCCTTAATTTTCTGCATTGAATGTTGACTGTTTTGTGCAAAGGGAAATGTTATTTTAAAAATACAGAAATTTAAGGTAGCAAAATGTGTATTAATATTAACCAGCTTTGTTATACTTGATCAAAAACAAAACACTGTCTGGCTCATAAGATTCCATCAATGACTAACCTGCTCGGTATGGCCATGATTGAGGTTATCTTTTTTACTGGACAACACAAGTTGTACAACACTGATCTTGCTTCTCGGGCAGGGATGAATAGTTCATTTGCCTGACGATCTCAGCAAAAAGTTCATCCACCATTGATTTACTTTTTGCCGATGTCTCCATGAAAGGACAGCCCCATTCTTGAGCCAGCGCTCTGCCTTCTGAAGACATAACCTCTCTTTCTGGTTCCAGATCCACTTTATTTCCTACTAGGATTAGTGGGACTTTTTCATATCTCTTCACTCTGACAATCTGATCTCTCATTGGCTTGATATCCTATTCAAATAATCACAAAGAAAAAGAACAAATTATGCTGTTTTCATAAACATAACAGAAATATGACAGTCTCACAAGAACTCATCCCTTAGTGAGTGAGTATAGAAAGGTGAGTTTAAAAAAAACCCACAGCACATATGAAAAGGCAACCAATCGATGTTTCTCTCCCCTCCTTTCTCCCCTCTCTTGTCTCCCCGCCACCCCCCTCCACTCTTTCTCTCTCTCCCATTTAAAAGCAAAGAAAAAACGTCCTCAGGTGAGGATTATAAATAAACAAACAAATAAAACCACACACCCAAACAAAGAAAATGTCATTTTCTCCAGTGAAGTAGAAACTACATAATTTCCACAAACCCTATCTGCTGGGTTTCTGTCACGAATACAAAATGTAGATTGTACACTAACTTTCTGATTCATTTAATCACTTCTTTCCCACAGTTTATATTAATTTTAAAAGTTCCCAAATATGATGAATCTATCCATACATAAGGGTGTTTAGCCATCTCCTTAAACCTGGCACCTTGTCATCACTCCTCCTAACACCTGATATCCTAGCACAGGATTGAAGCATCTCTGCATTTCTAGCCTTTTAGCAAGAGCACTTGAGAGAAAAAGTTTAAGCTGGAAACAAAAATACTGTCATGCCTAGAAGACCAAAGTTAAAAACAGACTTATACACTTATATTTTTCATTTTAAATAAAATAGTATACTTTTATCTCATTAAAACCAAACACCTTAAAATATACTTAAATATAATAAAAACTATTATAACAATGAGCACCTCCTGGGATCCACAGGCAGGCAGAAGTCTGACTAAGAACAAGTCATTCTTTTCTTCGCCTACATTTGGGTTTAAAACTTGAAATTTCTCCCAAGTGTATTACTTTTTTGAAATTACAATTAATTATAAAAGATAACAGCCTTGGCAATTCTCTAGTATCATCAGTTTTGGGGTGGCATACTGATTAAAGACAGTATTATAGATTTTATACTAACTTACAATTTTTTTTCACAAAAGGTTAACTTAAATAAATATAAACATGTGTTACTTTAAATAGTTAACAGTAAACAGAATATTCACATGTTGGATGTAGGAAAATGAAGGGACTGAAAATTTACAAAAACACAGTTGTTTCATATTTGCAACAATATTTTTTTTATTTGGTCATGTATCAATTCAGCCTTCTAGGCTAAGCTTCATTTCCTTGTGTCTTCATAAAAACCCAAATTCAGCTGAGAATCCAAATTTATGGCACTTGGATTTAAAAGAGTTTAAGTCTCTGTTGAAATAATGGCAGTTTTACTCCCTATTTATGGCTATCACAGAAGTAGATGTAATTGAAATCTTATGAAAAACCCTTCAAAAGACTTCCAGGCTCTAGAGAGTCAGCTAATAGAATAACAAATCTCCAAAGGATCTTTTTAAAAATTCTTTATTGCTATTCAATTACAGTTGTCCCCATATTCCCCCATTACTCTTCCCTGCCCTGCCCACCCCCACTTTCAGAAAGAAAATGCCGGCCAAATAGCACCTTTAGTGCTTTTGGGAGGCAAACGTGTTTATGACACTACTGCTTTGGATTTTAGGCCATCATTAGATGAACTTGAGTTTGGTCACTATAACTCTGAATCATTTACCCAGAACTTACTATCTTTAAAAGGAAAAAAAAAAAAAAAAAAAACCCTGAAATGCTATATCCCATTAGTGAAAAAGTTCGCTACAGTACTTTAATTTAAAATACTAAGAAAACTGGAATTAGCACATTGGCTTGACTAAAGCACTTAATGTCTCCTAAGTAAGAAACATTAAGTGAATATCTTTAAATGCAGAAAAATATCCATTTCCTAAATCAATGGAGGTCAATATAATGGGTCAATATGAGGTTATTTTCAGGGAATAAATAGCAACATTTATTGCATCTCTTAAAATAATGTTAGACCCAGTGGAGAACAGGACAGATTTTCCGAGGAAACTGGACCATCTCCAGTTTGGCCACCCAGCCAAGGTTAGAATCTGCACTTGCTCAGTGTTCCCGGATCCCCGTATTTTGTATAAATATAGTCAGTGTTATCAGAAACAATTTGGATAACTGCAAAAAGGGAGGGTCATTCTACATTTTTGTTGGTTATTAATTCCAAGCACTAATCTTTTCAATTAATTACATTTCCTTCACATGCCCCAAGTAAGTAAAATGCCCAGAAGGCAGGTCTTGAGTTCATCTTGCAGCACTAAAGGTTTATGAAGCTGGTTGAGAAACTTGGGTGAGCACAGAGAAGGGGGTGGGAGAAGCAGCCACAGAGGTGTTATATGTGCAACAGATATTGGGCTCCAAATAGCTTTCCTTCCAAAATCCTCTATGTACCCAAGAGTTAATGTGATTTGTTGAGTATATTAATCAATGCTTGTTGAAATGAACAAGCAACTTCAGAAGGTTATATTCTAAGCTAAATATACACACACTGATCTATTTCTTTTTCATTTTTCTTTGACTTAAAAATAACTTTAAATTATTTGTTGACGGTTGTTATTTTACTATTCTGTAGAAACAACCCAAAACTTTTTCATGCCAGGGGTAACCTCAAAAATGCGCCATGTCTAACTTTCAAAAGCAAAACATAGTCATTAACGCACGGTTCAAGCAAACCAGAAGTAAAAGTAGAATTACCACACCCCCTTTTAACAAATTACAAGACTTGGTTTGGTTACCTGAAAAGACTGCTGATTAACGAGACTATAAACCAGAATGAAACCTTGGCCGTTTTTGATGTAGAGATCTCTCATGGAGGCAAACTGCTCAGTTCCTGCGGTGTCCAGAATTTCTAGCACCGACGGGGAAGAGTCCACTTCGATCTCTTTGCGGTAGAAATCTTCAATGGTGGGGTCATATTTCTCAATGAAAGTCCCAGTGACAAACTGCACAGTCAGGGCAGATTTGCCAACCCCTCCGCTCCCTAACACCACTACCTTGTATTCCCTCATGAATCTCACCTTCACCAACTCCTACACGAGGGAAGAAAAATAAAGCCCCGCTAGCTGCAGCGCGGCTTGAGGCGGAAGGTAGGCGGAAATCTGCGAACCGGGGAGGAGAGTGCAGAGAAGCTGTGGGCCCGACGGAGGAAGAAGAGGAAGTTAAAGGCGGGGGAGGGGAGAGAGTGAAGAGTCGTGGTGGGTGGGGATGGGATGGTAATGCCCCTCCTATAGGAACTGAAGCCTAGGCAGGGGGCGTGGGGAGGAGGGCGCGCCTGGAAAAGCCCAGCGAGGGTGGGGAGATGAAACGCTCCCCTCTGCGGCAAGGGCTGGAGGCCGCAGATCCAGGGGCCCTCGCGGGCAGGCTTGCGACGGAGGAGCCCGTAGCCAGGGGCTGCCCCAACTCCTCCTCCGCCCTTCACACAAAGGGGCCCTGGGACCCCGCTTCCTGCTCTCGCCGCTGAGCGGGCCCAGGCCTCAGGGCTGCGCACCCGTCACTGCCGCCGGGCGGGTCTGTGGGCCTGGCTCCTGCGGGCGTCTTTCGGCCTGTGAGGAGAGAAGGGCGCACATTACCCGCCTGACCCCCGCCCGCCCCAAACCAGCAGCCCCGGCTGCCACCTCCCCCAGCTCCCCCCGCCCCCAAGACTCGGCTGTCTCTGCCAATGCCGCCGACGCTGTCGCTGCCGCCGCTGCTTACCCTGCTGTCCTCACCCGGCCGGCCGTCCGGGAGCCTCTGTCAAGCCAAGGCCATGGTCAAGGGCCGGCTTCTAGCTCTCACCGCCGCCCCGGCGCTGCTATTCGCGGAGGGGAGAGGGGCGGGTGCTGTCCGGGCGGCGGCGGTCGCAAAGACTCCAGGCGAACCCACCTCTTTTTTTTCTCCACCACCCCCCACCCCCACCCCCACCCCCACCCCCAGAACACACCCGGAAGGCTTTCCCTGACACACTGGCTGAGGTGCCCCAGTTCCCCGAGACAGTACTGGATCACTTCCGGTGGGGAAAGTCCCACCTCTTCGGAAGGAGGCAGACGGCTTTGAGGCCGCGCCCCGCTGAGCGTGAGGGCTGGGGACTGTTTCTGGTCCGTGCTGTGGCCTTGGCGAAGGGCCTCTCGGAGAACCTGCACCATCCTTCCTTTACCCGTAGGCCCGAAGCCGCTGCTTCTTCTGCTGCTGCTTCTGACAGTCCCACCCCAAAGCCTTTGAAGCCCATCCACGTCTCTGTCGCCCTTAGCCCCGCCTGAGGATTGGATCAGCTCATTGGCCTGTGCAGGAGAGCCAGTAACAACCTAACGACCAGGAGAATGCCATCCGTCCCTGGACTAGAAGTGGCAGGGAAAATAAAACAACCAAGAAAGTTGATTCTCTTTGCTGGTACTCCTTCCACCTGATAATTTTTTTCTTAGAAATGCGTTCAAACTACCCTCAGAGTTCACTACTGCTCTGATTTCGTATGTGGTGTGTTTTACTTAGCTGTCCCTGACAAATTATTAAATACACAGTACTTTTATCATCTGGCAAATCTACCTTGACTGTACCAGCAAATGCCAAAGTCACTCCTCTTTCTTGTCACCAGGCTCGGAATACAAAAGGATTATAAATAAACTTTGCAGGTACTCTAACTCAGCTTTGCCTCTGATCCCAACAGCTGCACAGCAGGAAAGGTAACCAATATTCAGGGAAGAGTTCGTTGGAAATTGTTTATTCCTGCAGACTAATTTCTTTCAGTCTTTCATTATCTGCATGCATAGCAATTTGCATGGCTGGCTTTTCCTCGTTAAAGTTTGCTTTAATAGTCATTCTTCATAGTGACTGAAATTCAAATGGGAAAGGCTCTGGTGTTAAACACTAAGTTTCCATTTTTAGATAAAATTGGTACTTCTTACATATCTTTCGGCCAAGTTTCTATTTGTAAACTTTGTGTCACATCAACAGGCCCAGAAAACTAGGTTATATTTTAGGCATGTCACTTCCTTTTTGAGTCAAGCATGCACCCAGAAACCTGTGCGACTTGCTGACCAGTCAAGTTAAATTGACTCCAAATTCCTTACCTGCAAGCCCTAATAGTCAGAATGTATAAAAATATTACCAATCCCAAATTGTTAGATATTAGAAAACAGGCAAATCACAGTAGTGTGAAGTCCTGCTGTGTCTCTCCCTGAGTATTCCGCCAATGTCACTTACAGTATCCCAAAGACAGTTTAGTTGAATTTCTCCTCCTCCTAGGGCTGGTGTAATCAGTCCTGCTAGGCTCCCGCTCTGGCTGCAGCTGGCCCTAGTCTAGCCTGATATATGAGGCACTGCCCTCTGCTGGAAGAAGTTTGGTCTATGAGTTATGAGTTTCCGCATAGGTCACTGCTCCTTCCACACGTGCTGTTGCCAGATTTGGAGCTCTGCTGCCCATCCCCTTGTCTGTTTCCAGACTGTCTGGTGGAATCCACAGTGCTGCACCAGCCTTGCTTGTAACTAGTGCAGAAATTCCTCTTCTGATCCAGCAATCAATGTTGAGCAGTCGTGGCAAGTTTCTTCACTGTTGTTAAACTGCCAAAACAGAGAGCTCTTCTTTCTCAGGTCGTCCCACCCGTTGGCAACTCTAACAGCTCTGAATGTGTTGGCCAAAGTGTTTTGGAGAGAGTCCTTTGTTTCTCCACAAAGTAAAACATACTCCTCCGCTCAGAATCCTATTGGGTCACTCTCAGCAACTACAGGGTTGATACATGCCCCACTCAGTCTGAAGATCCTTTTAAAGTTTCTTATGAAGAAGATTCATTACAGCATCATTTAGGAAAGCAAACAATTGGAAGTAATTTAAATGTGTTCCAATAGTGATCGAAAATAATAATGTCTGTGTGTGTATACATTCACAAAATGGGATACCATGCAGCTATTAAAAATGAAAAGTAGATTCGGAAGTGCCGATGTGAAAAAATGCCCAAGATATATATTGTAAGGTTGAAAAAAAAGCAAGATACAAAACAAATGTATACTTGCTCCCATTTATGTAAAATATGTATGAATGGATGCAATATATAGTTATATAGCCATTAAACTCTGAAACAGTCATTATTTATCAGTAAGGAGTATTATGAAAGGACCTTTATTTCTTCATATTATTTTAATTTTAAACAATAATCATGTATTATTGAGAAAAGAGAATAAACATAATATTATAATATTTTTAAAGGAGAAACAAAAGAAAGTTGTTCAAAAAACAATATCCTGACTGTCTAGGGATCCATGCACAGATATGCCCAGTTTAAACAAACTCCCTACCCCCACCTCTCTTTCCTTCACCAAACATCTCTATACTTAGAAAAGAATTTTCACATACATTATCTCATTAGACTCCAGTTGTTTGCCAGTTTACTTTTATTATGCAGTAAAAGCGTAAAGACCAATGAAAAGAGCAGTGTCTGGCAGTCGAAAGCCTAGGGCTCTGAACTAAGGCAGACAGGCATTTAAACAACAGCTCCCCCACCTCCTAGCTGTGGAACCTCAAGCAAGTGATTTCACCCACCTGAGCCTCTAATCCTCACCTATAAAATGGAGCCAATCATTTAATATGATAATATAAGTATTATATGAAAATGCTTAGCACAGTGCCTGGTTCATTATGAACCTTTAATAAGTGCTAGCTATTTGGTTTCTAAAAGTGTTAACAAAGTGTTATTTTTTAAAAAAATCTGCTGACAGGGACAGGAAAACAAAACAAAAAGCCCAAATACTTTCAAATGACACACACAAAAAACAGTCAAATAACTCAATTACTCTTTCCAAAGATATTTATTGTTAAAATGCTTCTTGTATAACATTTCCTTTCAGAGGAAAAATGTTATTTATATGCTGGTATATCTATCAACCTGTCTTCTATATGTACATTTTAAAAATTACTACAAAAGTAATCTCACTATAGACACCATTCTGCACCTTGCTTTATTTTTCACTTACTATTATATATTGGTGATTTTCTATTTCAGAACATACACATGTACCTCATGTTTTTTAATGGCTGAACCATGATTTAGTTAACCAGTTCCCTATTTAAGGGCACTGGTTTCTTCTAGTTCTTTATACTGAATATCTTCCACACAACCTATATCTTTGCCAGCTAATACTTAAGGTGAATTTCAGTACTTCAATAATTGAAACAACTGGTACTAGCATTTCAAATTCTTCTGGTAAATATTGCAAAATTGTCCTTCAGAAAGATCAAACAAATTTACATTTCTACGGACACAGCATGACTACAACTGTATCTTTATAATCTCACCCTAGGTATTATTAATTTCAGTATTTTTTAATTTTTTTAAATTTATTTTTAATCATTATTCAAGAACAGTTTCTATCCTTTACTCCCATTCCAGCCAACCCACCCATCCCTCCCCACCTCCCTCCCATTTCCAACCCCCCTAGTTTTGTCCATATGTCCTTTATATTCGTTCCTGTAAACCCTTCCCATTCTCCCCTGAAATTCCCCTGAAATTCCCTCCCCTCTCCCATCTGATCACTGTAAGCCTGTCCTCTACTGTCCTCTATTTCAGTGTCTTTGGCTATATTTTGCTTGTTTCTTTGTTTTGTTGTTTAGGTTCCTGTTAAAGGCGAGATCATATGGTATTTGTCTTTCACTGCCTGGCTTATTTCGCTGAGCATAATGCTTTCCAGCTGCATCCATGCTGTTGCAAAGGGTAGGAGCTCCTTCTTTCTTTCTGCTGCATAGAATTCCATTGTGTAAATGTAATTTCAGTATTTTATAGCTATTGTTACTTGCTTTAAGTTACTTTCAAAACTAACAAATGTAGGATAGTGTTTTTCTAAATATTTTATTTATTTATTTTTAGAGAGAGGGGAAGGGTGAAAGAGGGAAAGAAATATCAATGTGTGGTTGCCTCTTGCATGCCCCCCACCGGGGACCTGTCATGCAACCCAGGCATGTACTCCGACTGGTAATCAAACCGCCGACCCTTTGCAGGCCCACACTCAATCCACTGAGCTACACCAGCCAGTGCCACATTTAGGGTAGTGTAATAAAAGAAATTTGGGCTTCAGAGGCAGATAATCCTAACATTGCCCTTTGTCAGCTAGATCTCCATTCTCTGATTTGTAAAGTTGGGCATAATAGCTATATCTAGATTATAGGTCCCCTTTGAAATATAAGTGAGACCATCCATTCAAAGCACTTAGCCTTCCAAACACTAACTGCTTAATAAATGTAAATTGCTTAAATAATAACTTTCCACTCCCAAGGCTCAAAGATAAGGGGAGGGTAACTTCTCTGGAGAGTATGTCCTTGTGATTCAGAAGTTTTGCTTAACTCTGTATCAACCTCGACTCCCAAAATAACTATTGCTCAGGCAATCATTAAAAAAAAAAAAACACAGCTGATTTTTACCTTAGTGGGAAAAATCTTTGGGCATAAAGTATATGCAGAATGCAGAAGTTATAGGTACATAGTTTCATTCTATGCAATTAGTTTGGCACAAGTTTAAAGTGCTAAATATTTTGCTTCAGGCACCAGTTTATCACTTCTCTTATCATTCCTTTCCAGTTTATGTGTCCTTCAGATGGGAGCCCTGGAGCCATTAACTGTTCTGGATAATTTTCCCTTACTTCCACTCTCCATAGTGGGCCCTCTCACCTTTCAGGTCCTGGGTGAGAGAAAAAAATTACAAGCCCTGTCCTTCCCATGTCCCAGTACTTTCTGTCTCTTTTGCTTGAAGTTGCCTTCAAATTAGCAGAAAACTGAAACTGTAGTGTCATCTGTCTGTGCCTATAGAAATCTTCAGCAGGATAGCTCTTCTTATTTCAGTACTTTAAGAGCCCCTGTGATAGCAGATTGTCCTGGGTTCTTTCTAGATCTTTCTAGCTCTTTCCAGCCTCCAATATTCCAATCTTCCCTTTCAAATTCCACCTGCAGCTACACCAGCTGTTAGTTCTGCACGTCAGTCTCCTCAGGTACACAGAACCAATTTTTATATCTTCATTTTCTTTTTCTCATTGTAAACATGTGGTTTTTTGGCAAAAAAAGTTTAAAGGTATAATCCCACCACCCAAAGAAAATCACCATTATATTTTAGTGCCTTTCATAACATTTTACTCTGAAAGTGAAAATATTTTTAAAACTAAGAATGGGTCATATAATTTTGCAAGCTGCCTCTTTCACTTACTGAAACTTGATGCCTGCACAAAGTATTACAAATACTTAGCCTGAGTATGCCTGCTTCCTGATAGCTTTAACTTTGCAACAACCCCAATGAGCTTTCAATCACATTCAACCTGAAATCTTTATCATGGCAAGATCTGCTTACCACAAAGACCACTACTACCCCAGCCTGGCCAGGCAAACACCCCTATTATTTTCCAGATGTGATGTCTGGGAGAGTTAGTTCTTCATAAGTCAGTGAGCTATTAAATAGAGTGTACCTAAAATAGATCTGAACACCTTAATCATTTTCCCTCTTCATTTTATCTTTAATTTCAAACATAGGAGATAGGAAAGCATTTTTAAACCTATTATGTATCACTAAATTGAAGGAATTAGTATTGATAATAACCATATTTTGTTCTTCACTTCTGCATGTTTACTGGCAATTTTAATCTGTTGCATAGCCATGCTCTTAATTTATATGTACCTGAATCACCTGGAGGTATTGTTAAATGCAGATGGTCAGGCCTTGCTCCCAGAGTTCCTGATTCTGGTGTGTGGACAAAAATGTACATTTCTTTTTTTTTTAAATTTTAGTTTATTCAGTACAGTTTCCATCCTTTATTCCGATTCCAGCCCACCCACCCATCCCTCCCCACCTCCCTTCCATTTCCAACACCCCTAGTTTTGTCCATGTGTCCTCTATATTTGTTCCTGTAAACCCTTCCCTTCTCCCCTGAAATTCCCTCCCCTCTCCCCTCTGGTCACTGACATCCCATCCAAAAAAGTACATTTCTAAGTTCCCTGATGACATTGCTAATGGTCCAGGGACCATGCTTTAAGCACCACTGTTATAAAAAGTGATAGGGCTTTATATTTGGATTTTTCCTGCTCAATACTCATTAATTTATCAACTCATTCAATAATTCATTCAATGCACATTGACTGAATTTGTATACAAAGCCACACACTTTGCTAGGTAGTGGGAATGGAAAGATGGATAAGACACAGTGCTTGAAGGAGTTCATGGCCTTTTGAGGAACATAGACAATTAAGTCAATATTTATTTACATTACAGTGTGGCAAGTGCCATGATAGAGATATGGCCAGGGTGCTCTGGGGTACTCAGGAAGGGCACCAGGGAGACTTAGGAGAAGGTGATTGGACTGTGGGCGAGGAGGCCAGAGGGGTTTCTAGGGGCTATAATCAGGTAAAGAAAAGCCTGATGTAGTTACCTGGGAAGCTTTACCTTTCCTCTGAAGGCTGTAGGAAGTCATAGAAGGTGGTTTTACAAAGGTAGGGCACTACTGCACTGTATAAGTATCAACATATTTGGCATGCAGGCCCAGGTTCAAATACTGGCTGTGCTGCTTGTATAACCCGGAGCAAATTACTTAACCTTCTCTGAGCCTCCTGTTCCTCATGTGTAAAGGAAAAAATAGTATGTACCTTACTTAGGTGTTTTGAAATTTACATAAGAGAAAGTATGTAAATGCCTGGCATATGGTAGATATTTAACAAGTAGTGATTATAATCAATTTTGAACTTTAGAAAGCTAAAGACATGAAAGACATGCTTCTCAGATTATTTCGGATCAAAACTACCAGGCTAATTCAAATATCAAGGCCATATTTGATTGATATGGTGACAAGTTAAATGATTTACTGGTATAATAATGATTTATTGTTACAGACTATGCTAGGAATTGTGCAAAGTGATTTATACTCATCATTTCATTGTATTACAATAATCTTAAGGCTCAGAGAAGTTACATGACTTGTACGAAGTTGTATAGCTTGTCAGTGGTAGAGCTTGAATGCAAACTCAGGTCAGTCTAATCCCAGAGTCTACACTATATTACCACCTGTTTCACAGCAAGCAGTTCCATTTCTTTGGAGTACAGAACAGTGAACGGGTAGTAAGACAATGTTACAGAATATGGGCTTTATTCTCTTGTTTCCATAACCTTGAGCAAAACTGGTTGTTGCTACTGATTTTATATTTCCTCCAAAAACATGCCTCCAGACCTGCCAGGAGTCATTGACCTTGGGTCTGTAGCATCTGCTACTACTGATGGTGAGTTTGTCACAATTACTTCTAAAATGTCCTGGAGCATTTACAACAAAGAATCTCTTTGTCTTGCTACTGGGACTATATTCAACTCCATGGGAGGAGTCATGGAGTAAGCTTAATTACTTTTAACATTGTTTTATAAATAGCAGTTATCATTTATTAGGCACTTGCTATGTGTCTGGAATTTTGCTATACACTTTTATCCTCACATCAACCCATAGCATGTACTATTTTCATCATCCTTAGTTTAAAAATAAGGAACTGAAGGTCAGGGACTTCAAGAAATTTACCTAAGATTACACAGCTAGCAAAGGCAGATTAAAGTCCAGAACTGGTACATTATTTTTATAAACCTCACCTTAAAATTTTTTGCTTTGCTTCTGTAGCTATAACATTTTGAAACACAATGTAATTCCCCTGAATGCTTCTACTGCCTATGTCATTCAGTTAACACATGATAGTTCAAGTACTGTTTTTAATGATATATATGCAAATACTGCCCATTTCCTCAAAATTATTGCATAAAAGACAAGAAATAGTGTTGGTGAGGACATGGAAAAAAGGATCTTTTGTGCACTGTTGGTGGGAATGTGAATTGGTACAGCCACTACGGAAAACAGTATGGAGGTTCCTCAAGAAATTAAATATAGAACTACCATGTGATCCAGCAATCCCACTTTTGAGTATGTATCCAAAGGACATGGGATCGTTATTTTGAAGAGATACCTGCAACCCCATTTTCATTGCAGCATTATTCATAACAGCCAATATATGGAAACAACCTAAGCATCAACAGATAAATGGATAAAGAAGATGTAATATATATTAGTATATGAGTATTATTGATCCCTGAGAAAGAAAGTGAAATTCTGACTTACTGAGGCCTCCATATGCTCTCAGAAATTCCCCCAGCGGATAACCAAAATTAAGACTAGAGAAGAATTCCATTAAAATTGAATTCTTAGTCATTTAAAAGGACTGTTGTGTCAGTGCATTAAAAAGGCTAATATATAAATGTGAGAAATGATGTGAAAATTAATGTAAAGATTGGTATTGGTGATTTTTTAAAAAATTTGGAGCAGCTACTTGAATATGCAGAGTTCTGGCACTAGGTGTCAGCGAAAGATTAAATTAGACACCCACCCTTTTTCTTTTTCTTTATTTTAAAGGATTTTATAACAATAAAAATAAAAATATATTCCCTGGATTTAAAAAAAAAAAGACACAACACACCCCCTTGTTGCTGTGACAGCATTAGTGGGGGAGAGACTGGGTTGCTGCTGCTCAAAGTGGACAACTTAAGGAGATCACCATGGCACAACAAATTATCTTAGTTTGACCTTCAGCTTTGATTGGTCTGGAACCCAATTTGTGTCACTTGAAAAGTTGAGAAATTAGAAGTTTGCAGGTGAGGGTGGAGGGGTGAGTCCACTCCTCTGAACTGTTCCTAAAAGTATAAATAATAAATTATTTTACACAGAGAAATCTAATTTTGAAGCTGACCACAGCACTTGTGTTAATCAACTCAGTGAATGCTTTTCCCATGTGAACAAAAGAAAAAAAAAATTAAAAGATTACTTAGAGAGCCAAGGGAATTGGCTGATCCTAACGGTATTTCAAACTTACTATTTTTGTTATATAGTGTATTATTGCTTTTCTGTTTAATCTCCAGACCTTTACCTACATCTTGTGTTTTTATCACAATAAATGGTACCACCATCCACCAGTTATGGAAAAGAGAACTTTGCATAGCATCCTCAACTCTTCCTTCATCTTAGCTTCCCATAACCAAACTGCTACCAAGTCCTGCCAATTTTACCTACTTGGTGTTTCTTACATCTGTCTCATCCTGTGTCTGTTGTAGTGTGTAAGAGATTTGAGAAATGATATATGACATCTTTCTCCTAAACTTTGTAATAGCTTTCTAAATAGTTTGCAGGTCTCTAATCCTTCCTTCACACTTCTCCTAATGTCATGAAGCACATCTGTTTGAAGCCATTCTGACTACATGTACCAGTTGATTTCAATGACACCCTATATAAAGTGCAAACTAATATGCATAGAATATAAGGTATTCTATAATCTTACCCCTGCCTACCTTCCAAGTATATCCCCTTCGTGTTCCAGTATAACTAAACTCATGATGGTTTTAGTAAATTTGCACTCAGTTTTATGGCTTTCAATAGCACCTTAAATACTACAGACTCCCACATTTATATGTCTAGCCCAGACCACTCCCTCAGCTGTAGATCTGTACTTTACAGTTCTTCTTGTATGTATTCACATATCTCAGATTTAACATGTCCAATGCTGAGGCTTGATATCCACCTATCCTAAGAAAAGAAAGAAAGAGAGAAAACTGCGCTGCTTCTGCAGTTTTAAAAATCTCAGTATGGTGATAGAAGGAGACTTGACTTGGGGTGCTGAACACACAATACAGTGTATAGATGATGTGTTGTAGAATTGTGCACCTAAAATCTGTATAAATTTGTTAACCAGTGTCACCCCAATCAATTCAATATAAAGGGGGAAAATCTTAGTAAATGGCAAATTCCAGATCTGCAGCTGCTCAGGCCAAACCCTTGCAGTTACGCTTGAGCCTTCTATTTCTCTCATGCTATATCTGATTCATCTGTAGAAACAGATGTTTTTACCTTCACGATTCAGTTGACCCTTGGGATTGAATGGCATGGGTCCACTTATACACATTTTTTCCTTTGTTCAACAAATACCCATGCCATTCTCAATCTTTGATTGGGAATCTGTGGATGCCCAGGGCCAATTGTATGCATTGATCTAAGCCAGTTTACATAGGGAACATGAACGTGCGCAGATTTGTGTATCTAAGGTGTCGTCCTGAAACCAATCCCCAACATATACTGAGGGACAACTTAAATTTTGGGGAAGGCCAAACTTATATTCTATTTTCAACTGTATAAGGGTTGGCACCCCCTAACCTCTGCATTGTTCAAAGGTCAACTATATATCCAAAATTTCATCACTCCTTACCACTTCCAGTGCAATGAATCTGGTTCAAACAACCATTTTCACTTTCCTGGATTATGGCTATAACGTTGTAATTGCTCTTGTTTACTGCTGCAATTACTCCCTATTAAGTGTCCTTTCAACACAGTAGCCAGAGTAATCCTTTTACAGCCACAAAACCCAACAGTGGTTTGCTTGAAGTAAAGTCAAAGTCCTTACAATGGTCTGGAAGGACTATAGTTAAGTACTAGAGAAGCTCCTTAAAAGTGTGAACATCAAATAGAGAACCCCTGCATACAATACAATACTATTTTTAAAAAAAACCTGTGCACACATTTAAATTATAACCAATAGCTTATCAAAGTTAGCTCCAAATATATGAGAAATAGTATTCTCTTCCCTTGTGGTTTTAGCTCTGGATGTGGCTATGTAAATAGACATAAAGTGATATGATAAAAAATATCTTTAATTGGAAGTAATCTTCTCCGTTACTGACAATTGAGGTCCTTCTGTTCCAAAGCTGAACAGAGACCTATCTTGTCTGGGTCTGTAGTCATTCTATCTACTCATACAAACAGTAGCTTGCTGAAAGCCCAAGTTTTATATACATTTAAAAATTATTAAAAACCAAAACACTTGCATTTCAACTTTAAAAAAAATTGTCTAGAGAGCTCTACATGATCTGGCTTCTCCAAGATGACAGGTACACTCTGGCACCAGCCTTTGCAGTTACTGTGCCATCTGTCTGGAAAGTTCTTTCCCCACATGCACACTACTCTCTTCCTTTCTTTAGGTAAAAAGCTGCTTCTGTGGTAAGGCTACTTTATATAAAATTGCAACCCCTCAATACAATCAATGCCTTTGATCTGTCTTATTTGTTTCTTTTTGTTGTTGTTCTCAATAGCCCTTATCCTCTTCTAATACACTGTATGCTTTAACCGGACATTTTACTTAATATATTTCCCTATGAGGACCATGCTTATTGTCAGTTTTGTTCACTGCATATCCCAGTGCCTACAGCAGTGCCCACAACATACTGTTAAATAATACTGAGTTGATTAAACTGTTTATGCTATTTTACAGATATGATATTTCTTTCCCATGTGTCTCTTTTTATGTTATTCTTTCTTCCCAGAAGGTTTTTCTTTCTCTGTTTCCTTCCTGTGGATTTCTTGTTAGCATTCTTATTTAAAGACAGATTTATTAAGATATAATTCATATACTATGCAGTTCACCCATTTAAAGCATACAATTCAATGGTATTTACTATATTCACAGAATTGTACAACCATCATCACAGTCAATTTTAGAACATTTTCATCACCTCAAAAAGAAACCCTTTAGCTACTGCCTTACCATCACCCTTTCCCCAAGCCCTAAGAAGCCACTAATGTACTTGATGTCTCTATAGATTTGACTCTTCTGGGCAGTTCATAAAAATAGAATCATGTAATATATATGGTCTTTTGTGACTGACTTCTTTTACTTAACATCATCTTTTCAAGACTCACCCATGTGGTAGCATTTATATCAGTACTTCTTTCCTTTCCATGACCAAATAAAATTCTTTTATTGATATACCATATTTTTTAACCATTCATCAGTTAATGGACATTTGGATTTTTGCCACCTCTTTGTGGGTGTCAAAAGGTTGGACACCCCTGCTTAGGGAGTTGCAAAAGCATATAAAAAAAGGAAACATTGTACACAATCAGTAAATCTGATATATATATGTGTATATATATATATACACATATATATATGTGTGTGTATATACTCAATGTTTCAAATTTATGTAGATGTTATTTTGATGAATAAAATATAAATTCATGTACTTTTACAAATATATTTTAGTTTTTGTCATTACTAAATAAATGCATGTTAATTACAGAAAACTATATACTTCAAAAGAAAGAACATAAAGTTCACCTAAAATTTACCACCCAAAGTCAGCTAGTTTTATATTTTTAAATAAACTTTTATTTTAGCATAGATTTACATTACAGAAAAATTGTGAAGATAGTACAGAGGATTCTCTTAAAACACACACTCATTTCTTCTATGATTAACATCTTACACCAGTATGGTACATTGTTATAATTAATGAATCAATATTGATTCATTATTATTAATGGTACTCCCAACCTTCTTCAAATTTCCTTAGTTTTTACCTAATGTCTTTGTTCCATGATCCCATCCATTACATTTGAACACCACATTACATTTAGTCATCATATTTCCTTAGGGTCCTTTTAGTTAGGACAGTTCCTCAGACTTCCTTTATTTTTGATGATATTAGAGTTTTAAATAGTACTGGTTAGGTATCTGTAGAATGTTTCTCACTGGGATTTGCCTGATGATTTTATTTTTCCTGATCAGACTGGTATTATAGGATTTGGGGAGGAAAATCACGGAGGTAAAGTGCCATTCTTATCACACTATATCAAAGGTATTACATAACTAGATCTAGACATATAATTACATTGTACATACTGTTTATACCCTGCTTTTTCTTTTGAATGTCTATTATGAAATCCTTCCGTGTCATTAAAAGCAGTATATGGATATATATAAGTTCTTTTTTTTTAATTTTAAGGACTTCAAGGGAATTTGCTTCCATGTTTTTCTTCAAAAGATGAATTCCCTGGATCCAATTCTTATTGTACAGAAGACAGTGAAATTTGTTTACATTATACAGGGACTTTACTTGAAGAATTTGCTTCTTGCACATTGAGAGCTCTTGGCTGGGTTGAACTTTGTGAACTATTTCTATGCACTCTGAAGTTTTATTGGAGTCAGTGAGATATGAGCAGGTAAAAGAAAAATATAAAGGATGGACTAGGTAGGGAATTAAGAAAAACAGAGAGAAAATCCAATTCAAGGTCACTGCCTACTGTGGTACCAGGATTGAAGCTAAATCTATTATTTAAATTAATTTATCTTGTGATTCTCAAACACAAAAGAAATAAACGTTTTATGAATTGGAAAGGGACCCCAAACAATTAAGTAATTTGAGCTTTGGTGTAACATTTCATTAAAATTAAAATTTTGTTCTTCTAGTTGGACATTTGCTTAACAAAATCATATTGAATAGTATAATCACATCATTAAAACTAACATTGTGTTTAAACATAACCTCATATTTTCAGCGTTACTGCCAATTAAATTGGATGACATTTACTTACTACTGCATGTGGGCTGAAGGTAAACTAACTGCATTGTTTGTTTTATTTTTAGGTCTGTTTATATTGATCCAAACAAATATGTCATTAATGTCTGTTAACATTATTATTTGAATTAAATGAAATTAAGTGTGTATTTTAATGAATAATTCAGTTGATATTGTTAAGTATTTGAGATTGATTACTGAGGGATTATAGTAAAGCTTCAACTGATTTTTGCCTACACATCAAGATATGTAGTATCATGCTATGAAATGAGTGGCAGGGGCTTGGACTGGGACTCTAATACCAAAGTTTAGTGTTTTTGCAGCAGTAAATCAGAGGTCAGAAGAGCTGCAGAAGCAAGACTTCATATCCATTATAGAATAACCAAAGTTCAGGAGACCTTCAATTATTCATTCAAATGTGACTGCGCCTGACTTAGAAATATGAAGGTCTTGGTGTGAAAGCCAATTCCCCATGTAACGTAGACCCATCACTTCCTCTCTGAGTTTCAATCTCCTAAGGCTCTTTCTGGCTGTAATATTCTATGAACCTGTGGATGAAAAGGGGGTTCTCTAATAAAACTGAAAGTGCGATGACAGAAAGTAACTTCACGGTGTGATCCGATCATAAATTCCTAACTGGGCAGGTCATTGTGGGTAGTCGTGTGACTTTTTTTTGGTAAAAGGTTTCTTTTTGCCTAAAGCAAGCCCTGTTCATTGTTCTTGTAGTTGTAGGGTTAACTCTCCTTTGAAATGGCAGAGTAATCCTTTTTCTCTTGTACATCTAGGTTAACACATCTTTGAAATACCAGAGTAATCCTCTTTTTCAGACCCCTTGGAGGCCCTAATCACCTACAAGAGAGGACATAATCTTGTTAACTATCCTGTAATCCAATATCCACCTTGCTTTTTCCCACACTCATTTAATCTTCCTTACCTTTCTTTCTTAATTCCCAATACATCAAAGAAATTGCAAAACTGTCATTCTACAGAACATTAGAGATCTTGCTTCCTGGCAACTGTTGTTAGTTTGGCTCAAATAAATTCTTATAAAATTCCGTACATGTTTGGATGTTTCTTACATTGACCAATCTATAATTCTATTCAGTGGGAGGCACTATGCTAGGTACTTTGTAGGAGGAAAAGCTGTACAAGACATTGTTTATTTTCTTAAAAATCAGAGTAAGGAGTTGAACGGTTCCATGAACATTTAGCAAACATTTGCCACCAGGACTCAAGAAAGCCACAAGTACTGAGGTACACATAGAGCATGTTAAGTACAGTGGCTCAATCCCAACAATGAAACAAGGCTATGACATGCCTTAGCTCCAATTCTGTTTATGCTCCTCCAAATATCTACCTATACACTACAAATGTGAAGTGATAATATTGATTTTAAAACAAAAATGTTAGAATTTAGGCATGTGTGTAGCCTCTGAAGTAATATCCTTGTAAGATTATTCAAAGATACTTGGTAACTGCTTTTATAGCCTGTGGCACATGTTCAAATATACTTACTCAGTTGGAAAAGATCCTGGTCACTGGGGAATAAACAAGATGTCTGGGATTGGCCAAACATCACTTACGAGCCTAATAAAAAGAATAAGACTAGTGTTAAAGCTGGGCCATATATTTTGAGTTAAAAATGAAGTGTGACAAAAAATGAGCTTGGTTTTCTCTGGGTCCTTGTGATTGGCTCTGAAGGCAATCCTTATTTCTAGAGTTGTTTTGAGCATCACAAGAATAATATGTTCTCCCAAAGGAAATACTTTGAAAGGCAACAGTACTTACTTACCTACCATACATAGGATTTCAAGGTTTGTTTAGTTAGAAATACCAGTTATGTTATTAACAGGTAAAAATGAACTGCTACAATTAACTGATCTTTGTTACATTTTGGGGAGATATAACATCTTTCACTTCTAAAGGAAAAAACTTAAAGTAACGCTCACTGAATCTCCCTATTCAGCCATCCATTAAGTGCTATATGGTGAGCTAGATAACCCCTACAGCAATCCTGTATGAAGTGGGCATCATTTTCTCCATTTTATAGATGTACAAACTGAGGTTCAGAAAAGTTAAAAGGCATGTAGGTAGAAATCTGGATCTTCCTTCAAGTTTGCCAAGAATCATAAAGGAATCCTCCTCCACAGTGTATGTGAGAAGCTCTTGCACAGTGTTTAGCAATACACGTAACATTAATACAACTGAATTTCTCTTTTTTGATGTTGCAAAACCATTTTAACTAACTAGAGTATATCATTGTTTTCATACTTCCTGCCAGAGACTAATGTAATAAAAATACAATTTTTATTTATTTGATATTTGTTTCTCAACAATAACCCTTTCAAATTTGCCAGTTAGCTACAAAAGGGTTTCCCCTCTTTTGTTGTTTGTTTGGTTTGTATTATTGAACTTCCAGTCTTTTTGCCTGTAGTACGTATTCACCTTGGCTCTTGATAAAAGTTCTTTTAAGTAGTCTCTAGGCCTCTAATTTGTTTTACAGCCAAGAAAATAGCACTCTTCAAACCTAGGTAATTTAGTTAATTATTTTGAGCCTGTTTTCTTACATTTCACCTGGGGATAAAAATACTTTACCTTACCTCCTCTCTTAGGATTGATGGACAAGCTAAATGCATTCATGTATTTGAATGGACATTCAAGAAGTATAATGCATGATATAAAATGCATAGTATTGTTTTTCCACACTGATTATGTGATTGCCAACCACTAAGCCAATATGAATTTTGAAGTCATTTCATCTAGGTTCTGGGCTGGCACCAAAAAAAGATTGCTTTCTTTGTCTTAGCTCCAGAAAACAGAAAGGAGTCATACATTACTAAAGGCCAGACCCTGAAAGACCTCCTTTTGATGATTAAACATGACAGTTGTTACTACTCATTGTCAAAAACATCCAATCATTCTTTGCAACATATACAAATGTCGAATCATTATGTTGTACAAATATTAGGTAGGATAGATAGTAAACCAAGGAAGGGAGGAGGAGGGAAGTCATGTCCCACCTGTTTTTTTTTAGGAGTCCTGCGCTGGGTCCAGTGAGACTGCCAGGCATTCTGAGAATCACAAGCAGAACTGTGATAGCAGAACTGTGATAGCACAGGAAGAGGGATGCCTTTGAAATTCTATGTGTATCACTTGCATGGGAAAGAAAGCCTTTGTAACGATTTCCTTAGCTGGGAAAGGAAGCCTCTGTAACAATTTCACTAGCTAAGAAAGAAAGTCTTTTTAACTGTATATTAATCCCAAGGTCTGGAAGGGGAAGGAGGGGAAACCTAGAAACTGACTAAAATATGTAACTCCTGGAGTTCCAATAGTTACATACAGTTGGTGCACTCAGATTAGCTGAGTGCCTGCCTACTTGTAGCTTTAGCCCAAGTGTATAGAACAAACCTTAGACTAACAGACTTACTAACAAACTTAACAACTTTATTTCCTCTATATGTGGGGCATTTAGACTAGCTGGGTGCCTGCCTATAATTTCGTCCTCAAGTGTATTTCATAAATAAACTTATCTCATTTTCACTATACGTGTTTGTCTCTCACCTAAATTCTTTTTTGAGCAAGGCAAGAACTGAGGAAGGAGAGTCTCCTCTTTCGTGTCTCCCTGGTAATACAACTGGAATTAATACAATGTTCCATGTCAATTATATCTTAATTTCTAAAAAAGTTTTTAAAATGCAAAATACAGTTTTGAGTTGAGAAACTTTCTAAAAAATGTAGATTGTAGCTGCTTTACCAAACAGATACAGAATATTGTACAAAACTTGCTTTATGCTACAATGTTTGTGTTCCCCAAAATTTGTATGTTGAAGTCCCAACCTCCCAGTGTGGCTGTATTTAGACAGGGGGCCTTTAAGGAAGCAATAAAGGTT
This sequence comes from Trachops cirrhosus, assembly GCA_028533065.1. Taxonomy (NCBI): domain Eukaryota; kingdom Metazoa; phylum Chordata; class Mammalia; order Chiroptera; family Phyllostomidae; genus Trachops; species Trachops cirrhosus. The sequence goes on from CM052552.1 coordinate 18,931,273, forward strand.
AAATGAGATACTAAGGGTGGGGCACTGATAAGATTAAGTTTAGTGTCTTTATTAGACAGGCATGAGAGAACTTGCTCATTTGCCCTCTCTGCATCAGTACTGAGGAAAGGCCATATGAGCACACAGTGGACCACCCAAGAGAAAAGCCCTTCCAACCCCACTACAGACACCTTAATCTTTGGACTTTCTGTCTTTCTAACTGTGAGAAAATAAATGTGTTTTTTCAAAAACATAAAGACTTGCTTTATGCTATATTGCAAGATAATAAAAGTTGAAATTAGCAAAAAAAATTCGATTAGGTGGTTTACATCAATGAACCAAATGAGGACAAGTCTCCAATAAGTCACTCCCTGAAGATAGAAACTGATTGGTCTAAATAGGGAGAACAAGGGGAAGGAGCAAAAGATCTCTATGAGAGAAGCAGGGGTCCTCCCAGGGCTTTCAGCTCACTGTTGAAGATGGCCTGATAATAATCAGTGAGAAATAAATCACTGATTATTGCTCACTGTTTTAAGGTGGGCAAGGCTCTGATCATCAGTTTCTTTAAAACAAGAGGAGAAACAGAGAGAATGATGCTTTACTTATCTCATTGGGTTACTGTAAAGAGTTTTGCCAATTCTAAAGAGTTTTGCACACCTAAGGAATTAGCTCTTCATATGTTTATTGAGTGCCTATTATGTATGATGCACAAAAGGAAACATTCATCTGTCCTCAAGAAACTGGTAGTCTATTAGAGAAATTATAAAATATATAAAAATAGGAAATATCAGGTAGGCAATTTAAGTGCCACAGTACAGATAAACATTGTTGTTACATTTCTGAAAATAATATTTTCCTGAATCTCATGGATAGTCTGAAATCTCTTCCCTTTCAAAGGTGATTTTAATTTTTGGAAAAGCCATAAGTTACAGGGCAGCAAATCTGGGCTGTAGAGGGGCTGAGTCACCAGGGTGATTTGATGTTTTGCCAAAAGACTACATGAAATGTGATGTATGAGTGGGCACGTTGTTATGATGAAGCTGCCAGTCACCAGTTGTCCATAGCTGCAGCTGTTTTTGTCATATTGCATCTTTCAACCAATGAAGAGCATTGAGGTAGTACTTCTTATTAATTGTTTGGCCTGGAGGGGCATACTCATGGGGGACAACACCTTCCCAATTAAAAAAAAAACAGTTAACATGGTCTTGATCCTGTTGTGACTTTGCTGCAATTTCTTCAGGTGTGGAGAACCAGGCGACTTCCATTGGGATGACTGGGCCTTTGTTTCCAGATCATAGACATAGACCCACAATTCATCTCCAGTTACAACCTTCTTAAGGAAATCTGGTTCATTGGTAACAGTTTGAATCAAATCATTAGCAACTGCAGCATGATGATCCTTCTGCTCTGGTAGCAGAAGCTGAGAAACCAATTATGCAATGGCATGTTTCATGCCAAGATCCCGCCTCAAAATCTCGGACATAGTAGTTTTTTGAATCCCCAGATCAGCTTCTAGTTATTGCAATGTCAGTTGTCAATCTTTGTTGATTGCAGCCCACACACATTCAACAATCTCAGGCGTTCAGCTTGTTGCTAGTCTTCCAACATGGATCACTTTCAACAGATTTTTGACCATCTTTGAAACATTCGTGCCCCACTTTTATTTGCATTGCACTCATTGCATCATTTCTAAAAGCCTTTGGAATCATCTGAATAGTTTCTGTGGAGGAATGTTCAAGTTTAATGCAAAATTTGATCCAGATTCATTGTTTTATTTGCTCATTTTGAATGCAATGGCCCACACAGTACACATGCTCACTCAATGGCATCTACTGCCTTCACTGACTAGTACAGTGAAGTTGTCATTGTTCGTGCACGTTCATTCCACACAACTCTCCTTGGTTACATCGATGTTGTGCAAACCATTCTTGTTATATTACCAATGGCTGGACTTTTTCCAGATAGACCTCATTCGATGGAAATAGCTGATAGCAATTTAACCAAAGATTTTGCAGTGTTTTGAACAGTAAAAGATATCCTGGGAGAACTATGTGAGGTCCCAAGGTGCCTACTTTGAAGGAGACTGAGGCATCATTGTCCTATGTACAATGTTTCTTGTATCTTATATCTTCTTCAATAAATGTCTATGTTTTCAAAATATTTTATTGATTATGCTATTACAGTTGTCCCATTTTTTCTCCCCTTTATTCCCCTCTGCTCTGTACTCCCCCTCCCACCAGCATTCCCCCACCTTAGTTCATGTCCATGGGTCATACATATAAGTTCTCTGGCTTCTCTATTTCCCTTACTATTCTTAACCTCCCCCTGTTTATTTTGCACCTACCATTTATGCTTCTTATTCCCTGTCTTTCCTCCATCCTTCTCCTATCCCCTCCCCGCTGATAACTCCATGTGATCTGTCTTTCTGTGAATCTGTTCCTGTTCTAGTTGTTTGCTTAGTTCATTTTTGTTTATGTTTTTGGTTTTTTAAGGTTTGGTTGTTGGTAGTTGTGAGTTTGTTGTCATTTTAACTGTTCATAGTTTCTGGTCTTCTTTTCCTTAATATTTCATATAATAAGGGCTTGGTGATGATGAATTTCTTTAACTTGACCTTATCTGGGAAGCACTTGATCTGCCCTTCCATTCTAAATGATAGCTCTGCTGGATAGAGTCATCTTGGATGCAGGTCCTTGCCTTTCATGACTTCGAATCCACGTCCCAATTCCTGGAACCTGTGAATATGCTACATTACATAGCAAAAGCACCTTTACAGATATAATCAAAGTTAAGGACTTCAAGATAGGGAAGGTAATCCTAGATTATCCAGATGAGCCTGATCTAATCATGAGCCCTTAAAATTGAAGGGCTTTCTCCAGCTGGATTCAGTGAGATGTGGCAGAAGGGGAAGTCAGAGATATTAAAAGTGTGAGAGAAACTCAACCCAGTGTTTCTGTATGGAATTCACTCAGATAAAAATGGAAGGAATGAGGGTGGCCTCTGAGAGCAAAGACTGGCCTCTGGCAGGCAACTAAATTTGGCAATCAATCTGAATGAGTTTGTAAGTGGATTTATTTCCAGAGCCCTAGAAAGGAATACAGTTGCTGACACTTGGTTTGATATTATGAGACCCAAAGCATAGAAACCAGCCAAGCACTGGTTTCTAACCTACAGATTTCTAACCTATACAACTAGGAGATAACACATGGATGCTGTTGTGAGGCAATCAATTTGTTGTGATTTGTTAAGGCAGCAATAGAAAATGAATACAACACCCTTTAACATTCAGCTCAAATATTGTACTTCCAGGAAGGCTTCCTTAAGCTCCTCTTCTGGGCTCCCATAGCCCCCAATATATTCCTGTATAATGGTAAGAATGACATTATATTGATGTCACTACATGCACAACTATGTTCCTACCTGGCTATGAGTGCCTTGAAGGAAGGGACTATGTCCTATTCATTTCTGTAATGATTGCTCTTAGGACAGTACCTGACAGCAGGTGCTGAGTAAATACTGAGGTGAAAAAAAAAGTAAAATAGGAACAGGAAAAACTGGCTGAGAGGCTGAGAGATAAATTAAGGGTAAAATGAAATGGAGTGGCAGATAATAATTACTGAGTCAGCTGGGCTTAAGAATAGTTTGGGGGTGATATTGTCTAAAGTGTAAATAAATGTCAAAAGGAGACTTAAATGTTAGAAAGGAATACCAACAATAAACAAGCTTAGAGGACTCTGGAAAGGCTTAGAAATTGCAGGCAATAGGTTCTGTCCACCAGTTACTAAGCTCCACTTTTGTGCAGCACAACTTCCAATATAATTTTTAGTTCTTCAGTCCTATGCAGGGATGGATAGCCAAAGGTCACTAATCATTTGAAAGAAAACCATCACTTGCAAGATAAATGCCAATGCAAAGAGAAAAAAAGGAATTGAAATAATTAAAAAGTATAGTAAACAGAAGAAAATATCTATAAAACAATAATATCCTTAAAGAAATATGTGAAGATATGGCATCATTAAAGAAGAATTTGATTATATGAAAGAAAAAAATAATAAAAAAGGAGTTCCTGAAAAATTAAAATGTAATAGAAAAATCTCAGTAAACAGGTTGAAGATAAAGTTCAAAAAGAGAGCAAAAAGAGAAATTTCATTCATCAAAATTGCTTGAATGCTAACTATGTATCAAGTACTGTTCTAGGCTCTTGGAATATATCATATCATCATCATCAACAACAATAATAACAAAGTGACAAAAATTTCCTGTTCTTCTGTAGCTTACAGTTTGGTGGACAATATGAGAATGACGAAAACTAGAGTGATCCAAGCTCTCCATCATCAAACTAATAAGAATTTTCTGGAAGAAAACAGAAAGTGATGGGAGCAAATTATCAATGAAATGATACAAAGTAGTTTACTAGTTCTGAAGGACATGAGTTTTCAGATTTAAAGGACCCACCTAGAGCCCAGAAAAAGATCATTGTGAGATTCCAGAACACCAGAGATAAAGAGAAGAACCTGAAAAGTTCCTGAGATAAAATAAGTCATAAATGAAGTATTTTGCTTCTTAATAGCAAGATGAGAGGCTAGAAGACAAATGAGGTACTGCCTTCAAAATTCTGAGTAAATTATTATATTCAAACAAGAGTTTTATCTTCACCTAAGTTATTCATCAAATCAGAGGGTAGAATAAAAATATATTCAGATAGGCAAAGTCTCAAAACTGTTATCTATTACACATCCTTACTCAGGTGACATGCAGCCAGAATAAGGATGTAAAGCAAGAAAGAGAATCACAAAACATGGAGCCTATTCAGGGGAGAGGTGAAAAGAATTTGTAGGATAACAGCTGTGCAGTAAGTTCAGAAAGCAAATGGTTCAGACTTGAGAAGACCAGAGAGTCCCAGGAGGAACATTTCTATGGAGAAAAAGCCTCAAAACCCAACAAAACCAAACAACATAACAGAACTAAGAGATAATCTGAAAGCTTTGTTCATATGACCATGTGGACAATTGTACCAGTAGGTAGTTTATAAGATCAGTGGAAGGTATAGAAAGACTTGGCAACAGATTCAAATGAATTATGTAAAGGGAGGAAATAAATTAGGTAATCATTAACTCCTGAAAAAAAAGAAATTGTACAAGGAAGGAAATGTAATCAAGGTATAATTCTTGACTCATCAGTGAACAATATTTGAGTAATCAAAATGATTCAAACATTAAATGTGATTTAAACTATATTGGGAGAACAGAGAAGGAGGGGATTTGTAAGAAAATTGAATCCTCATCTACTATAATAAGATGCTAATGGATTAATTAAAATGGATCAAAAGACAACAATGCATGCATGTTATTTTGCAAAATGAAAGTAAATGTTGGAAGAAACAGTTAAATAATTGAAGGTGAGGTAGGGCAAGTTGGGGTGGGGGAAGGACAAAACACAAGTGCTCTTCTTTTTTCTGTAGCATAAGCCTTTTAGATTAATTAACATTGTAAATCAGTATATATTATTTAGATAAAAGTAATGATTACTTTGAAAAAAGAATCAATGGGTTTTAAATACTGTAAGAATAGCAGGTTATTTTCATCTCCATTTTTTGAACCCTCTGCCCCAGATATCCTGTTGATATCCTGTGGGAAGAGTCTGAAAGATTCTTTTACACTGAAATCTTAGGCAGTTAAGGGGTTATGCTTGAGAATGAGGAGCAGTCTAGGGGGTATGATGCACATTAATTTTTTTTTAAATTACAGGTTACATTCAATATTATTCTGTATTAGTATCAGGTGTAGAGATAAGTGGTTAGACATTCACATCCTTTACAAAGTATTTTCCCTGGTATTTCCAGGACCCTCCTGATACCCTCCATAGTTATTGCAGTATTCTTGATTATATTCTTATGTTGTATTTTATATTCCCATGACTATTTTTAACTACCAATCTGTACTTCTCACTCCTTTCACTTTTCTCAGCCAGTCTCCCAATACCCTTCCCCTCTATCAACCATCAGTCTGTTCTCTGTATCTATAAGTCTGTTTCTGTTTTCTTTGTTCATTTATATTATTCTTTAGAGTCCACATATCAGTGAAATCCTATGGTGTTTGCCTTTCTTTGACTGACTTATTTCACTTAACATTACCATCTAGATCCATGTTATTCCAAATTGCAAAATTTCCTTCTTTTTATGACCAAATAATATTAATATTCACATACATGAATATATTAATGTGAATATATTATAATAATGTCAAGTAATATTTGCATATTAACATATGATTATTAATTAGTACATATTAATATTCATATATATATGATGGGCACTTGGGTTTCTTCCATGGCTTGGCTATTGTAAATAACACTGTAATGCACATAGAGGTTAATATATTTTTTCAAATTAGTGTTTTGGGTTTCTTCAGATATATACCCAGTAGTGGGATCACTGTGGGAATGCAGATTGGTGCAGCCACTATCGAAAACAAAAAATTAAAATGAAACTGCCTTATGATTCAGAATATACATTTTTAAAGAGGAACAGGGCACACATTTTAGAGCAGGGCATAATCCCTAAATGTTGATATGTGGGTAGTAGCACAAATTCTGACCAGGATGGGGCTTGTTTCCATGGGTGGGTCAATGAGATACTTCATAGTGGGGAAGCTTTCACTATATTCTCAAAAAGAAACATGTAACAAAACCAGACATTTTAATTGCATTTGCAAAGTAATTTTACTGATGTCATCTTAATGAGTCTTATAAGGTCAAGTTCATCCCACTAATACTAGCTGTTAGTGCTCTTGGCCTCTGTGTCACTCCAGCAAGATACTTCCCCATGAATTTTCTGAGGCCCCTTCCCTGTTGACTTTAAAAGACTCAGTTGGCCACTGGACTAGTGCTCTACATGCCCCAGGTATTCCATAATTGCTCCATCACCCTACCTTGCCCCTGCTTCATTTCTTTCTAAGCACTAAACAAAAGTGAGCAAAAAATGCAAAATTCAAGATGACAGCAGAGTAGCTGGATGTTACACTCCCTTTTTCCCTGGACAAAAGTGGAATTACAAATAAAATATAGGTCAATCAACCTGAATAGCCAACTGAAGACTAGTCTTATAAACAAGGATTAACAGAAGAAGCTACACCATGATTGATAGGAAGGGTGGAGATATGAGAACCGGTAGCTGCACACACACATTCAGTGGCCTGAGAATTGGAGGGATAATCTCAAAGGTTCCTCCTGAGGTATTTGGGATCTGAAACCTATGCCAGGTTCCCCAGTCCAGTGCAGCAGAGATGGCAAAAGACACCCACATAACATCTGTCTTGAAAATCAGGGTTCTGTCTTCCAGGGAGAGACTGGAGTCTGCTAGAAACCGAAGCAAACTCTTATAGGGCCAGCACACAAAATACCATTCACAACCACTAACCTTGGGCTCCAGGATTAGAGGGAGTGTGGCTCTGAGACAAATAAAGTCATGTGAGGAAAGACTGAGTTGTACAGATTTATGGAAAGAAACAAAGGGACAACTGTAATGATCCCTGTGCTGAGTCCTTCCCCCATGCTGCAGATGCCATCTTTCTTGAATGGAGCACTCTCCTCCATATGGCATCAGACTGAGGAAATCCAATCACTCAAACCAGAGTCCATGTTGTCCTGCCCTGTGGAGCTCATGCCCTTCAGAACTGTCAGCTGCCTTTGTCCCGGGTACAGAAGTCCAAGCAGATGCAAGGAGTGTTAGAGACTGAGTTATGTGGCCCTGGAGTGGGAGCCATTAACCCACTTCATGCCAAGCCTGACTACTGCCACCTTCTCATGACAGATCAAGTAGCCCTACCTTCTGGTCCCCTGGCGGCCACAACTTGCTGATCCTGGGCTCTCCAGGAGGTCCAGACAGAATTCTGGACTGAGTTGTATAGCTCTAAGATGGGGGCCATTGCACTCCCTTCCCTTGCACTCCCTTCACATGGCCAAATTTAGGTCTGTTTGGTCTTGATAAAATCTGCTGATGTCACCCTGAAAACTCCATGACACTACCCAACCACAAAGGCCTGTGGGCATCTGGCAGGTGGCAGCTAGCCTTGGTGAACCCTGGGAATTTTTCTCAGTAGAATCAGACCCAGCACTGGAACTAAGGTTGAAGGTGTATCACTTCAGTGAACACCACATAACCCTACCTGATTACTCACTGAGAATCTACCTCATGGAAATTGCATACTGCCGAAGACTGTTTCAGTCACTGAGCCAAACAAGCAGCTGGCAGATGTAAGCAGACAGAGGCAGATCTTAGAGTACCTTAGGTCTTTTGCTGATCAGCCCCAGGGCTCAGTGGTAGTGGAATCCAGCCATGGTGCACAGCTTGACCCTGCCCACACAAACTGAGGTCTGGGAGAGGCAACCACAAACTGTGGATTATTCTGTAGCTCCAAACAGGTTGTCCAGGGCCAGTCACAGTCAGCATCTGACAATGACTTGCACCAAAGTCCCTCCCAAGAGGCCCCAGAAAAAACACATCCAATGGTGAGGTTCAGAAAATATCACAGAATTCAATTAGCTCTGCAAGTGGCACATCCAAGGGGAGATCTTAGAAGGCAACAGGACCTTCTAAGGCAAAGTATATTTTGTGTGGGTAGCACCCAAACAGAAGCTCAACAACTGTCGTTGAAGCTGATCCTCACAATCAGCCATCTTGAAGTTCAATCTCATGCACAGATGGGCCAACAGAAAACAAAACTCAACTATAACAGAAGGGTTAACATAACCTACCTGGAACAACCAACTCAGGTGATCAAAAAGACTGTGCCACTTGGTACAACAATACATCTAATACACACAGTCACCCTACCAAAACTGGGAGACAGTAGATCTACTTAATACATATTTTTTTAAAAAACAGAGAGGCAGACAAAATGGAGAGATAAAAAACACTACCCCAAATGATAGAACATAAGAAATCTCCAGAAAAAGAACTAAATGAAGTGGAAGCCAGTAACCTACCAGATATAAAGTTCAAAATAATGGTTCTACTGATGCTCAGGAAAGTTAGTGAGAAATTAAACAGCATGATAAAGGACATAAGAACCATAAAAAAAGAACCGTTCATAAGTAAAGAATATAATACCTGAAAGGAAGAACAGCCTAGAACAGGGATGTCCAATCAGTGGCCCATGGGCTGCATGTAGCTCAGGATGTCTATGAATGCAGCCCAACACAAAATTTTAAATTTACTTAAAACATTATGATGTTTTTTTGTGAATATGTGACAGTATGTATTTAATGTGTGGTCCAAGACAACTCTTCTTCTTCCATTGTGGCCCAGAGATACCAAAAGTTTGGATGGATGTCCCTGCCTTAGAAAAAATAACCAGTAGGTTAGATGAAGCAGATGATTAAATCAGTGGTTTGGAAGATGAGGTAGGAAAAAACACCTAATCAGAGCAGAAAAAAATAATTTAAAATATAAGAATAGTTAAAGGGACCTTCAGAACAACATCAAGCATAACAATATCCACATCATAGAAGTATCAGAAGAAGGCAAAAAAAAAAACAAACAATTGGGAACCTATTTGAAAATATTGACTAAAAACTTCTTTAACCTGGTGAAGGAAGTAGACACACAAGTCCAGGAAGCATGAGAGTCTCAAACAAGATGAACCCAAAGAGGCCCACACCAGGACACATCATAATTAAAATGCCAAAGTTTAAGGACAAAAAGAGAATCTTAAAAGCAGCAAGAAAAAGACAGTTACTTAACTACAAGGGAGCTCCCATGAGACTGTCAGTTGATTTCTCAACAGAATTATTTCAGGTCAGGAGAGATTAGCATGGAATAATCAAAGTGACAAAAAGCAAGGTCCTATAACCAAGACTACTCTACCCAGTAAGGCTATCATTTACTATTGAAGGAGACTCAACAGAAACATTTCAGGCCAGAAGGGAGTGGTGTGAAACATTCACAGTGATGAAGAGCAAGGACCTACAACCAAGGCTACTTTACCCAGCAAGGATATCATTTAAAATTGAAGGAGATAAGAAGCTTCCCAGACAAGAAAAAGCTAAAGGAGTTTGTTAACACCATACCAGTACTGCAATAAATGTTAAAGGGCTTGTTTTAAGAAGAAGAAGAGAAAGAAAAAAATAGGAAAACTGGCTACCAATAAAATAGCACTACACATATATCTATCAATAATCATTTATGTAAATGACTTCAATGCTCAGACCAAAAGACACAGGGTAGCTGAATGGATAAGAAAACAAGACCTATATATATGCTGCCTCCAAGAGACCCAACTCAGATCGAAAGATACACACAGACTAAAAGAAAAGGGCTGGAAAAAGATATTTCATGCAAATGGAAAAGAAAACAGCTAGGGTAGTAGTAGCTGTATCCTAAAAAATAGACTTTAAAACCAGGCTATAGTAAGAGACAAAGAACACTGCATAATGATAAAGGAAGCAATCCAACAAGAAGATATAAAGTAAATAATTACAAACAAACATAGGAGCACCTAAATATGTAAAGTAAATCTTGATGGACATAAAGAGAGAGATTGATAGAAATACAATCATAGTTGGGGATTTTAACAACCCACTGACTTCAATGGATAGATCTTCCAAGCAGAAAGTCAACAAGGAGACAGTGGCCTTAAACAACACACAGAACAAATGGATTTCATTGACATCTTCACAGCATTTCACCGCAAAGCAGCAGAATACACATACTTTTTAAGTGCGCATGGAACATTTTCTATGATAGGCCACATGCTAGGACACAAAACAAGTCTCAATAAATTTAAGAAGATTGAAATCATATCAAGCACCTTCTCTGACCACAATGCTATGAAATTAGAAATCAATGGCAAGAAGAACACTAAAGAAACATGCAAAGATGTGGAAGCTAAATAACATATTGTTAGATAATGACTGGGTCAACAATGAGATCAAGGAAGAAATCAAAAGATACCTTGAAACAAATGAAAATGAGAATACAACAGCCCCAAATCTGTGGGAAACTGGGAAAGCAATCCTAAGAGGAAAATTCATAGCATTACAGGCCTATCTCAAAAAAAGAAAAAGCTCAAATAAATGATGCAATTTCATGCTTAAGGGAACCTGAAAAAGAACAACAAACAAAGCCTCAAGAGAGTAGAAGAAAGAAAATAATAAAGATCAGAGGAGAAATAAATGAAATAGTGTCTCAGAAAGAAATACAAAAGATCAATGAATCCAAAAGCTGGTTCTTTAAATAGATAAACAAGATTGACAAACTTTTAACCAAACTCATCAAGAAAAAAAGAAAATTCACCTAAATAAATAAAACCAGAAACAAAAGAGGAGAAACAACAACTGACACCAAAGAAATACAAATGATTGTAAGAAAATATTATGAACAATTATATGCCAACAAACTGGACAACCAGGATGAAATGGGTAAATTCCTAGAAGTGTACAGTTTTCCAAAAATAAATCAAGAAGGATCAGATAATAACAGACAGATTACACCTAATGAAATTGAAGCAATAATAATAATTAAAAAACTCCCAACAACAACAAAAAAAAACCCTGGATGGCTTCACAGGTAAATTTTACCAAAAATTCTGAGAAGAACTAACATCTTACCTTAAACTATTTCTTAAAATTCAGTAAGGAGAAAGTCTCCCAAAATCATTTTATGAAGCCAGCATTATCCTAATTCCAAAACCAGATAAAGACACTACAAAGAAAAAATTACAGGCCACATCTCTGATCAACATAGATGCTAAAATCCTCAAAAAATATTATCAAACTGAATACAGCAATATATCAAAAAGATCATACACCATGGCCAAGTGGGATTTATTCCAGAGATACAAAGTTGGTATAACATTCTCAAATCAATAAATGTAAAATGAATAAATAAAATAAAGAATAAACCACATAAATAAAATGAAGAATAAAAAACACATGATCATATCAATAAATGCCAGAAAAGCTTTTGATAAAATTTAGCACCCATTTATGATAAAAAACTCTCAGCAAAGTGGGAATGGAAGAAACATACCTAAACATAATAAAGGCCATATATGGCAAACCCACTGCCAGCATCATACCGGATGGGATAAAACTACCAGTGCTCTCCTTAAGATCCAGAAAAAGACAGGGGATGTCTGCTTTTATCTCTCTTATTCAACATAGTATTGGAAGTCTTAACCACAGCAATCAGACAAGAAGAAGAAATAAAAGTCATCCAAATTAGAAAGGAAGAGGTAAAACTGTATTTACAGATGACATGATACTGTACATAAAGCACACAAAGATTCCACCAAGAAACAACTAGGTCTGATAAATGAATTCAGGCATGTAGCAGGATACAAAATTAATCTTCAGAAATCAGTTGCATTTTTATATGCCATTAATGGACAAATGTCAAAGGAAGTTAAGAAAATAATCCCACCCTCGCTGGTATAGCTCAGTGGATTGAGCGCAAGCCTGTGAACCAAAGCATTACTGGTTCAATTCCCAGTGAGGGCACATGCTTGGGTCATGGGCCAGGTCCTCAGTGAGGGGCACATGGGAGGCAACCACACATTGTAGTTTCTCTCCCACTCTTTCTCCTTCCCTTCCCCTCTCTCTAAAAATAAATAAATAAAATCTTTAGAAAAAGAAAATAATCCCATTCACAATTGCTTCAAAAACAATAAAATACCATGAATAACCTAACCAAAGTTGTAAAAGATCTGTACTCAGAAAATTATAAGACACTGAAGAAAGAAACTGAAGAAGATACAAATAAGTGGAAGCATATACCGTATTCATGGACAGGAAGAATTAACATCACTAAAATGTCCATACTACCCAAAGAAATCTATAGATCCAATGCAATTCCTATCAAGATTCCAATGTTGTATTTTACAGTAAAACAAATATTTCAAAAATTTATATGGAACCACAAAATCTCTGCATAGCAACAGTGATCCTGAGAAAGAAAAACAAAGTTGGAAGAATTACACTAGCTGATATCAAACTATACTACAAGGGAATAGTAATCAAAACAGCATAGTAATGGCATAAAAACAGACCTATAGATCAATGGAACAGGATAGAGAGCCTAGAAATACTCCTAAACTCATAGCTATATGGTCAATTAATATTTGACAAAGGAGACAAGAACATACAGTGTGGTAAAGACAGTCTATTCAATAAATGGTGTTGGGAAAATTGGACAGATACATGCAGAAAAATGTAATTAGACCACCTTCTTACACCATATACAAGAATAAACTCAAAATGGATTAAAGACTTAAATATAATACTGAAAACCTTAAAACTTCTTGAAGATAACATCGACATTAAAATTTTGGTTATTTATCTTAGTAATACCTTTTTCTGCTATATCTCCTCAGGCAAGGGCAACAAAAGAAATAATAAACATTTGGGACTATATCAAACTAAAAATTTTTGAGCATCAAAGGAAACTGTCAACAAAATGAAAGGACAGCACAATGAATGGGAGAACATATTCACCAAGGGTACATCTGATAAATTGTTAACATCCATATCCATAATACATAAAGAACTCACACAACTGAACATCAAACATAAACATAGAATCCAATAAAAATGGGCAAAAACCCTGAATAGACACTTCTCCAAAGAGGACATACAGATGGCCAATAGACATGTAAAAAATACTCAATATATATAATCACTAAAGAAGTGTCAATTAAAACTTCAATGAGGTGTCATCTCACACCTGTCAGATGGTTATAATCCATAAATCAACAAAAACCAATGTTAACAACGACGTGGAGAAAAGGGAACTCTCATGCACTGCTGGTGGGAAATCAGATTAATGCAGCCACTATGAAAAATAGTATGGAGTTTCCTAAAAAAATTAAAAGTTGCACTGCCTTGTGACCCATTGATTCCACTTCTGGGTATATATTCGAAGAAACACAAACCACTAATTCAAAAGAATATAGGCACCCCTATATTCTGTGCAGCATTATGTATAACAGCGAAGCTATGGAAGAAACCCAGGTGCCCATCAATAGACAAGTGGGTACAAAAACTATGGTACAATGGAATATTATTCAGCCACAAAAAATAATGAAATCCTACCATTTGTAATATTAGAGAATGGATGGACCTAGAGGGTATTATGCTAAGTGAAATAAGTCAGTCAGAGAAAGACAAGTTCCATAGGATTTCACTTATAGGTAGACTCTAAAAAACAATATAAATGGACAAACAAAGCAGAAACAGACTCATCAATACAGAGAACAGAGTGATGGTTGCCAGAGGGGTGGGCTGTTGGGAATCTGGGTGAGAAATGTGAAGGGATCAAGAGGTACAGATTGTTAGTTACCAAATAGTCATGGAGATATAAATTATGACATAGGACATATAGTCAATAACACTGTAATAACTATGGAGGGTGCAAGGAGGGTCCTAGAAATATCAGGGGGAACACTTTGTAAAATATATGATTGTCTAATCACTTAGCTTTACACCTGAAACTAACACAAAATAATATTGAATGTAACCTGTAATTGAAAAAATTAAAATTATAAAAATAAAATAGAACAATAGAAATAAATGAATAAAGACGTGTATTCAGAAGCTGCTGAAACTACTAATTAGGCATAATTAGATCAGATAGTTCCTAATCCAATTATTATGCTCCTAATCTAATTTTTATTCAATAAAGATATATTTTTAAAAATAAAAAAGAAAAGCAAGGGTACCAGTAAAGGAAGTTAATGAAGGTGATGTTGTATGGAGAAGTAATTGGGGCACAACAAGACACCAGTACCTTTTCTGTTCAAAGACTGGAATTACAAACATGGCACCTATGTTCTCTCAATGCTCATCTCATCAGATTCACAGAATTGAGCCCCTTTCCACTACCTAACACTCAAGGCAGAAGTTGGGCATTTAGGATGACATATACTAATGGAAACACATGAGAAGTGGCATGATCACGCCCTTTGATCAACAAGCAACCTCAATTGCAAATGCAGCAGTCTTCACAGCAAGTTTATCAGCCTTTCCAGCATAGACACAAAAACTACATGCAGGGTCTGCCCTGTCGTGGCTTCTCTGATTGCCTCCAACCAGACACCTGGAAATTTGAATGCTGTCCAGAGAAATGTCCCAATCAACAGCTCAAGAAAACCTGCCAACCCAGGCATGGACCCTAAGGATGTTTCCCACTGTGAGAATATCGGAAGGGGATAATCCTGGGAGGTGAAAGTCATGAGTGATGGAACTTTGTTCACAACTTCTTCAAAGGGTGGCCTCTGGAAATGCCCAGACACCTGCTGTTTGGCCTAATACTGGCAATATTTGCCTTACTAGTGGTTCCATTTCCTCAGGCCTCCCTCTGAAACCAGAATGGAGACTGATGGTGCTTGTACAGTAAGGATGCTTCTGCCACATTTCTTACTTTTCCTGGCATTTCCTCCTTCTCTGGATGCCACTTTGTGGCCAATCTAGGAGGCTCTGCATCCCAGATTACCCCCTTACTCCATCTAGTGAAAGCAATGGTATCAACAGAAACACATTCATATTTAGGTATGTGAGATTTCATGGAACTTTTTCTGGATGCTTTTAATTTTAACAGAGGAGATGTGAGAGCAAATCTTCACATAGAACTTTAGGCATTGACATACAGCCTATGGCTACCTTGAAAGACATATAAAAATTTAGAGCTTACAGAACTGGAAATCACCTGTGTTCAGCCTCACTTTACAGAAGGGAAAACTGAGGCCCAGATGAAAGAACTTGCTCATCGTCCTTAAGTAGTGAGCAGCAGAGAACCCAAGTCCTTTTTCAGCAGGCCAAGATTCTTTATGCTTAACCACACTACCTCAAACTAATTCATAGTTCCAAACAAATATCTTAGAAACATGCTCTAAGAGTCTATTTATTTCATAAGACAGGGTTTGATATAAATACATAGTTTTCTGTTTCCTATGTAAACTGCCAGGATGTTCATCCATTAAGTAAATTAGTAAGTGCAGGTGTAGTGTTTGATACTGGGAATTCAGAGATACTGTAGTTGTTCACAGTCTAGTGGAGGAGAAAAGTGAGAAGGGACAATTAAAATGTAGCATGATTATTGTTGTATAGGAGAGAAGTTGGAGATGTTGAGATTCTGTAGGTGCACCTCACCCCAAATGGAGGAGAAGAGGTCATAGAAGGTTTTTCAAGAGAGGTAATGTTCAAATTGATTCTTGAAAGAGGTGGGACACCAATGAACAATTCAGATAGGGTCTGTCAAGGAACTCACTCACCAGTAAGGAAGATAGATAAGTCCACAGATAATAAAGATCCTCTGAGTTAAGTGCTCAGAGAAAGTTAAACCAGAATTTTTTTTTGAGAACTCAGAAAAGAAACTCCTAATGGATATAGGAGCAAAGAAAGGGTAAGGAGGATTACCTTTACAATGATAGTTCCTACTGGGTTTGGTCTTACTGGGCATTGGTTGAAGACAGTCTATGGGTCAAAACACACATAAAACTGTCCTCTGGGTGATGGGTGAAGTGAGTGAAAACAACACACTGTGTATTAGGGTATAGGCAAAACTTTTGTAATTTAGATTCAAACAAAATAGAAGTTTCTCTTTCTCTCATGCAACAAACCAAAGTGTTAACAGGTAGGCTGCTCTGCTCTATACTACTTTCCAGAGATCCAGTTTTCTTCTATCTTGTTGTTCTGTCATCCCCTAATATATTTTCCTTATCTGCATAGTCAAAACTGGTTCATTACCTTTCTCTCTGTGTTTTAGCTCCTAGGAAGTAAAGAAGGAAAGGGAAGTACAAAATATACTATTTCCTTTTAAAGAAGTAACTCAGAGTTTGCAGGCGTCATTTCCACATACCGTATTTTGCTGTGTATAATGTGAACTCTTTTGAGGAAATTTTTGAGGGAAAAATAAGGATGTGCATTATACATGGGTAGTACTAATTCTGTATCTATATAAATGCTTTTAATTCTTTTATTTATGCTTGTGCATAAGGGTGTAATTCTAGAAAGCAATAATGATCTTGATATGCAAAATGATACCCTGGAATACCATAATCAGTTTTGTTTCCAAATATAAATAAATAAATGAATGAATAAATAAAGTAAAAACTTAAAATGAAAGATTTTTTTCTTGAAAGTTTGGGCCAAAAACATGGGTGCGCATTTCACATGGTAGTGCATTACACACGGCAAAATACAGTACAGACTTGGTCATATGACCACATGTAGCTGCAAGGAAGATGGGAAATGTAGTCTTTATTCTGAGAAGCCAGGTTCATTACTAAATCTCAGAGATTTATGTTACTAAAAGAAAACAAAAAGAATGGACAGTTTTTGGAAAGTAGCAGTCTCTAACACATGCCAATTTGCTACCTCATGTATCAGGAAAGGCAGTTTTAAAGGGGAAGAGGTTTGATGTTAGGCTAAGAAGGATCTGAACCAAGTCCAATTAAGGAGCTAAAGTGTCTCAATATTTTTGGTTTGGATAATGGGCAAGTATGACGTATGTTTACATATTCTAGATTAGTTGTCCCTCAAAAATTATCAGGAAGAGATAAAGAGATAAAATTCTGATCAGAATATCCCTAATATGTGACTGCTATCTTTAAACTGTGTCACTTGAGCCATGTTACTCAGTTCTGCTTTTCCTGACTTGAAGATTTCAGGTCAGTCTCCTTGTCTATTCACATTTTTTGAGAAGGGCATCTTCTCCACACAGACAGAGAAGTCTGAGAAGGGTGATTTGAATATTTCTGGACTGGTTCAGATTACTGCTGTCATTCTGAATTTGGCATGCCAAGTATTGGGAGTCAGTAACAAGGCATTGCAGTGCACACAAATAGACAGAGACAGAGATGTGAACTACACCAGCCTACTTAGATGAGGTGTAAAGCAGGAACAGGCACATGTTCAGGAAAGTGATCAGCACAAAGAGGTTTTTGATGAAAGGGAAACCTTGCCTAACACAGGAGTCCTTGGAACAGAGGATGCCAAGTAGTGAACTGATGCTGTGGAATAGAGGAGTTCAAAAAAGCTGGCAGACATCCATCCATCCATGGAGAGCAGAGCCTAAGCCATTGAATGGGGCTTATGGATAGGGATCTATCCCCCAAACAGTGGGACAGGTCTGAGCCCTCCCTGAGAACTGGAAATAAGGAGTCAGGGTGGGGACCAGAGCAGACAAAGAGTAAGCTATGATGTTCAGGTGAGAAAGGAGGAAATGTGACTCAAGGAGAAGTATCCCAGGGCTTAGTTTTTATCATGGAATCTGGAGAAAAGGAGGTTATGCCTGCATTTCAGAAAACAATGCATTCCAATCCATGTTGCATCTATTATCTTCTACTTTATGCTCAAATTGGAAAATTGGGTATCATCCTTGCATCTTCCTTCATCATTTTAACATATATCCTATTCAAAATTACCAAATCTTATCTATTCTATCTTCTTATTTTTACTGTGAAGTTTCCTTTTATTTATTTATTTATTTATTTATTTATTTATTTATTTATCTCTTTTTTATTATTGTTGTTCAAGTAGAGGTATATCCATTTTTCTCCCACCACTACCCTCCACCACAGCCATCCCCAACTCCCACCCCTTTGGCTTTGTCCATGTGTCCTTCATACATGCTCTTTGAGACCCCTTCCCTTCTTTCTGCATTATTTCCCTCCCTGCTCCCCTCTAGTTACTGTCAGTGTGTTCTTTATTTCCGTGTTCTTTCCTTGTTCCTAATTGTATCGTGACAACTCAAGGCCGGACAGGTCCACTCTAGATTCAGGTAGATGGAAGAATATACATAGAGTCTTGGGGATGCTTAGCATGCCTTTATTCGAGGGTGAGCAATCCACATGTACTGCAAGCTGTGTGTCCCACCAATGGCGTCCCTGCTTGTCACTGCATGCCACACAGCAGGAAGTCCCAACTCCCTTATATACTACATGCGTACAAAGCTGGCAGGGAGCAGCCAACATATTGTATAATACAGCAACATTCTGCACATGCAAACCCACTCAAGGGGTTCCATTTATCAGACCCAGTCCTAAGACTATGAGAACACAGCTTAAATTAGTTCCCCAAACATCTGGATGAGGGAGCCAGACTGACACCATTTACCCCAGACTGATCTTAGAGGAAAAGCTTTCAGTTTTTCACCATTAATTATGGTATTAGCTGTGGGCTTGTCATACATAGTCATTATTATGTTGAGGTAAAGTACTTCTATACTTAGTTTTTTAAAGAGTTTTTCTCATGAATTTTGCAAAATACTTTTTCTGAATCTTTTGAGATGATTATACAATTTAAATCTCTCATTCTCTTGATGTGGTGTATCACATTTATTTTTGATTTGCATTTGTTGAGCCATTCTTGCATCTGGAGAGTAAGAAACTAAGAAAGAAAACTAAAAAAATCAAAGTGGTTATTGAGATAGTTTCACTGTGCTGAGTAGATAAGAATTAGAGTTCAAGATCTACCATGGGTAAGGGGTTCATTAAACACACAAGATTATCAGCTGAATGTTCTGGGCAGGAATGCCTTAGAAGTAAGGACAAAAAAAGTAGAAAGCCTTCACCAAAATTGAACCCATCTTTGATTCAGCTTAGGCACTGACTTGGTAGAGGTGATCTGCCCTTATTTGATCAACTTAACGGTGAAAAGAGCCCATCCTTTCTGAGGGAAGATATCCTCTAGATCCTATACAATTATTTACATACAGTTGGTTGACATTCATTCAAAACTTTCTAGGAAAAGAAAGAGACAAGGCCACATGATTGAAAACCTAGAGAAAAATCCAGACAATAGACACAAATTCACAGGTTATCCAGATACATAAATTAGCAGACAAGGAATTTCTAATAAATACATGTTGAAAATTCGAGGAAAAGATGGACAAAATATATGTAAAAAAACTTTAATCCATTCATTAGAATCTGTAAGAATCAAATGGAAATTGGGCACGTGACTGCCAATATCCAATAGAATAAAGCAGAAGTAAAGTTGTGCCACTTCTGGTCATATTCTTTAAGAACTGTCATCTGTGTGTCTTTCTATCTGAAGTGAGTCTTGTATAGACAGCCCATGTAGGGGTCTTGTTTTGTTATCAGTTTAGTACTTGTATGTCTCTTGACTGAAGCATTTAATCCATTTGCATTTAAAATAATTGTTGATAGCTATGTGTGTATTGCCATTTTATCATTTATATTTTTAATATATTTTATTGATAAT
>CM052552.1:18951968-18965620 GCA_028533065.1 Trachops cirrhosus
GTGCACTAGGGTCCCTTTTTCTCCACAACCTCTCCAACACTTGTTGTCTGTTGTTTTATTTATTATGGCCATTCTGACTGGTGTGAAGTGGTATCTCATTGTGGTTTTAATTTGCATCTCTCTCATAGCTAGTGATATTGAACATTAAGCTTGCCTTAGTCAGTGAAGTCTCTGGCCAAGCTGTGAGTCAGGCCTTGTGTTCTCTATTAATCATCTGTGAAAGGAATGCCATGGGGTGATATCAAATGAGCTTTTGAGCTAACCACTCCTAGAAACAGCTGGAACTGGTGGAGGAGCGTGACTATGAATACAGATGAGAACAATTGAACAATTTGAATTAATCACAGTTTTAAGTGCTTTGTACAAAATATATTTGTGTTTTGATCTAAAGTGGCAAACAACTAAGCAATGCTTATACTTCCTAGGTTTTAGAAAAGAGGTCAAGACTCCACTAAAAGGACTTTCCTGAACTTTCTCTCTAGATTGTTTGAACAAGAATAGCCTTCTCTTTTTCCTTAGGCCTTACTTAATTATCAGCATAGCTTAAGTGTTATATTCAGTGCCCACCTTGTCTGCAGAAGCTGATGGGTCCTAGGGAGCACACTGTCATTTCTTTGCAGTGTGCTGCAGAGAAACCTGGTGATTGGAAAGACCCTCAAGTTCAGGCAAAGCAGCTCAAAGTGGGAAGTGGCAAAACCTGTTTGCTTGCATGCTTAATTTATGTATGTATGTATGTATGTATGTGTGTATGACTCAGGCATGTATTTGCTGATAAATGACTGCTTCTAAAACCTCTTCACTCTGATTTGAGCCGCTTAGCCTCTAATTAGAACCACATCCAGACTCAGACAAGAGTGGCTTCAGACTAGCTTTGGTCTGACACTGTAGAAAACAATACAAAAACAAAAACAAACAAACAAACAAAAAACAACCCCAGGGCTTGCTAGCAATCCTGCTGTCACAGGCCCCTGACTGAGTGAACTTAATCAGAAGTGTATATTGTCAAATAAGGCTTTACCAAGAAAAAAATCAACTGCTTGGAACCAGGAACTGGAAGATAATATATAGGCCACTAATGGAAGCGGAACTCATAAGAAAGTTGCCCCTGGACAAAATTGTGAAATAGACACATTTTGCACTTTCTCTCCAACTATCTCTTCTTTTGGTGGGTGTATCAATCAATCAAGGTTCTCCACAGATAGAGAGGGGTGTGGTTTAAGGAACTGGCTAACATGTTTGTGGATCTGGCAAATTCAAAATCCATATGGGCAGGCCATCTGGCTGTAAACTCAGGCAGGATTTTCATGTTTCAGACTTAAGACAGATTTCCTTCTATGGTACACTAAGGCAGTTCTACCATTATAACTTCACTTAGTATAGTCCACCTTTTGCCCATGTTTGCCCATCATTCAAACAAATACGCTGCTACACTGGGCTAGGGTCATCTGGCCTTTCTGGTTACTTAAGGTTGTTGGGCTGAACCACAAGGGAATAATGGTTGGGTTCCCTGTAGAACTAGGAAACCACAAAGGATTGACAGGGACATTTGTCTGATGCTTTCAGCATGCATAGCAGGAGTCTCTGGTACAATGTCAAGATAGCCAAATTCCCAGGCTGTCAAATCTCTCAGGCAATGACTCCAGAGCTATTTTATGGTCTTCCTTTGACTTTTAAAGCCACAATAATTTGGCCTTCTGTATTGTGTACTGTTCTGCTCTGCTAGTCTGAACATTTCCTCTGAATTGAAAGAGCACTCAGTAGTCTCTTCCCAGCTGCTTGGCTCTCACTGCCCTAGGGAGCCCAAGAGAAGACTTGATTATGCCTGACTTCCCTCTTTCCCTGCTAGGATCCTAAAAGGCAACCAAAGATCCTCCATTCATTGAACAGCTATTCTGTGGTAGGCAGGGGTGTTTAGAAAGGAATCAGATATTGTCCCTACTCTTGAAGTGCTCCAACTCAGGAAGACAATGATTTCAGGCAACTGGGATTAAGAGGAAGCTAGCATATCAACTGGGAACTAATGCCCCCCCCCCACTTTCTATCCACTTCTTCCAACCTTGGTGACCCACATCCCTTCTCCTCATCATGTGCCTTTATTGGCCTTTTGGTTGCCCAGGGTTTTGCACTGTGGTGTTCTGGCCTTGCTTTCCCTCTCCATGCTTCCAAAATAGGTCTGCCCTACTTTTCTATGTGTTCAGAACTTGTTGCCAGTTCATGGGTCATTGGTTATCACTTTGATAAAGTGGAGTGACAACATGGTATGAATAACTGATAGTATACTTAAATTCATTCATTCTGCCAACACGTATGTACCTAGAGTCTACTGTGTATCAGGTATTGCTAGGTGCTGGGTATAGAGAGGCAAATCTGGCATGGTTCCTGCCCACAATGAACTCATCATTTTGTTAAGAAGATAGACAAGCAGGTATACACAGACAATTGCCACAAATATAAGAAGTGCAATGAGAGAAGTGTGTGCTGTGAACAGCTGCAGCAAAGAGAAGGGAAGAGTAACCCTTCTTGGCCTAGAAGAATGGTGATTAGAGAGAGGAGAGGCTTGAGCAGCTTCTTGAAAAATAAATAGCAGATCATCAACTAAACAGGCAAAATAGACATTCCAAGGAAAGGAAACAGAAGGAACAAAAGCACAGTTGTGTAGTCACACACAGGGTGTTGGGAGGATGAAGATAAATCAATCTAGTGTGGCTAGGTATGGCACATTGCATGCCAGAGGTTGGACATGTATGTAGATGTGAAGGCTCTGGTCTTCCAGGCAATGATAGTTTGACTTGCTGTTAAGAGCAACACAGAGCTATGAGTGTTTTTGGATTTGGATAATAGCTTTATTAAACTATAATTTACATGCCATACAATTCACTTACTTTAAGTATATAATTTGTGCTTCTCAGTATAGTCACAAACTTGTGCAACCACCATGACTACATAATTCTGGAATATTTTCATCACCAAAAAAGAAAGCTTATATTAATTAGGAGCCATTTTCCATACCCCCAACTCTCTAACCACTAGCAACCACTATATATATATTTGTCAATTGATGGACATTTAGGTTGTTACTTTTTGGTTCTTATGATAAATGCTGTTGTGAACATTTGTGCATAAGTTTTTGTATGGATATATGTTTTCATCTCTTTTGGATATATACCATTGAGTAGGATTTCTGCATGATATGGTAACTCTATGTTTAACCTTTGAAGAACTGCCACACTATATTCCAAAGAGACAATGCCATTTTACATATCCATCAGCACTATAGGAAGTTCCAATTGCTCCACATCCTTGCTATCTTATATTATCTTTCTTTGTGATTATAGCTTAGTCAATGTGACATGGTACTTTTGTTATCTTTTTCACTTTTATTTCCTTAAAAACTAATAATGTTGAGCATCTTTTCATATACTATTAGCCATCTCTGTGTGTGTGTGTGTGTGTGTGTGTGTGTGTATTTACCTATTCAGATCCTTTGCCCGAATTTTTACTGGGTTATTTGTCTTTTTATTATTGAATTATAATAATTATTTATTCTAGATACAAGTCCTTATTAGATATATGATTTGCAAAAATTATTTCCCAATCTGTAGCTTTCTTTTTACTTTCTTGATGGCATCCTTTGAAAAAGTTTTTATTTGCTAAAGAGCAATTTATTGATTTTTAATCTAATGTATAATGCTTTCCATATTGCATCTTAGAACTCTAGACAACCTCATGTCACAAAGATTTTCTTCCCTTTTTTCTAGAACTTTTAGAGTTTTAGCCCATACATTTATAATAGGTCTGTAATTTATGTTGAATTAATTTTTGTATATCCTTTTCACTGAGACTCTAAATTGCTCTTTTTTGCTTGTGGATATCCAATTGCTTCAGACCATTTGTTGAAATGGCTGTCATTTTTCCATTAACTTGTATTGCTGTATTTGTGAAAAATTAGTTAAATATACACAGATTCAGTTCTGTCCCTCTGATCTTTTTGACTATCCTTGTACTAATGCTACTAAACTGACTTGATTATTATTGCATTATACTAAGTTTTGAAACCACGTAGCTCTTTCCTTTGAACCTTCTTTTGGCTATTATAGATTGTTTGTATTTCTATACAAATAATGAGATCAACTTATCAATTTTTACACAAAAGCCTATCATGATTTTGATAGGGCTTGCATTGACACTATACATCAATTATGGGAGAATTGCCATCCTGACAATATTGAAACTTTCATTCCATGAATATGGAATCTATCTCTGTATATAAAGATCTTTATTTTCTCTGAACAATAATGTATAATTTTCAGTGCATAGAAATGTTTCATATCTTTGGTTAGATTTATTCCTACATATTTAATATTTTTGTTGCTACTGTAAATGTTTTAAAACTTTTAATTTCTTATTATTTGTTACTAGTATATAGAAATAAAATTGAATTTTGGAAGGACATCTGTTCAATACAATGGCATAGGTAAACATGGCTCACCTCCTTACATTATCACATCAGAATTACAAATAAAATATAGAACTACCATCCATCAGAATAGTCAGAAATCAAGTTTAATGGAAGTCTGACAGTCATGAAATTACAGAAACCACATCTATCCAGACTGGTAGGAGGAGCAGAGACACAGAACAAGCTGGTCCCACAACCATGTGTGGGGGATAGAACTTTGGGAAGGATATCTTGGATGTGAGGAGTCCCAGCCCCACTCCAGGCCCTCCAGCCCAAGGTTCCAGTGGCAGGAAGATAAGTCCCCACAACTTCCAACTGCAAAACCCAGTGAGGATTGAGTCACTGGAAGAAACTTCTGAGGTCCCAAGCAGTTCCTCTTAAAGAACCCACACATGGACTTATTGACTTACTCAGACTCACTCCCTCTGAGCTCCAGCACTGGGATAGCAGCTTGAAAGGCACCAGTGGCATAGTGGGAGAAACCGAAGTGTCTGGCATCAAGGCAGTAGCTGGGAGACAGCTTTCTCCCAGACAGAAAGGCTGACAGAGGACATTGTCACTTTTCTGAACCCTTGCCCCACAGAACTGGCAGGCAGGTGCCACATCTGAGACTCCATCAACCTGGCTAACACTGTTGCCCTGTGCTGGAGACCCCCTGAGGCTCTGTCCCACCCAGCTTATGGGCCCACCAAAACTGTTAACTGTGACTTTTCCATATGAATGGCTGGTCTTGGCTCATGCTTCACAACTTCCTAAATCCTGTCAAACAAGCAACAGCCAGCCTCAGTGAACCCCCAGCCCCCATACCTCTTGCTAAGTGGCTCTAGGGTCAGCACTGGAAGCAGCCAACATAGATTCACAGCTTGGCTTTGCCTGAGAATCTCCAAGCCCAGCACAAGTAGCTGCTGGAATTGTCCAACTATGTAGTGGATTTTGAGGGAGAAGATTGGCTCATCTCTTCATTTGGCCATAGCAATATAGAAGAGATTAAAACAGGGAAGTGACATACAATGTTTAGCAGGAGAGAAAATCAGTCTAGCCAATATGTGGTGAAAGGCCTCTGTAGGACAAGTTTGAAAGCAGAGACCAATTAAAAGATTATTGAAGTAACACAAGTAAAAAATGATAGGGGCTATGAATAGGTTGTTGCCAGTGATGATGAACAAAGTGGATGAATTGGACATTTCTATCAAATTTGAAATCACAAGCATTTAAGTAGGCCCAGTTGGAAAGGTATGTTTCTAGTTGGGTACTAGAAATATCAAAGGAAACAGTTTGTATTGTATATGATTGTCTAACCATTATGTTGTACACCAGAAACTAATATAAAACAATACTGAATGTAAACGTTAATTTTAAAAATTAAAAAAAATTAAAAATAAGACCAGATATAGAGCATTGTAAGTAGAACTGGAAAGTAAGAAATATTTTAAAAATCTATTGCTTTGGTAGAGTTGCAAAGACTTTATGTCCAATGGAAAAATTAGTGTGTGTTGAAAGTGACAGAGGGAGAGAGTTTGGGTCTAGATCATTGGAAGTATTAAAGCACAAGGCATAGAAGTGCAGAACAAAAGATGGGGACAGGCTGTAGTGGGAAAGGAGAAGGAAGCTAATTTTGAAACAAAAACTTTAGTTTTGAAAAACCATGATGACATCCAAATGGAAATGCAGAGTAGGTAGGAGATTAAGCTCTGTAGCTCAGTAGCAATGAAGGTCTGCAAATGCAACATGAAAAAACACCTTTTAAATTAACATCCAAGTATAGATGTGTCCAGAAATATGAATACATCCTGGTTGTTACTGTTTTCAATAATAATGTTTGGTTCTTCGTAGTCTGTTATGCTTATCTACAACCACAAGAAGGTTTTTTGTTGTTGTTTGATGTTTTTTGTTTTGGTTTAGTCATGACAGGAAGAGAGTGGTGTTGGGAGGAGAAACATATAAAAACTGGGCAAAAGAGGGAAGAAATTGAGATCAAGAGAGAAAAAAAGCATATCAGAATCTTCCTCCATCACAAGCCTCCTAAAACTGTAATGGGAGTGCCAGGTCAGAATGAGTGACTATGTATTCCACATACCTCCCTCCACTCCCTAATTTTCTTTTTTTTTTAAATTTATTTATTTATTTTTTTTATTTTAGATTATTCAGTATAGTTTCAATGAAAAGTTCACCTATCTTCCTTAATATCTGTATCTGTGTCTCACTTGCTTTGACCTTGTTCTTGCATTTCTCTGCTTATCTTTGTCTCTCTTAGTTTCTCTATCAACTTTCCCTCAGGGGACATATTTATTCTTCATCAGCTCAATATTTTATACTTGGGCTGGTCCATGTTTCTCCAAATGGCTGGCAGAACCATCTGTTAATACATGGGCCTTTGGCCCCAAATATAGCTCTGAACTACCACTAGATGGCAGTGTCTGGGAACTTTGCTAATTTGGCCTAGAAATTCAAGCAAGCCTGACTGTTGAGTGGTGGGGAGTATTAACTTGGTTATTTTACTTTTACTCTATTGCAACAAAAGACCAATTGCACTAGACCAAGCAGAATCCCTTTTTTAATCACAGAGGAAAATTCATGTTTGAAAAATACTCAGGGCTGGAAAAGCCTCTTCTCTAAGCTGGTATTTTCTCCCACCTGAATTCTCACACACACTCCTAACTACAAACCTTCCTCTAGATGTCCTCTTATTACCTTCTCAGCTTTTTTTTTTAGACCAGATTTCCTCTCCAACCTGGTTAGCAAGTTGGGTTGATCCTCTTTCCTCACTTTGAGCATGGACTTGTAGAATCATGAGCTGGCAAAGCCTGAAGAGCTCTTAGGCTTTGTTAGTCTAATTCCATCATTTTCAGATGGTACAACTGAGGCACATAAGGGAGCAGAAATTTGTTCAAAATCATATAAAGAATTCAAGGAAGAATCCTATGGGCCAGAGTCTTGTGACATACTTATAATAATCAGTAAAATGGCCAGATCATTTAGGCCCACAAATTGCATTAACACAGCTAAATGTCTGGGGAAGGGGAGGGAGGCAAGAAACATCAGACATGATACCTGTCCTCCAGGCACTTAGAATCTAATTGGGAAGACAGACTTACACACAGCAAAAAAAGAGGTAATGCCCTTTGTGATAAGGCAGTGTAAGAAAAATGTTAATGTGGATGAGTGGCTCAAGGATTCAGAAGAGGGAAAGAGCTGTAAGTGGTGGAGGTGGAGTGGTAGAGAGCTAGGTGAAGCTTGCAGAAGAAAAAATAAATGATTATAATTACTTCAGGGTCAAATCCTAGGCTGACTTAAGAAGAAGGAGTTGGTCAAAGAGAAGTAAAACATAAGGCTAGAGTAATGGGCTGGGATCAAGCTGTTCAGGTTCTTATAGGTCAGTCTAATTTCTTCATAATACTAAAGAAGAATTCTCAAATGTTTTTGATCTTTATATTTTCTATGTTCAGAGGTAACTTTTCTCTAATTTTGTTTCCCCAGGAAGTAGCTTCTTCACTTTGCTCTCTTTCTCCCATTAGTCTCAGGTGGTCAGAGATGAAGTTGAATGAAAAAGATAGGCTGATGCTTGTTTCCTCTTTATCTGTTTCATGCTCAATTCACTGGGTTACACCAACCAGGGCATAAATAAAATTTTTTAAAAAATTAAAAAATGGACAAAGCAATTGAAGAGACATTTTTCCAAAGGAGACATACAGATAATCAATAGGTACATGAAAATATGCTCGACATCATTAATCATCAAGAAAATGAAAATGTAAACCACCATGAGATATCACCTCACACCTGTTAGAATAGTTATTATCAAAAGGACAGAAGATAACAAGTGTCAGTAAGGATGTGAAGAAAAGTGAAACCTTCCAATGTAAATCAGTATACCCATTAGAGAAAACAGTATGGAGGTTACTAAAAGAATTAAAAACAGAACTACTACATGACCCAGCAATCCCACTTCTGGTATTTATTCAAAGGAGATTAAATCTGTATGTCAAAGAGACATCTGCACTTTCATGTTCATTGTAGCACTATTCATGGTAGCCAAGATATGGAAAGAATCTAAATCACTGTGAATTAATGAATGGATAAAAAATGTGTTATAACTGTAAAGTGAAAAATTATTTAGTAGTAAAAAAGAAATTCTGCCATTTGTGACAACATGGATTAACTGGAGGATATTATGCTAAGTGAAATAAGCAAGGTACTGAAAGACAAAAACAGCATGATCTCACTTATATGTGGAATCTAAAATAGTCCTACTTGTAGAAACAGAGAGTAAAATAATGGTTGTCAAGGGCTAGGTTGAGGGGAAAATGGGGTGATG
Organism: Trachops cirrhosus; assembly: GCA_028533065.1. Lineage (NCBI taxonomy): Eukaryota > Metazoa > Chordata > Mammalia > Chiroptera > Phyllostomidae > Trachops > Trachops cirrhosus. Next base: position 18,960,743 of record CM052552.1, read on the forward strand.
TTGTGATCGGTAAAAAGTTTCAGTTATACAAGATGAATAGGTTTTGGAGATCTAATGTAGAGCAATGTGAATATAAATAATACTTTACTGTATACTTGAAATTTGCTGGTAGGGTAAATCTTCAGTGTTCTCACCACACACAGAAGGAAAGGGAAGGGAAGTGAAGGGAAGGGGAGAGAGAGAGAGAGAGAGAGAGAGAGAGAGAGAGAGAGAGAGAGAGAGAGAGAGAGAGAGAGAGAGAGAGAGAGAGAGAAAAGGAAAGGAAAGGAAAGGAAAGGAAAAGGAAAAGGGGAGAAAAGGAAAGGAGAGGAAAGGAAAAGAAAAGAAAGGAAAAAGAAAAATTGTAACTGTGAGTTCATGGATATATTAATTAACTTGAGTGTGGTGATCATTTAACAACACATACATATATCTAAATATGTTAGACATCTTAAATGTATACAATTTCAACTTCTCAATTATGACTTAATAAAGCTGAAAACATAATTTCAGGTAATCGCTACACCTGTTCACTGCTGGCTTTTGAACTATGAGTCTTGTAGGCTCCAGGACTTAATGAAAATGCCTCAAGTCTCATCAAGGGAATGATTCTTTCCTCTTTACGCCCTTATCCAAGCAACTACACTTTTGCCTATTTTATACATTGTAATTCTACACAGTTCATTTAAATGAAGAGTTCCACTGCTGAAAATGATTGCATATCACCATGAATCAGCTTAGCCCTAAATACCAAAAGGACAAATATCTACTCGTCAAATTAGAAAGGCAATTTCCAAATCAGGGAGCAGGCTGATTCTGAGGTACCTCCTCAGCAGTGACATTCTAGACTGATTAACCATTCAGATGCCTCTGAGATAGGTGGCAAAAAGTAAAGTAACTAAAAATAAAGAAGTCATGTTGGTTCCTGTGAGGCAAATAGGGTATAAATTTAAATGAGGTAGCAAGGGAAAGAGATGCAGCAATGCTAAAATAGTAAAGAATAACATTTTTGTGACCTGCAAGACTTTGAGTAGCCTTTACCTGAAAATAATCAAGCCAAGATTGTCATGGACAGGGGCATAGGTATAGCAGGAAACTGACCTTAATGTTCCTTCTTTGCTACATACTTGCTATCACTCAACCCTTCTAATCTTAATTTTCTTCATTTTCAATTGACAGTAAAAATTCCTGTCTTGCTTTGTCTCACAGAGATTGAGTGAAACTCAGGTAAGAGACTAGATATAAAAGAGCTAAAGGAACTTTTTAAAGGCTGGGGAAATTGTAGCTGCTATTATGTGATCTAAATGTCATCTTTCTTCAACTTTGTTTTGAAATTGATATATAGGTGTAAATGGAATGGCTGAGCATGGTTCCTTAGTCTAGACCTATCATATCCTCCAATCTGAAATCCCTATTTATGCCATCCATCAACCATTACCATGAATGAGCTTACCATATAGCTGGGGAATTAGGGGCTGGTTCATCAGTAGAAGAGGGAGATGGTGCCAAGAAAGGTGTCTGGTCTGACAGAATAACCAATTTCCAACTTCTCTCTCTCTCCTGCCCTCTCAAACAAAGATATTTGCCTTATATGTTTCTGTGCATGTGTGTGTATATGTATGTACAAACATATGTATAAACATTAAGATGAAAATAAGGACAGAAACTGGTCATGCAGTCATAGCTGGTATTTATAAAAACCTTCTTCTGCTATTTATTCCACATTACCTTTTCTTTCAGCAAGAACCTCAGCTGGTCATGGTTCTTTACCTGGTGAGATGACCCAAATATTCATTCCTGAATAGCTTGGGCCACTATTAGTTATGCCTGTATTGGCTTGTTATAGTTTTGCATTGACCTTAATCACAGGATATGTTAATACTGAGACACCCTAAAGGCTCTCCTGTATTCCTGACATATTCTTCCATACCTCCATATGGAGTACTAGTCCAATGTCCCTTGGTAGTCAGGATCAATCACCCCAGCCAGTATAGTAACTTTCATCTGCGCTTTTGACTCAGAGGCATGAGGAGCTCAAAGTGGCTGTAGTGCTGCAGGTGTCCACTTTTGGATAGTGGCTGCACATAATGCAATAGCATTTGAAAGAGGCCTGAGTCTTCTCTTCCTTTTTCAACTGATCATAGGGAACTCCCCAAAGGGCCATAGATGAAGAGTGGGAGAGGGAAGGTAGTGTAGCACGGGTGAGGACCGTGGATATCTGGGTCACTTTTTATCTAATTTACTTGTGCCTCCAAGGCTTACTGAGGCCCAATCATGTATATATCACTTCCCTTTGGTGATAGAGTGCTTCTTTACATTCTCAATTTTATGGCCTGATGGATCAGATAAAACCAATTTATGATGGGCAGCTCAGTTGGCATGGTAACTTAGGCAGCCCATGGTTTAATATTCAGTCTTTACTAAGGCCTAGTAGTAGGCCAAGCACTCTTTCTCAAAAGGAGGGTGGTTATTTGTAGAGGATAACGGGGCTTCATTCCAAAATATTAAGAGTCTATGGTGTAATTCACCAATTGATACTTGTCAAAGGCTCTGAGCAGGATCTCTATCTCTACTGATACTTCAAACAACATTGGATCTGCTGGATCATATGGCCCAAGTGACAGAGCAGCTTGCACAGCAGCATGGACTTGTTGCAGATCCTTCTCTTGTTCTAGACTTCACTAAAAATAGCAGCTTTTCAGGCTACTTGGTAAATAGCCTGGAGTAACATATCCAAATGAGGAATATGTCGCTGCCAATATCTGAAAAAGCTCACTAGGTGTTGTGCCTCTTAAGGGGTTGTGTGATGTGCCAGATGCAACACCTTATTCTTCTCCTTAGAAAGGATATCTTGACATACCCCAAAGCACTGAAATCCTAGAAACGTCACTGAGATAGATCTTTCAATGTTTATTGGATTTAATTTCCACCCTCTAATAAGATGTTGATCCACTGTCTTCCCACTTACATAATTTCCAATCTTGTCATCTATAGTTTTGTTCTTCTGAATATAACATGTCTCTTTTCTCTGTTTTTACAGATTTTCTCTTTTTTACTGTTTTTGAGCAATTTGTTTATGATGTGTCCTGCTCCAGTTTTCTTCATACTTCACATACTCATTGAGCTTCTTAGATCTGTGATTTATAGTTATCTTCAAATTTTCAAAAATTTCAGCCATTAGTTCCTCAAATCTTTTTTCTGCCCCTGCCCCCTGAAGCTCTGTTTACATTGCATGTTAGGCTTCTTAGTGTAGTCCCAAGCTCAGTAATGCTCTGTTCATTAATTTTTTCTTTCTCTGTTTCATTTTGGATAGTTTCTATGGATATGTCTTCACATTCACTAATCTTCTCTTCTGCAATGTTTACTCTTGCCATTAACCCTAATCCAGGGCATTTTTCATTTTAGACATTGTAATTTTCAATGATGTTAATTCTTTCTGTCCATGAACATCATATGTGCTTCCACTTACTTGCATCTTCTTGAATTTCTTTCTTCAGTGCCTTATAATTTTCTGAGTATAGGACTTTTACATCCTTGGTTACACTTATTTCTGGGTATTTTATTCTTTTTGAAGCAATTGAGAATGGGATTGTCTTCTTAATTTACTTTTCTGTTAGTTCATTATTGACATATAAAAATGCAGCTGATTTCTGAATATTAATTTTGTATCCTGCTACTTTGCTTAATTCATTTATCAATTCTCATCATTTCTTGATGGGATCTTTGGGGTCCTCTATGTATAATATGTCCTCTGTAAATAATGACAGTTTTACTTCTAAATTGTTTAGTTTTCCTGCAATTATGTAAAATGTATATGTGTATTATAAGAATAAAAGTGTGAGAAAATAAATAAATAAAAATAAAAAAAGGATAGTTTTACTTCTTCCTTTCTAATTTGGATGCCTTTTATTTCTACTTCTTATATGATTGCTGTGGCTAGGACTTCCAAGTACTATGTTGAGTAAGGGAGGTAAAAGCAGACATCACTGTCTTGTTCCTGATCTTAAGGGGAATGCTTATAGTTTTGCATGTTGACTATGATGCTGGCAGTGGGTTTATCATATATGGCCTTTATTATGTTTAATATGTTCCCTCTATTCCCACTTTGATGAGATTTTGATCATAAATAGGTGCTGGATTTTATCAAATGCTTTTTCTGCATCTGTTGATATGACCATGTATATTTTTAGGATTTAATTAATTTATTTTTAGAGAGGGGAAGGGAGGGAGAAAGAGGGAGAAAAACATTAATGTGTGGTTGCCTCTCATGTGCCCTCTACTGGGGACCTGGCCTGCAACCCAGGAATGTGTGCTGACTGGGAATCGAACCGGTGACCATTTGGTTCGCAGGCCGGCACTCAATCTACTGAGCCACACCAGCCAGAGCTTGTGGTTTGTGTCCTTCATTTTGTTTATGTAGTGTATCAAGTTTATTGATTTGTGAATGCTTTATCAACCTTGCATTCCAGGAATAGATCCCACTTGATCATGGCTTATGATCTTTTTGATGTATTGCTGTATTTGGTGTGCTAATATTTTGTTGAGGATTTTAGCATCTATGTTCATTAGGGATACTGGCCTATAATTTTTCTTTCTTTGTAGTGTCTTTATGTGGTTTTTGGAATTAGGATAATGCTGGCTTTTTAAAATTAGCTTAGGAGTCTTCTCTCCTCTTGAATTTTTTGAAGTAGTTTGAGAAGGAGAGGTGTTAGTTCTTCCTGAAATGTTCGGTCAAATACACCTGTGAAGCCATTCAGTCCAGGGCTTTTGTTTGTTGGGAGGATTTTTTTTTTAAGAGCTAATATTACTTAGTGAAACCTTCTGTGTATATTTGATGCAAATGCCTTTATTTTATTTTGTTTTGTTTTGTTTTTTAATTTTATTTTAATCATTGTTCAA
>CM052552.1:18965720-18982251 GCA_028533065.1 Trachops cirrhosus
AAGCTGTTGCAAAGGGTAGGAGCTCCTTCTTTCTTTCAGCTGCATAGAATTCCATTGTGTAAATGTGGGAGGATTTTGATTACTGCTCCAATTTCACTAGGTGTAATCTGTTTATTCAGATTCTCTGATTCATCCTGAATTATTTTTAGAAGATTGTATGTTTCTAGGAACTTATCCAGTTTATCCAAGTTGTCCAATTTATTGGCATATATTATAGTTGTTCATAATATTTTCTTACAATCCTTTGTATTTCTTTGGTGTCAGTTGTTATTTCTCTTCTTTCATTTCTGATTTTATTTATTTGGGTCCTCTCTCCTTTTTTCTTGGTGACTGAATAAAGGTTTGTCAATCTTGTTTCACTTTAAAAAAAATGAGCTGTTGGATTCATTGATCTTTTGTACCTTTTTTTAGACTCTTGCATTTATTTTTGCTCTGATCTTTGTAATTTCCTTTCTTCTACTCATTTTGGGGTTTGTTTGTTGTTCTTTTTCAAATTTCTTTAAGCATGAAGTTAGATTGTTTATTTGAGCTTTTTCTTGTTTCTTGAGATAGACCTTTCTTAAGCTTGCTTTCCTTATGTCCCACAGATTTTGGTACACATTCATTCATTCTCATTTTCACTTGTTTCAAGGTATCTTTTGATTTCTCCCTTGATCTTGTTGTTGACCCATTCATTGTTTAATAACATGTTATTTAGCTTCCATGTATTTTGCTTCCATGTGCTTTCTGGTGTTCTTCTTGTGATTGACTTTTTGTTTCATAGCATTGTGGACAGAGAATATGCTTGATATGATTTCAAACTTCTGAAATTTATTGAGATTTGTTTTGTGTCCTAACACGTGGTCTATCCTAGGAAACATTCCATGTGCACTTAAAAAGTATGTATAGCCCTGGATGGTATGGATCAGTAGATAGAGTGCTGGCCTGCGAACCAAAGGGTCACTGGTTCGATTCCCAGTCTAGGGCACATGCCTGGGTTGTAGGCCAGATCCCCCATGGGGGGTGTGTGAGAGGCAACCACACATTGATGTTTATCTCCCTCTCTTTTTCTCTCCCTCTCCCTCTCTAAAAATAAATAAATAACTTAAAAAAAAAAAGTATGTATATACTGCTGCTTGGGGTGAAATGCTCTAAAGATATCAATTAAATTCATTTGATCTAGTGCATCATTTAAGGCCACTATGCCCTTGTTGATTTTCTGTCTGGAAGATCTATTCATTGAAGTCAATAGGGTGTTAAAATCCTCTACTCTGACTGTATTACTGTGAATGTCTCCATTTATGTCCATCAAGATTTGTTTCGCATACTTGGGTGCTCCTATGCTGGGTGCATAAACAGGCACCCAGGGTTACTAGGGTTATAGCCTCTTCTTTGATTGCCTCTTTTATCGTTATGTATTGTCCTTCTTTGTCTCTTACTATAGCCTTGGTTTTAAAGTCTATTTTGCTGAGTATAAGTATTGTGACCTCAGCTTTATTTTCCTTTCCATTTGCATGAAATATATTTTTCCATCCCCTTACTTTTAGTCTGTGTGTGTCTTTTGATCTGAGGTGGGTCTCTTGGAGACAGCATATATATAGGTCTTGTTTTCTTATCCATTCAGCTACCCTATGTTTTTTGAGTGGAGCACTGGAGCCATTTACATTTAAGGTGATTATTGACAGATATATATTTATTGTCATTTTATTTTTAACTATTTTCTTGTTTGTTTTCATTTTCTTTTTCTTCTTCTTCTTAAACTAAGCCCTTTAACATTTCTTGCACTACTAGTTTGGTGTTTACAAACTCCTTTAGCTAGTTCTTGTCTGGGAAGCTCTTTACTTCCCCTTCAATTTTAAATGATACCCTTGCTGGGCAAGGTAGCCTTGGTTGTAGGTCGTTGCTTTTCATCACCTTGAATTTTTCTTGTCAATCCCTTCTGTCCTAAAAAGTTTCTGTTGAGAAATCAGATGACAGTCTAATTGAAGCTCCTTTGTAGGTAACTAAGTGTTTTTCTCTTGTGGTTTTTAAGATTCTCTCCTTGTGTTTAAGCTTTGCCATTTTAATTATGATGTGCCTTGATGTATGCCTCTTTGGGAACATTTTGTTTGGTACTCTTTGTGCTTTCTAGGCTGGTGTGTCTTTTTTGTTCACCAGATTAGGGTTGTTTTTGGTCATTATTTCTTCAAATAAAGTCTCAATCCCTTGCTCACTCTACTCTCCTCCTGATATTTCCATGATGTGGATGTTGTTGCACTTCATGTTGCCCCAAAGGTTTCTTAAGCTCTCCTCATTTTTTTTAATTCTTTTTTGTTGTTGTTGCTCTGTTTAGTTGTTTTTTTCTACCTTGTCTTCCAAATAGCTGATTTGATCCTCTGCTTCATCTAGCCTACTGTTTATTCCTTCCATTGTATTATATTTCAGATATTGCATTCTTTATTTCTGACTAGTCCTTTTTATGGTTTCCATGCCTTTTTTCATGCTATTGAGTATCCTTATAATCCTTACTCTGAACTCTATATCTGATAAATTGGTTGCCTCCATTTCATTTGCCTCCTCTTCTGGAGAATTTTCTTGTTTTTTTTTTTTTTTTTTTTTTTTTACATTGGGGTCTGTTTATTTGTCTTCCCATTTGGGCTTCCTCTCTGTGTTTGTTTCTATGTATTAGATGGGTATGAAAGACACCTATGTCAGACAGTGCCTGTGACTGGCCCTGGTCAATCTGTTTGGAGCTATCAGTGATTCACAGCTTGTGGCTCCCTCTGCTGGGCTTGGGTATGTGCAAAAAGAACCAGGCTGTGCACCAAGGCTGTCTTTTACCAGCACTGGGCCTGGGGTAGGGTCAGCTAAAGTCTCAAAGCTCCCAGTATTTTGCCTTTGGCTGAAGATTTTCTGTTAAGCTTAATCACCAAAAGTGCCTTCTTCATATGCACTCCTCAGCAGCCTGGCTTAAGCTCCACAAGGTAGGATGAGAGGGATTCCTGTGGGTGTAGCTATTGCTTGCCCTCGGGCTGATGCTGCTTGGAGAGTAGTGCTCTGCCAGAGAAAGATGGCTTCTGCAGTATAGGGGTGACTGAGCAGGGAACCTGGTGGCTGACCCTTCAGCTCTGTCCCCAGAGACAACAGCCCCAGACTCTCCTCACGGTCTCTTGTCTACTCTGCTCTCCCTCTGCTGGAGCCCAAGGTAAGAAGAGGCTGTGAATAAAATTTTGTGCATTGGCCCTTTAATAGTCTCTAACTATTGAATCTCTAACTCTGAATCCCTCTGAATCTCTAACTATCTCCCCCTGGTGGACAGAAACCCTGCTGCCTTTTACATTGAATGTTATTTGGGTCCTTTCCTGGTTCTGGTGCTCTAGTCTGGGGAGCCTGGCTTGGGGTTTAGACCTCACCTTCTCAGGGGGCACTCCTGGGCCACTGGAATGTCCCTCTGGAACTTCATCTGCTGCCAGTGGAAGTCCAGCCAGCCCTCTCACACCTCTTTCACACTCTCTTATCAGTCACATTGTGGTGAAGTGGTTTCTTCTGTCTGTTCATGGTTGTGAGGCTTCTCTACAGCTAGTGTTCTGTTGGTTATTCAGGGTGATTTTTCTTTAATTTAGGTGTAATTCCAGTTTTGTCCTGGGAGGAGGTTAGAGTAGCTTCCACCTACTCCTCCACCACCTTGGATCCCCAGACATTGTAGTTACCATCTCTAGCAGTTCAATTTGGCTCTTTTTATATATTCCCTGTCTCTATTCAACTTTTTAAATATATTAAATAGTTATAATAACAGTTTTCATGACTTTTTTTTTTTTGCTAATTCTAACGCATTTATCCTCCTCACCTTGGGTGATGTTTTCCTGTCTTTTTGCATGCCTGGTATTCTTTTATTGGACACTAGCCATTGTGACTTGTATCTCATTGCATGTGAGATATTTTTGTATTCCTATAATATAAATTTTTGGCCTGGGATGCAGTTAAATTACCTGGAAACTATTTGACCCTTTCAAGACCTAGTCTTCATAATTTGTTAGGAAGGTCTAAAACAGTGTTCAGTCTATTTCCCTCAAATGAGAGAAGGCCTTTCTGAGTATTCAATCCAATTTCCTGGAATCCTGAGGTTTTCTAATCAGGCTGGTTGGGAATGGGCACCATCCTGGCTCTGTGTATGTGCTAAAGCACAGTTGCTTCTGACCCTTTAGAGTGGTACTTGCTCCAACATCAGCTAGTTTTTTTCACAGTTATTGTTTAGTACTCAGTGAGTAGTATTGAGGAACCCTCTGTAGATATCTAGAGTTCTCTCTATATACAACCCTTTCCTCTCTGCTACTGTATTCTGAGAATTATAATTTTTTTCCATATTATAAGCTCTATCTCCTCAACTCAAGGAGTCTGTCATATTCTGCCTGGGTCTCCCCTTCCTGTACCATGACCTGGAAGACCTTTCAAGGTAGGAAACTGGGGCAATCATAGGGCTCACTTTATTTATTTTCTATATTTCAGAGATTACTACTTTTTATTTCCCAATGTCCAGTATCTCGGAAAGTTTTTTTTAAATATCTTTATCTATTTTTGGTCATTTCATATAAAGTCTCGTTTCTTTTACTCATCTTAACTAGAAGCAGAAGTGCATTTTTAAGGAAAGCTCTTTTAAAGCTTCTTCATTAATACAGCCAGAGTTCTTACTCTTAAGTTTATTCCAAATAGTTCACCTAACTTCAAACCCCATGCATCCATGGGCTACATTCAGAACACATACAGAGTACAGGTTCTCTGCCTAAAAACACAACAAAACAAAGCAAAATGTGTAGCTTACCACTTATCATGCTGATGGACACTGTGTCTCTTCAGATTGCCTAACTCATATTTCCTTTTGCTGTAGCCTCTTACAATTTTCTCAGAATGAGTTTTGGTATATACTCCTAAAAGAACTGTATCATAGTAGTTCAGGGTTTGACAGTTCTCCCTTGATTTTCCTAGTTTCCTTCTTTTAACATTGGACATACTTAGAAAAGATTCCACATGGTGCAGGCATGATGCGGGTATCCTAAACTTCCCTGTGGCTACTCCAACACTACTCAGTATAAAGGGAAGCATGATAGAGAGAAAGTTGAAAGGGAAAAATATAGTCAGCTAATTTAAAACATTATACTTTTTAAAAAATGTGTTTATTTACATTTTTTATGAGAGAGAGGGGAAGGGAAGGAGAAAGAGAGGGAGAGAAACATCAATGTATGATTGCCTCTCACGCACCCCCCACAGGAGACCTGGCCCACAACCTAGGCATGTACCCCACCTGGGAATTGAACCAGCAATGCTTGGGTTCACAGGCCAGCACTCAATCCACTAAGCCACACCAGCCATGGCAAAATATTTTACTTTTGAAAAATTTACAAACACATACAATGTTTTGAACGGCAAGTGTCAGGGCCATTTCCAGGGTCTTGTATAAATAAGGGGCCCTGAAGCTTTAAGGTCTATTAGTTACATGGTAAATATGTCCCTACATATATCATTTTGACATTGTGCCTTAGTCCATATGCTGGAATCTGCCTTTTGGTGTTCATCCCTATCTCTATAGTGACTCCTTGCTAAGCAACTAAGTGATCACTACTTTTGAACTTCATCTTAGTTGGTTTAGACCACTCAACTACCTTATTTTCAAAACACACAACTTTTCCATATTCTTACCCTGGCCTTCACCAACTGTTACTGTAAAGACCAGCACTAGCTCTTGTTCAACCTTAATGCTTATACCCTGGCCAAACTCTGACCAACTCCTCAACTTACTACACAGCTATTAAAAAGACAAAATTGAATGGCTATAGTTTATAGAAATAAGTGTCATACAATTTACTAGGAGGTGGAAAAAAGGCTCATCTGGTCTTAAGTTTTGAAAAATAACATGTACAAATATGAGATGACCTAAGATAATTTTTAAGGAAAAATTATATATGTTCATAAAAATATTTGTCACTAACCACCCATCCTTACAATGGATATGGTGGACAAGTGTGGAGCTTGGCTCTTGAGAGTATGGTAGGATAAATTTAAACAAAAAGTATTAGAAGTAAATAATGAGGTAAAAAACAACAGAATTGACCAATGTGAATGGTATGACAAGGGTAATAAATGAAGGATGCTTTGTAATGCTTTGTAAATCAACTTAGGGCAGCAGTGGTGGCAGTGTTTAACACACTTTCAAGAATGTAACCAATGTTCATAGCAGCACAATTTACAATAGCCAAGTGCTAGAGGCAACCTAAGTGCTCATCAGTAAATGAGTGGATCAAAAAACTGTGGTACATTTACACAATGGAATTCTATGCAGCAGAAAGAAAGAAGGAGCTCCTACCCTCCTCAACAGCATGGACAGAACTGGAGAGCATTATATTAAGTGAAATAAGCCAGTTGGTAAAAGACAAATATATGATCTTGCCTTTAAGTGAAAGCTAATCAGGAAAACAAACTAGCAAGAAAAATACAAGCAGCGACATTGAAATTAAGAATAAACAGACAGTAACCAGAGGGTAGGTGGGAGGGGATAATGGGGGGAGAGGGTGAAGTGTTTTCAGGAACAACTATAAAGGACACATGGACAAAACCAAGGGGGGTAGAATCAGGGGAGAGAGGTGGGGATGGCTGGGGAGGGGGGAGTTGTGGGGGGGAAAGGCAGACAACTGTACTTGAACAACAATAAAATAAAAAAATAAAGAATAACCTAAAATTGTTCCTTCTACCTCTTGAGAAGGAGAGAGGTAAGAGTGATTTGAATAATAACAAGGAAAACAGAATGACCCAAACCAAAATTCCAGGTGTGCCTTTCCCACCATAACTCAGATGTCCAAAAAAGAGTGGAGCCTATCCTATATTAACTTTTGTTACTTTCTTGATATTCACCAACCTGTTCTTTTGTAGCATCTAGTAACATGTTAAGCCCATTCAGTGAAATTTTCACTTCAGATTTTATTTTCTCATAATGGGAACAGTTCCCTTTGTAAATTTTTAAATTATTTTTTATTGAATCTTAAACATCATGGATATTACATTGTTGAGAATCCAGATTTTGTTATGTTCCTGCAGAATGTTGAAGTTTATCCTGGCAGGAATTTAACTTACTTGTGGATCATCTAGATCCTTTCAAGGCTTATTTTCTGTATTTGTTGAAGTGGGTCTAGCATAACCTCTAAACTAGTGCTAACAACCCACTACTCTTGCATGAACTTTTAATTCTTACCTGAATGTTCCAGACATTCAATATGGTCTCTCCAATTTGACTGGCCAGAATTAAAATGTCTTCTAGCCAGTGTCAGTTCTGGGAATTATTCAGAGTATAGCTCCCCAGTAGTTTTTCCTTGTCTGACTTTGTGAGGTTGCACCATATGCACATGCAGTTCTTTATTCAGCAAAAGACTCAAGGGGATACCAAGCAGCTTCCTGGGGCTTTTTCTCTACATAGCTGTCTCTTCTCTAGTATTATTTCCCATAAATTTCAGCTGTTTAGCCTTGATTAACTCTAATCTTTATCTTCTTAACTCAGCAAGACTACTGTGCTCTGCCTGAGGTTCCCCTACCTGAGTCAATGGTCTGGACAGTACATCCAGTCAGAAAACTGATGAAATTACAGAACTACTTTATTTCCAGTATCTAAAGAATCATAATTCTTCACTTTTTGTTGCCCAATATTTGACTACTGTTGTTTCATATATGAGGAGGGACCCCCCAAAAACTTGAATTTGTTTATAAAAAATTGTGTATTTATTCTTACATGTTTAAAGTTCAGTCACCTCAGTCACTCTGTTTGGTGCAATACTCCCATCAAGATGTTTTTTCCACTGCTCAAAGCAATTTTTGAACTCGTTGATTTTGATGCCTTTTAGTACTGCTGCCATTTTTTTGTTTCACCTTTTTCATATTGGCAAAACATTTCCTTTTGAGGCCTTTTATCATCTGGGGGAGCAAAAAAAGTCACTTGGGGCAAGATTGAGTGAATAGGGTAGGTAGGACACAGTGATCATGCCATTTTTGGTTAAAAACTACTGAACACTCAGGGCAGTATGAGCAGGTGCACTCCTAAATCACCCATCATGAAATGAGAAAATGTATTGGAAGTCTTGAAAAAAATTCACGGAAGCTGAAAGTACCCTCTGAAAACAATGCCAGCTGGTACACTGATACAGATGGGTTCCTAGAATACTCACCTAGCAGGAGAAGCCTGTACTGCAAGGGTCCTGCCCTCCAGAAGATAATTCTGCTTTTTTATGCACCTCCTCTTATTTTGTCCACTTTTGTAGTTATTTATGCAGAGAGTCACCTTCAGAATTCATAAGCCACAATTTTTATTCAATGTCTTCTATATTTCTACCTTTACTAAATCCCATGTGATATATGGAGGAGAAATAAAACAGCACCCCTGACTTCAAGAAGCTCACAAAGAAGCTAAATGGAGAAGATTAAACAGGTACAAAGTCACTGTTCCCTTTACTCGAAAAATTCCCTTGGGCTGTCTTTGTGCCTGGCCATGACCTGCTCATCTATCTGAAAGACTACTTCCTGCATGAGGTCATTCCTTAGGTAGAACCAATGATGCTCTCCTTTTAACCTAATTGTATCTTACATATATTCTATCTTTGCTCTTTAAACACCTTCTTGTATTTCTTTATTTATATATTTGCCTCCCTCTCTGAATAGTGAGCTCCTTTAAGATAAGGGTCATGTCTTCCTCCCAGCACTTAGAAGAGTAACTAATGTGGAATAAACATGCAAGGCAATAAATACTATTTAACTTAAGGAATTAATGAGTAAATGTTTGTATATGAACCAACTAAAGCACAGTTAGTTGATAAACAGAGTGGTACTCATTTATACAATAATGTTGAACAAAAATAGATCATGGAACATTATGAAAATATATAAAGGCTTTGAAAATGAAACAATCTCAAATTTGATGTGGTAGGTAGAATGTTGCCCCCACCCCAACCCCACACAAAGATGTCCATGCCCTAATCCTTTGAATCTGTGAATACCTTGCTTTACATAGCTAAAGAGGTTTTGCATATGTAGATATGATGAAGTTAAGGACCTTGGGATTATCCTGGATTATTAGGGTAGGTCCAATGCAATCACAAGGATGAGGGGAAAGTTCTAGAAGCTGGAGAAAGCAAGAAATTGGATACTCTACTTAGAGCATCCAAAAGGAACACAATCCTGCCAACACCTTGATTTTAGCCCAGTGAGACCCATTTTGGACTTCTGACCTTCAGAACTCTAAGATAGTAAATTTGTGTTGTTTTAACCCACCAGGTTAGTCTTAATTTGTAATAAAAGCAATAGAAAATCAATACAGTTGGGTATAGAGGGGTGGACTGAAATTGTCTAGGTCTAAAAAAGGAATCTGGGCTGATAAAAGAATTAGAGACATTTGATGAAGATTCGTGATATTATAGCAAGGACTGGCAAATGAAATGAAACTTCTGGATAACTGGAAAACAAAAACTAATCTCCAAAAATCATGCAGAAGTCAGACATTGGCTTTGTCATACTTAAAATGCAGACACACAGACCACAATTTCCATGTCTCAAGATTTTACAGATGGGAAGAATAAATACTTTACTTCATTCTCTGTGGGTGTTTTGTGAATCCATTTACAAAGATGATTTTCCTTGCAACCAATCTTCACAGAAAAGTGGTCTTATGGAATATTCATTCATGTGCCTATTCATTCTCTGCCAAAATATTGTTGAGCTACTAATGCTTTCACTACTGTAGATATGGTCCATGCCCTCTAGGAAATAGTCTAGTATAAAAGACAGATAACATTGATATAAGTGGGGCAGGGTTCTTTGTCTCTTCAATTCTCTTCATTTTTCCTCCTTACTTCTAGTGGAGGAAGAGTATTTAGCATAACGATGCATCAAATTCTTGCCATCAAGAATAGTTCAATATTAGCAAGAAGCACAGACAGTTCAATATTAGCATGGCTTCCCTATGTTAAAGGTTCTGAAAGACCCAAGCCTGCTCCTAAAGGATATTTTAAGGAGCCATTAGATGGAAGGACCCACCATCACTACTCCTCTGTAATGAAGAATTCCTGGCTTTTACCATGTGGAAAGGTTCAGACTTTTGAAAAGCCTGCAGGATGGAACTGGGACAATTGGAAAGAAAAGAGGGAGATCAGGGACTCCCATCAGAAATGGACTTTGATTGAGCTGAAAGGAAAACCCATGGGTATCTTCTTCTGAAATCTGAGTATGCTTATGATAGGCTACTAGTTAGAAATTAACTCTCATTGCAAATCACCACAAGATGTTACTTAAAGCAAAATGTGCCAAGTGTAATGAGTGACATAGTGACATGAGGTTTCACCTTCATGTGATCAGAGAAGTACAGTACCAAACATGATCTCCAACCCTCTAAATCCCTGTCCACTACCAGCCCAGAACCTGAAATTCTACCATTGATGCCTAATGCATTTTTCTTAAACATTGCTTTCTTTCCACGTTATCAGTCTGAGAGAGCAAGTCCCCTTAGTCTTAAAAAGTTGGTAAGATAACAGATGAGACTGGTAGTAAGATGGAAGATGAAGCTCTTTGTATTTGAAAAGGCTCTGCTATTCATTAGTTACAGATATCTCAGTCTTTATTGCTGATGATGTGGTGTTTGCTCTTCATAATTCCCTGAATATGAAGCAGAATGTACATGAAAATGTAATGCTTTGTTGCAGATTCTAGATTCTGGACAAAGGAGAGATTGTTGCTAAGGCTTTGGCTTAGTTGAAAATAAATCTCAGTCCTATGGACTCCACTGTTTTAAGTGGTGCAGGAATTTCATTGTGTATGCTTAGAGTAACAGGGTCCTGAAAAAAGCTAGTTACTCAAAAAGTGTGGCAGTGAGCTCATTGTAGTTTCCCTGTAGTTTTTGTTAATTCTCAGTGAGCTCACTGAGCTTCCTCATAACCATTACTTTGAACTCAATATCTGGCAGTTGACTTATCAGTAATATAATATAGTCACTCTGCTCCCAGCAATCAGGCTTAAGCCCTATAGGGTAGGGCAGAAACCTTCCTGGGGTTGGGGCTATTGTTTCTCCTTAGACTACTACTGCTCGGAGGGTAAGGGTCTGCCTGAGCAGGATGGCTGCTGCAGTATGGGTGACAACTCAACACTGGGATCCTGGCAGCCACTCTCTCAGTTCTCTCGCCCAAGCCTCCATCCCCAGTCTCTCCTCAAGCATCTCTAGTCCACTCTGCCCCCCTTTTGCCAGGCATCTACATCTGTGGCTTTCTCCATCAGTTATTAATCTAGTCACTTTGCACTCATCAGTCAGGCTTAAGCACCACAGTGCTGGCTTAGAGTTTCTCTTGGTGACAGGGCTGTTGTTTCCCCTAAGGCTGCTGTTGCTCAGAGGGGAGTGGTCTTCCATAGCATGTTGGCTGTTGCCACTGGGGGGATGACTCAGCATCAGGATCCCTGCAGCTACTCTCTATGCTCTATCCCCAAAGCTTCTGTTCCTAGTCTTTCCTTAGGCATCTCCAGCCCACTCTGCTCCTGCTTTTGCCAGAACCCCGGGTAAGTGACAGCAAATGAAAATTTTTGCATTGACCCTTTAAACAGCTTGGGGTTTGGAAACCATTCTTCTCAGGGGGATCCAACCTGTTGCTTAATTTTCCCTCTGGTGCTGCCACCTGTGGGTTCCCAGCCAGTCCTCTTGAGTCTCTATCACACACTCCTTACCAGACAGGTTGTGCTGAAGGTGATTTTTCTGTCTGTCCAATGTTATAAGGTTTCTCTCTCACTATTGTTCAGTTATTTGTTCTGGGTAATTTCTCCACAGTTTAGTTGTAATTCCAGATTGGTCCTGGGAGGAGATTAGTGTGTCTTCCACTCATTCCTCCGCCATCTTGCTGATTGGGCTGAATCTTCTTTAGAATGAATTTATCGATATTTGTCCATTTTCAAAATCTACACTTTAACTTAACAGTTCAACTTCTAAGAATATATGGATTGTCTCACCCAGGAGAGGACACTGGGGACTCAACAGCCTCTTGGGATCTAAGGCCTGACTGGAATGAGACTTAATCAGCCAGACCAGGAACAGGAAGAGAAGGCAGCAACCACAGAAAAAGGGAGGCAGGCTTCTGTTTTCTGCTTTCTTATATTTCAAATTACTGATTTGTTTCTTTGTGTCATCTCTGCTGTTGACTCCATCTAAATTATTCTTCATTTCAGTTAGTGTGTCCTTCATTTCTGACCGGTTCTTTTTTTATGGTTTCCATGTCTTTTTTTAAAAATGCTGTTGAGTTTCTAAGTTCATTGAGCATCTTTATAACCATTATTTTGAACTGTATGTGTTAGAGTCTCATTTCATTTAGTTCTTTTTCTTATTTTTTCACTTGGAACCTGTTTTTTTGTCTCCTCATTTTGGCTGCTTCCCTGTGTTTGTTTTTATCTATTATATATAGCTGCCATGTTTCCTGGACTTGGTAGGGTGGCCTAATGTAGTAGGTGTCCTGCAAGGTCTAGTGGCACAGCATCCCTGTTCACCTCAGCTGGGCACTCCAGGTGTGCTCCCCTTCCCATGTGAGCTATGTACAGCCTCCTGTTGTAGTTGTGATTTGTTGCTGTTAGCACATCAGTAGGAGGGATTTACCCCCAGGCCAATTGTCTGTGAGGACTTGCTGGGACCACCATGTAGGAACAGCTGTGCAGGGTCATCCCACTGAGCATGACTTACTTCAGTGGGGCTCTGATGCTAGCTAAATCTGCCCCTTTTGTGTGTCACTTTTAGAGGAGGTTGGGTGTTATTTTGACATGGTCATAAGCTGTTAACCAGGTGAACTGGATCTGGGGCCTCTCCGTGATTGACAGTCAGAAGCTGCCTGTGTTCTGCCCAAGGCCTCCCAAAATGAGTTACAAAGTAATCTGCAGATGGCTGCTGCTTGGACCACAATGACATCAAAATTACAACTAAAGTACAGAGCAACCATCATTCACAACCACCTGAAATATAGCTGACAGAATTCCTATATCTAAGAATATAAAGAATTCACATCAAGACTGGTAGGAGGAGCAGAGACACAGAATGGGCTAATCCCACACCAACACGTGGTAGATAATAATTGGAAGGGATATCTCATCTGCAGAGGTCCCCTTTTCCTTCTGTGAAACATAGATGCTGTGCCTGGTGCTACAATAGCTATCTTATACCCATATGAAAAAAATATATAAATAGTAGGAATGACAGAAAAGGAAAATTAGAGTCAAGATTAATTTTGAGCAACTGAACTAACCCTGGGCTACCAACCACCTAACTCCTTGTTAGAGAAAAAGGAGCAACCCATTACTAGTAGACAAATACCCCTAAGTAACATCTGTCCCTTTAACTCTGAGAACCAATGGGTACTTGTCAGGGCACATATCTGCCAAGCAAATTTTTCATCTTTTCTCACCTCCAAGGCTCTATTGAGAGTTTCTATGACTGTCTTAGTTACTTTGGTTGTCCCTTTTTCACATCTCTTCTGCCACAGGTAGTTTTGTTTTTAATTGAGAAAGATTAAGAGGCACACATTCTCATTCTGCAGGTGGAGCTTACACTAAAGCTAAAGGGAGCCCAAACTCAACTTAATATACAGAATCCCATTAGCTATGGCAATAGTAGAAAAACAGTGATTCCAAGTGTTGATAGCACCTGCAGAAATATTTTGTGCTGGCCTACTCCAGGTTTTAAGATTTTGAATCCTTTGCCAATACTGAAAAACCAGAATATTTTGAATGATTTCTAGATTTCCAGAATCTCATGAAACATCCAAAGAATGGACAACACAGCTTATAGCAATGTGGGAAGGGTGGGCTGGAGGATGTACACATAGCTGCATCTTCAACAATGGGTATACATATTTGTCAAAACTCATTGAACTATATACTTAAAATGTGTACATTTATTGTTATACTTTTCAAAGTTGTTTTTGTAAAAGGAAGATATACTGAACAGATTAGATGGCAAGTATGTAATTCAATCTAAGTAAACCTAACTTATTGGCCTAAAGAAAGTACAAAACTAAAATATTGGATTAAATAACCTGTAAGTTGTTGTTAGGAGAGATAGAAGGAGGGTTTCTTAAGGTTAAAATATAGTAACACCTATGTTAGTACATTTAGGAAGGAGATTAAGGTAATATTTTTAGCTTTGGAGTATGTTTTGAAAAAAAATAATGATAGCCACTTGAATGTTATTTGATGCATAAATTTCAAACTCTTACAGGAAAATATAATGAAAAAGATAAAATATAATCATTGTACTGTAACTTAGTCAGCAGAGAGAGAGAGAGAATTAGAAAGAAGTGCAAAAAAATAAGTTTGAATAGAAATAAAGCAGTGATATAATAAGGACAAGTTCATATATCAATAATCTCAATAAGTAAACACTTTCAGTAAAGGTTGAAATAATAGGTTATCAAAAGATATACCAGGGAAAAAATAAGTACCAAGTAAAAGAGTACAGTATTCTCCCTTTATCTACAGTTTCACTTTCTGTGGTGCATTCTTTTTTGTTGTTGTTGTTATTTTACTTTATTCAGTACAGTTTCTATCCCTTATTCCCATTCTAGCCGAACCACCCATCCCTCCCATCATCCCTGCCATTTCCAACGCCCCTAGTTTTGTCCATGGGTCCTCTATATTTGTTCCTGTAAACCCTTCCCTTCTGCCTGAAATTCCCTCCCCGCTCCCCTCTGGTCAGTGACAACCTGTCCTCTATTTCAGTGTCTTTTGTTATATTTTACTTGTTTCTTTGTTTTCTTGTTTAGATTCCTGTAAAAGGCAAGATCATATGGTATTTGTCTTTCACTGCCTGGCTTATTTCACTTAGCATAATGCTTTCCAGCTCCACCCATGCTGTAGCAAAGGGTAGGAGCTCCTTCTTTCTTTCGGCTGCATAGAATTCCATTGTGTAAATGTACCATAGTTTTTTGATCCATTCATTAACTGATGGGCACCTAGGTTGTTTCCAGCACTTAGCTATTGTAAATCGTGCTGCTATGAACATTGGGGTGTATAAGTTCTTTTGGAATGGACTTACAAGGTTCTTAGGATATACTCCCAGCAGTGGAATTACTGGGTCAAAAGGCAGATCCATTTTTAGTTTCCTGAGGAAGTTCCATACTGTTTCCCATAGTGGTCTTACAAGTCTGCAATGCCACCAACAGTGTACTAGGGACCCTTATCCTCCATAACCTCTCCAGCACTTGTTTGTTGTTTTGTTTATGATGGCCATTCTGACCTCTGTGAAGTGGTATCTCATTGTGCTTTTAATTTGCATCTCCCTGATAACTAGCGATAATGAGCATCTTTTCATATGTCTCTAGATCTTCTGTATGTCCTCCTTGGAGAAGTGTCTATTCAAGTCCTTTGCCCATTTTTTGATTGGGTTGCTTGTCTTCTTAAGGTGGAGTCATGTAAAGTTCTTTATATATCTTGAAGATTAAACCATTGTCTGAGGTATCATTGGCAAATATGTTTTCCCATACTATTGGTTCTCTTTTTATTTTAATACTGTTTTCTTTAGCCATGCAGAAGCTTTTCATGTTGAAGAAATCCCATTTATGTATTTTTTCCTTTATGTCCTTGCTCTAGGGGACGTACCAGTAAAAAAGTTTCTGTGTGAAATATCTGAGATTTTCCTGCCTATGTTATCCTCTAGGACTTTAATTGTTTCACGGTTTATATTTAAGTCTTTTATCCACCTTGAATTTATTTTTTTGTATGGTATAAGTTCGTGCTCAAGTTTCATTTTTTTGCATGTAGCTGTCCAGTTCTCCCAACACCATTTGTTGAAGAGACTATTTGTACTCTCTTTTATGTTGCTGCCCGCTTTGTCAAATATTAATTGACCATAGAGATTTGGGTTTATTTCTGGGCTCTCTGTTCTGTTCCATTGGTCGATGTTCCTGTTTTTACGCCAGTACCAAGATGTTTTGATTACAGTGGCCTTGTAATATAGTTTAGTATCAGGTATTGTGATCCCTCCTACTTTACTCTTCTTCCTCAAAATTGCAGCAGCTATTTGGGATCATTTATAATTCCATATAAATTTTTGAAGTGTTTGTTCTATGTCAGTGAAATCTGCCATTGGTATTTTAGTAGGTATTGCATTGAATGTGTAGATTGCTTTAGGTAGTATGGACATGGGGATGATGTTAATTCTTCCAATCCATGAACACGGTATATGTTTTAATTTATTTGTGTTCTCCTTGATTTCTCTCTTCAGTGTTATGTAGTTTTCTGAATACAGGTATTTTACCTCTTTGGTTAGGTTAATTCCTAGGTATTTTATTTTTCTTTTGGCTATATCAAATGGGATTTTCTTCTTGATTTCTGCTTCTGCTGTTTCATTGTTGGTGTACAAAAATGCCTTTGATTTCTGGATATTGACTTTGTATCCCGCTGTTTTACCAAATTCATTTATTAGGTCAAACAGTTTTTTGGTCAAGTCTATAGGATTTTCTATGTACACTATCATGTCATCTGCAAACAGTGACAGTTTTGTTTCCTCCTTTCCAATTTGGATGCCTTT
>CM052552.1:18982751-19017044 GCA_028533065.1 Trachops cirrhosus
CATATAAACCATGACACAATTAAAGTCCTAGAGGAGAACATAGGCAGGAAAATATCAGATTTTGCATGCAGAAACATTTTTACTGACATGTCTACTAGAGCAAGGGACATAAAGGAAAAAATAAACAAATGCGATCTCATCAAAATAAAAAACTTCTGCATGGCTAAAGAAAACAGTATTAAAATAAAAAGAGAACCAACTGTATTGGGAAACATATTTGCAAATAGTACCTCAGGCAAGGGTTTGATCTCCAAAATATATAAAGAACTTACACGACTCCACTCTAAGAACACAAGCAACCCAATTAACAAATGGGCAAAGGACTTGAACAGGCATTTCTCCAAGAGAGACAAATAGAGGATCCAGCGACACATGAAAAGATGCACAGTATTGCTAGCTATCAGAGAGATGCAAATTAAAACCACAAGGAAATACCACTTCACACAGGTCAGAATGACCATCATAAACAAAGCAACAAACAGCAAGTGTTGGAGAGGTTGTGTATAAAAAGGAACCCTAGTGCACTGTTGGTGGGATTGCAGACTGGTACAACCACTATGGAAAACAGTCTGGGATTTTCTTAAAAAACTAAAAATGGCTCTGCCTTTTGACCCGGCAATTGCCAACCCAGGATTATATCCTAAGAATCCTGAAACCCCAATCCTATGGTACATTTGATCCTGTATTTGATGTACCATAGTTTTTTGATTCATTCATTTACTGATGGGCACCTATGTTGCTTCCAACACTTGGCTATTGTAAATTGTGCTGCTATGCACATTGGGGTGCATAGGTTCATTTGGATTGGTGTTTCAGGGTTCTTAGGATGTAATCCTAGGTTTGCAATTGCCAGGTCAAAAGGATTAAATATAGAGGACACATGGACAAAACTAGGGAGGTTGGAAATGGGAGGGATGGGTGGGTGGGCTGGAATGGGAATAAAGGATAGAAACTGTACTGAATAATCTAAAAATAAAAAAATAAATAAAAAAACTATGGTACATTTACACAATGGAATTCTATGCAGCAGAAAGAATGGAGTGCCTACTCTTTGTGGCAGCATGGATGGAACTGGAAAGCATTAAGCTAAGTGAAATAAGCCAGGTGGTGAAAGACAAAGACCATATGATCTCACCTTTAACAGGAACCTAACAAGAAAACAAGCTAAATATAACCAAAGACACTGAAATAGAGAACAGGCTGATAGTGATCAGAGGCGAGAGGGGAGCAGTATCAGGGGAAAAGAGGAAGGGTTTACATGAACAAGTATAAAGGGCACATGGACAAAAACAAGGGCAGGTGGAAATGGGAGGGAGGTGGGAGGGCTGCAGGGGTGGGCTGGGATGGGAGAAAAAGTTAGAAAACTGTACTTGAACAACAATTAAACAAATTAATAATAATAAAGTATGAGAAAAAGGATACCATGAACAATGGCTTACAGTCATGAAACAACAGAGTATTTACTGAAAACTACAAGCATTTACCTTCTGTTGAAGTATCAATTCCAAGGCAGTAACTGGCAAGACATGAGTCTAGGGTGGTAGACAGAGACTGGGTCATGCCAGGTGTTATAGGCTATCATAAGGTGTGTTTGGGCTTTATCCTGAGAGCTATGGGAGATAGTTGAATGGTTTTGAGGAGAGTAGTTACACAGTCAGACTTGTGTTTTAGATCAGAGATTCCGTTTTTTTCCACATTACATTATTGTATAAATAGCATGATAATTTTTGTATACATTCTGAAGTAGGTAAACTTGCAGCTGCATGTTGCTGGAAAGGACAGGTACAGGCTTTACCTGCCTCAGGCCTAATACAGCTGTTCCAAGATCTAAGACTAGTAAGTTGCTTTAGACAGATCATTCTGATAGTCTTGTGAAGAACCAATTGGAAGAAAGCAACACTGGAGGGGGATGTCAGTTTAAGATAACTGGTTATATTAGGGATAGAGAAACTATCAAGGAGATAGAATTGACAGGACTTGATAGATTGGATACAGATGGTGGGGTTGAAGGAGTCAAAATTGATTCCCAGGTTTTTTGCTTGTACTACTGTGTGGAGGGGCAGCATATTTGAGAGGGAAAGTTATGAGTTTAGGGATGGATATAAAGAGTGTTTTTATTTTCAGATGATTGGCTGGAGATGTCCAATAAAAGGTAATATTCTTATTGGCTCTATTTGCTATGGAGATTGAGCTGCATAGAGTAAACATCTAGTTTAGTGTGGAAATTCTCATAGCTTTAAAAGGAGCCATTGGAGTGACTATACTAGGGATCCACCTTCTTTGAAAGTTTTCCAGCCCATAACCTCAAAGATGCAACCTTTTATTATGTATCATGTGACTCCAACATTTTGGCTAGAACTTAATGTAACAGGGATGAACATTTGACTTACCAATCAAATTCTCTCTTAACAGAATTAAGTATTGGGGCCCAATGACTGAGTCAATTACTTCTGAGGAACCAAGCTTGAACGTAAAATAGATGAATCATTCTTAAATTGTGTCCCCAGATGATCAGAATCATTTGGTAACTTGCTAGAAGTGCAAATTCTTGTGCCTCATCCCATGTGTAACTGAATCAGATACTTTTGAGTGAGTCCTTGCAATCTATATGTTTTATAAGCCTTTCAGGTGCTTTGAATACAGGCTATCACTGATATAGACTATTAGTAAGGATAAGATTACAATTTTGGAAGTGACTGACAAGTAAGCATAGACAGGTGGTTTGGAGAGAGAGAGAGAGAGAGAGAGAGAGAGAGAGAGAGAGAGAGAGAGAGAGAGAGAGCTACCTGATAACTTTTCAGCGTTCTATGAGGCTCAGTTCTTTCTGCAATTGGAATTTGTGAAATTTCCCTATATCATTACATAAATCCCTTTTATTTGAATAAGGGTTTTTCCTTTACAATAAAAGTATCTTTATTTCTTAGTTGATTGTTTCTCAAAAAAATCTATTGTGCGTTTACTATGCAGCTATTGTTTGAGACACTATAAAGGATACCAAGATCAACTAGACCTGGGGTTTTGCCCTTCAGAACCCCAGTTTAATGGCGGAGTCATATAGGCAATGTTAGAAGCACTGAAGGAAAAGTGGCTCCTGAGCTTTGAGATTACCTGCTAAGCACTAAATAAATATTAGCTGTATCTCAGTGGTATCTGGTAAGGCCAGAGAAGACCTCCAGGAAGGAAAAGTTGATATCTCATATACCTTGAGTAATGAATTTAATATAGATAGATCGATAGGTAGATAGATGATAGATGATGATACTAGATTAGATAGATAGATGATAGATGATAGATAGATAGATAGATAGATAGACAATAGACAACCTGATGAATAATGAGAAAGAAGAGGAAGAAGAATAGGGGAAGGTGTTTCTCGAAGTGGAGAGAAAAATAGCACAAAGATATGTGCACTGTGGTATGTATCTGGGGAAAGGTGAATAGTATAAAGATAAATACAAATTTAAAATAAGATGCTAAATTCTCCTTGTGGAAAGTAAGGGAAGAGACTTCTCCCCCATCCCTTCCCTTTTCATTCAAAATTCACTTCCTTGTCCTTTTCAAATGTATTTAAATATTTATAATGGCTAAATAAGCCTCTCATTAGTCTCACAACTTCCAGAATGTTTCCCAAAGGACCTGGGGGCCATCTCTTTGAAAAGCAAATATCAAGGAAAGTCGAACCCTATTTCCTGTAATAGAGCAGCCTAATTTCCTTGATCACCTTACTCCAGTTTACAAAACGATTTCATGTGGACTTCTCCTATGGATAAAGTCAACACAAGTGGTCTCCCAATTATGATGATAAAGTAAGAACACACTATGAATGACAAAAGTTGCTGTCAAGTCCTCTTTTTTGAGTACAATTATAGTTAATTTTGAAAACATGTATGTAATGGGTTGTATCTTCTTGGCTGTAATGAGGTGAGATTTCTTTCTATCTTTTCAGTCTCTTACTAGATTACCTGTGATGCACATCACATTCTGGTTTAATGTTTATTCAATAGTAAAAATGTTTTCTTCCACTATTACCTTTGTGGGGAGGACTTTTTGATTGGAAG
Organism: Trachops cirrhosus; assembly: GCA_028533065.1. Classification (NCBI taxonomy): domain Eukaryota; kingdom Metazoa; phylum Chordata; class Mammalia; order Chiroptera; family Phyllostomidae; genus Trachops; species Trachops cirrhosus. The sequence continues at coordinate 18,986,810 of CM052552.1, forward strand.
AAGACCTCATTTGTCATTATATTTCCCCAACAATGCTTTGGTTTGTCTGGAGTGCTCACATTGCAGAAGACAGGGGAGAAAATGAAGCTAGAGGGCAAGCTTAAAGCCAAAGCAAGGAAGAGTCCTATATTAGAGGATAGGCTTTATTCCGTAGTCCATGAGGAGCTATGGAAGATATGTAGTCAGGGCAGTGAAGTAAGCAATTTTTGTCCTTAGAAAAATGACTGGGGCAGTAATGTGGAGGGTCAGTCAAATGGCCAAACACTGAATGTGGACACAATAATTTAAAATATTATTTAAAGGTTTTCTTAGTCTGTTGTTATTCAAAGGTAATTCTTGTACTTACCTTTTTCTAAGTCCCCTAACAATATCTGGATCTGTACATTTTTGTTCTTACAACAGGGACATTTCTCCTGGATGTATAGAGTAGAGAACAATAAAGGGTGTGGCTGCATGTATGGCACTCCTTGGCCACTTTTCCTGAATGGTTTGGGTACTCCTTTGGCTCCACAATCTCATCCCAATGACTCTTGAAGTCCCAAGCACCTTTAGGATGTAGAATACCTCTGATAGTGTCCATCGGGAGAAAGGAGTTGCTTATTACAGTGGTCTCTACCATTGGCTGGTGTTCAATTTACAGTAAATGCTTGATATTCAGTGAGGTTCTGTACACAATACAAATTGAGGTGTGACTGTTAACACAAATGCCTCATTTATTAGCAACCTCTGCCTGGAGGCCCAGATTGTGACCATCAATTGCCTGGATTCATGTGGGTGCAGGTTTTCCAAGTATTACAGCCCATAGATCTCTTTAACATGGGACTTTGTGAATAGAAATTGAGAAAGACCAAAACACTTTGATAGAACTACACATACATTTACTAAATAGTTATCAAAAGCACACATATATAATTGTCTCTTAGCTGCCAATTTCCCCAACACAGAATCATTCAGCTCTTCAGATCATGAAGGCTAAAGCAAAGTCTCAGTTCTGATATTCTTTCTAACTCTCTTCTTGAGACCTACATTGATCCTCAGTGGGTTGACCACCATCTTTTATAACTGTCACATCTCTAGACATATGCTGACTACAGAGACTCCTCAAATTCCTTCTGCATTCTCTCAAGTCCAGTTGTTAATGGAACTAATTAATGGAATATGCTTAATGGAATTAGGTTGTCTGCTTTAAAAGGTGCTGTTGTTACTGCTTGATGCTATTCATTCACTGTTACTCTGATTTTTTTAACTAATCTGTTTGCACTTGTAAATTCATGTAATGCACTGAATCACTTATGTGGAGAAACCTCCCTCTCCCTCATTAGGAAAACCTGTGATTTGTCTTGCACCTGTTGTCCTTCCTGCCTCCACACTTCACTTTGTTTTCATGCACAATTCCAAAATGCGCTGACAGGAAGTTCCTTCTTATACTGATTTTTGCATCTACTTCAGAATGTTGTGCTTTTGTTTTTGGCATTCATTTGTAAGGACAGAAATCAGACCTCCTGTTTCCCTTCCAAACCTCACCCTTATATCTGGGTGGCTTCCCTTTCTATCATTTGAACTCTTGGCTTTTATTCCCTAAACTCTCACTGTCCTCCTGCCTAAGAAAGAAGTGTAAGTCCAGGTCCTGAAAGGAAAACCTTACTGGGACGGCTAAATTAAATGGGTATTTCTAGTACAGAAAAGAGCCAAGTAAAAAAAATCAGAGTCTGTGTGTCCATTTGTTTAATATTAACAAGTATAGGCATGACTACTCCAGAAATGTGATTATGTATTGTGTCATGTGTCATGCTTTCTCCTACAGATGCTGACCATGTGAGTGGATTCTAGTCTGTGGAATTTTGGGATATTCACTATTTTAGACTCATTATTTTATCAGAACTTCCCTGACAGTAACAAAATGTCGGGTTTTCCTTTTTAGGCCTTCTTGAGGGGGTAAATGACTGCACCACTCATCCATAGGAATTCAAGTGCCTAGTGGATTGCTTCAGTAAAACATATCTCCCTCATCTACACATGTGGCTGTCTGATATTTGATAACTGCAGAGTCATGCTTTTTAAAATACAAACACTCCCATGAGTGGCAGCACATTAAGCATTCATTGTCAGGCTTTAACGTAATGTCAGTTAACTTTTGGGTCACAACTATGAGCTGCTTTCCATGGCCTGAGATGTCCAACAGGAAAGCTCTGAAGGAAAAAAGTCCAGATCTGCCTGGAAAGCAAGCCTGATAAGTTGCTACTATGGGACTTCTAGAGGGCCGGAGGCCACCAGGAGGGATGAGAAAAGGAAGGGCTAGGAAGGATGATGGGAAAAGAGGTTGAAAAGTATTCAGGTAAACTTGGATTTCATCTGGTTTTGCCTGTAGGTCAACATTCTTCTGCCCTATAGAAACTCCATTTTTATGATAATCAGAAAAGCCTGACCTGAATTCTTACCTATCATTCAGCAGCTTCAAAGAGAAAGACATAAACTGAATTCTGAAGAGGCCAAACACCTCTTGTAAATGTTTATATACTGAATAGGTTTTGGTGCTGGAGTTATCACAGACTCACAGGAACAAGCACAACACATCAAAGGGATGAAATCTGGCTTATCAAAAAGTGCCATAGTGGTAATCACACTTGGAAATAGTAAAGCACAAGAGGCAAGGGAACTAGTAGCTCTGAATGATTCAGCTGATATTGGACAGGGACCCAACCTCCTCCTTACCCTTTTTCACTGTTATAGACCTGTGAACAATAATACTTTATTCTGTCACAACCTCTTATCCAAAGCTTCTTCACTACAGTTTTCTATCACCTCCAATACTTAACAGTGGCCAATGAGAAGTTCACAATCAAGTGTTTTTAATTATTTAGAAACCTGACAGAATAAAGTATTACCAAGTTACATTTTGCTTTCTTAAAAAACAAAAATGATTATCCTTTTATTCCTGTGTCAATTATTGGACAAAACTGATTTTAAGTGAGAGAAACCATTTTAATGGAAAAATCCACACATCTAAATGTTATAAAACCATTGATGCCCATCTTGAACAGAATAAAATGAACAGCACTGTTTTCGTATGTTGCATTTAAGATGCACGGTAGAAATGAATAACTGGAAAATACAGACTTCTAATATATCTTAGAATATGCCTGAATTTCTGAAGCACAATTAAAACCAGTAAGTATTATCTCAAAATTTTTAATTTTCTTTTAGTAAAATATATGTGTCTTTCTTGTGTTAGTAACTTCACTATTGTAGAAATAATACATAGAATACAATGGATGTATTATATATATATATAATTTAAAATACTGAAGGTATATTTGGAAATAAATTTATTCCATGTATGAAATATAACATTGAACAAAATCACAAACTTAAATTTATATTAGAATTACTAAATGTTATGATTAATATTCTAGAACATGAATAGCTTTTAAGTGAACTCTTCATGTGTGAAATGGATTCATAAAAAGACATAACCAGGAAATTTAACATTTTATTAAAAGATCAAAAATAGACATAGTAATAGCATACTAAAATGAATTATATAGTGCACACTTTTAAACACAAACAAGCAGTACAGCACTATAACTTGAAAAAAACATAAAAATCAAAGCATGTGCCCTATTGATAGCAGTTGAAGGAATGAGCGATTGCATTTTGGAGGCAAAATATTATGAGAAGTTTATATATCTAAAATATTGTTGTCAAAATCTATAATTGTTACACAGAGCTAATAATTTTCTTATCTATAGGTATTTTTAAATTAAAATTTTCTTCCTAAATACGTACTTCCATTTTCTACATTATACTGGATTGTTGTTGTATAAATGTGGAGAATTATCCCTTAAAAAGACTACATTTAAGAACATCTTTAAAAAATATCTTAAATTATTGTAATTAGTGAGCATGATAACAAATGGTTCATTTTCTAATAATTAAAGCAGCAACAAAAAACATAACAGGAAATTTATTTTGAAAAAGGGTAACCCCAGAATCCAATGATATGATAATTACATCATTCTCTCAACTGCTAGACACAAAATACAGCAACAAAATAATTTGGCTTCCATTATCAACAAACAGCATCCTGTATACAGAAATAAAGCTTTGAAACCATGCAGTGCTATGAGAGATAAATATTTAGGTTGTGTGTTTTGTGGGGTAGGGGGGAGCACTGCTTAAAATGATGTTACTTTTAGGTCTTGTTACAGAGGTATTTTATTAAAGTAATATGATGTAGGAGATGACTAGTAAGGATTTTTTGCAGTATCTGAAAATAGTAATGACTTACTTCATGGTGATACATTTTTTTTCTTTTAGATATAGCACTATAATTAAGAATGGGTTTTATTTAAAGATAACATTTCTCTGGAATAATCTCATTTTTGATTATTAAATGGTGGTTCTCTTCCAGATGAGGACAAATGGAGAAGCTGGAAACTGTGAATTAGTCAACTAACCCCTTTTCCTGGTCTTAATAGCAGGGTCCTCTTTTGGCCTCAAGTTATACACCTTCTGTTATTCTCTACTTTATTCTCTAGTTTTACATATTTAAACACAGCCACCGTGTTTAAGCTCCAAAGAGTGTGATCCAGTGGCTGTCAAGACATATCATGCCATAAATAATTTGGATATCTAGGTTCATTCTTACTATTTTACAGATGATTTTTCCTGACTTAAAATCTTAACCATATTTTTATTGACCTTATGATACTATATTTTTGTGGCTATACATTCACAAGGCCATGTGAAAAATATGTTGGTGATAAGATTAAAGTTGGAGCTCTTAACTAGAGAATAAGTGAATACTTACATTTTATATCAATGAAAATGCTGGTCAGATGGTTAGACTGTTAGTTGTATGGTTGATTCTAAGTGAGATGAGCTGAAGGGAAAAAATTCTAACCAACTGGCCCTGAGCTATTGGAGAACTATAAGGCTTGGATTGCTTTCTAGCTTTGGCTTCATTTCTTGTCTCTGTAAGTGAAAAATATCAAAATGGGTAGCAATACTAGTAACTCCCTCAACCCCAGGATGGGCTCTTTCTCCAGGGCAAGGGCAACAAGTCCCAAGATGTGAAGGACTCAAAGTACCTGTGGTGATCTATTGTTAAAACTTTCTAACCTCGACCTTCTCTAGACCTCTTTGGAGGCAACAAAAAATTAAAAGGTGATTTATGGATGATTTGGGAGCTGAAATTGGCAGAGATGGTCTGATTGAAACATTCTTTCCCAGTTCCTATGTATGTAAGATTTCAGCTGATTCTCTTCTGTTTAGTTAAAGCAGTCAAAGGTGGAAGTCGTACAGTGAAGTACTTTCTAACCTGGTAAAGGTTAAATCAGAAAACAGCTTCCAGTGAACAAGTATAAGGCAAATAGAGTCACTTATAAAGTGGCAGGAGCGTATTTTTCTTTGTTGAAGGGAATGAAAAGCCCCATACTGGTCATACTTAACTATTAAATTAAACCTTTTCAATGGTTGCCAATTTGGTTTTGGGCTCTGGATCTTAATGGGGAAATAGTGGTAAGCATTAACAATTTGCCACTTAAATAGATTTTAACTTATTTAACTGATATATATCAATTGATAATTTTCTATAACAGATGCAGTCTAATTTGATCATATTGGGAATATCCACTTCGGGATTTGCAAGGTATTTCATTCCTTGAAATCATTGGAAAAAACCTCAGCTAGAAACCTGCCTGGTGTGTGTATATGTTTGTATGTGATAATACAGAGAGGATTACTTTAAAAAGCAAACAATCTCTGTTAGTAGTCTTGCTAAAAGATAAAGTAGTTTTACTCTTGTTCAGTGCTCCTCGCTGAAGATGAGCTGTTACCTGTTACCAGTCCACCCTTTTGATCAGCTGTAGCAAACTAGAAAGCCTCCACAATAGCAAAGCAACATGATGTTTAGTTAAGTCTTACAGCAAACAAACCCTTCCATCTCAAACCTTAGAAATAACTCTCTCTTACTAACTTTTCCACTATTCTCACAGACTTATTATATTAAAAAAGCTCCAAGGATTGCTTTCATGGACTATGTACATAAGTGCAAAAAAGGTGTGTCTCACACATTCGCACCCTAACTGAGACAATCAGTTAACTGCAGCATATGTCTCTTAAACACTGTTAAGGGGTCATTCCACGGTATCTTTATGCATGGTTTCACAAATGCATTAATTTCATAATATGTTTTCATTATTCTTCAATCTTTATTTGGATATATTTGTTTAAGTATGTAATTCCAGAAAAGAGAATTTCTGCAGCTATAACTATCCCACTTAAATAATTTTGAATAAATGAAGCTATGAAAAAAGATCAGGTAATGTATTATAAACACCACAATTGTGTTTTGAAGTCTAAATACTGTAGAATCTCCCTATCCACACAACAAATTCTATAAGCCATAAAGCCAAATGCTAGAATCCACATCTTGTAAACGTTTTGATGAAAAAGCCACACAAGGACACAAATTAAGCTTTCACATGGAAATTTGGGATAAAAAATAAATCAACCACATACATTTTCTGAGATTTGAGATGTATCTTCTACATGTGCATACTGTTAAAACCATGTATAGTGTATAAGTAAAACTTTCACCAAAAAGGTGTCTTAAGGTAGCCATGTTGTAGTTTTGTTGCTAAAGCAACGACTAAATATAATTAGTTAAAATTATTATTTGTATATAAAGTTAAGTTTGTTCTTAAACTGTGAACTGTAAAGAATAGTTATGTATTACAATCTATATCTTATCATGCTTCAGTGTCAGTTTAGAACCTATCTAACCAGGTTGACTATATACATGTAGTAAAATCTTAAAATTTCTCTAACTCTCCTTCAAAAGTAAATTCATTAGTTATTAAGAGATATATAAAAACAGAAAATTAAAATCTTAAAAACTAACAAGTAAAATAAAAACATGGCACCAATTACTGAGTTCGGTGCTAAGAACCTTAATTTGTCATTATGTTTACAGTTTGATTAGGCTATCAACTAAATTTCTAAAACGTTATATGTTTTCACATACTATTTATTCTACTGCCTTTAACAGGCACTGGTAAAATTAAAATTAGGGCACTATCTTTCTAAATCTATTCAACAGAAATGAGAAATCATATTTCCCTATTTCTATTTCAATGTGTGTGAAATGCAGAAGAGATAAAAAAAAGTAAAAGAGGATTCCAGTTTCTAACCTGTCTGTATATAACATCCTACCCTACAGATTAAAATAACTCAGAAACCTTGCAGCTGCATTTTACCTAAGAGCATCCTCATCTACTGTCTCCAAAGGATTGGGGAAAGAGTCAAATACATTTCAAATAGTGCACAGGCCTTCCTTATGTTATTTAATAAAATTCACTGCCAATGTTGTCCTTATTTACATATTACTGTGCTAAATGGTCATGCCATTAAAAACAGAGTCAAGTTGTAAAGGTTAATTTCATTCAGTTCCTGCTGGTGGTAGTGAGGAGGTACTTGCTTTTCCCAAATTGGAGAGCTGGTAAGGCTGTCAATTAGTGAACACAGCCTAGTGATGTAGGAAAACAACTTTGGCAATATAAAAGTACTTTAAAACAGGTTCAAAAACAAATGGAGGAGATTGATGGAGTTGGGAGAAGATGGCTTTTCACACCATGATCAACTAGAAATTACAGACTAATCTGGTCAAGTGAAATGAAATGCAATAGCTCGTTGTGGAATCACAGCTCCATTTGCAAAAGCAAATACTGTGCTTAGTAGAAATTTTGTGAATCCATTTAATTTTGATTTAATCTTAATCTCTGTGCTTATGTTATGGTCACAGTGCTTTTAAAAATTGACACTACTAAAGCCCTCTTAAAAGATAATTTTTAGATTATTTCCTCTATATACATGACTTAATTTGTCTAGGTCTCAGCACTCTCACATATTTTTTGAAAAAGCTAAGAGAAATAAACAGAAACAATTTTGGATAAGTAAAAATAGAGGTCCTTGCAAATTACAAAGCTTATAAAATGTTAACTAATAATTAACAAATGATTAGAATTTTATATATACAATTCATTCAGTAAAATTTTTGTTTAGAGTCACTGATTAGTTTTGTGACTTCTCTTTATCTGAAAGTTTATAGTCTAATGACTGATCTTTTCTTGAATAAAGATAAGTTGAACAAATCATTGCACAACTAATTTAAAGAATGTTATCTTAAAATTACATTTATGTCAAAATTCCTTTGCATCTGCATCAAAACTTTAGTACTTTGACTTTCTTTAAACTCATTTATAAAGCAATTTTTCAATGCCAACAACATCAAAACTTGTGGCACCCAAAATTCAACTACCCTGAATATTCTTCACCAAACCTTTTACTAAAACATGTCTTCCAGTGCTTAAAGTAACATGAAAACACCTGCACTCCAGGTGTACTGTCTATGTACATCTTCATCAGAAGTTCAAAAAAATGAAATGAGACAAGATGTTGGCTCAAAATGTCAAAGTATACAAAAAGTTCATTGTGCCCCCCCAAACTTCTCTATCTCCTTTAGGGATACATCCAGACTAGCTCACATGCAGCCTTCCTGGAGTTTTGTGATCAGATCTGTCCTTCTGGAGAGGCGCTGACACAGGATATACGATATTCAGTTCCAAACATGAGTAATTTCATAAAGATGCACTCTCCTTTTTTCTCTAACAATGTTAAGATTTGAGGAAAGAGAAATTAAGTGTTTCAAAAACAATAGGTAAAAGTCAGGACACCTCTTGTTCTTTAACTCCAGGCAATGCTATAAACAGATGGCAATGGTTCCATAAAAGCAAACCCATTTAGAAATCATTGATGATCATGACTGGATTGATAATTAAAATCAAGAGGATATCATCAACTATTAAAGAGCAAATTTTGATCTTTTGTATTTTGAGTCAAATTGATCTGCTTTGGGATGGAATTCCAAATGTTTTGAAGCATGAACAATGTGAAACAGAGAAACAACTTGGAGTCAGGAGATATTTCCGAGTCCAACTGTACCCAAAAAGGTAGGTAACTCTGGGCAAATCACATACCCTAAGCTTCAGTTTCATCAACTGTGAAAAGGTTTTACCAACTCCATTGTTCTGTAATTCAAACATACAATCCTGCTTAAGATATCCACCAGATTTTCTTTGTCATTTTCATGAAGTAGAAAACAAACTTGTTACAAACATCAAATTTGATGATTTCACACTTACTAGTGAGAGAATATATATTTAGTGGAAAATATTAAATCTACATTGATGCAAACTATCATATGGTTCCACCACTATATAATAATAGTAACTTTATTGACTGAATAAAGAGGAGGAGGTATGCCACATAACATAAGAATTAATTACTATTTTACTTGGTTAAGAGTATTTCATAAGAATTAGTACTGTGAATTCAGCTCAGCTCTGTGGAATGCAGCCAATCTGTCTCATCCAAAGGGTCTTAAAAACCTCTCTTATAATTTCCAAATAGATGTAAAAATACAAATACAAATCAACATTATTTATGATGAGAGAGACTGTTGCTAATAAAGTTTGGGGAGGTCAACATCTGACATATATCACAAGCATTTGCTCCTTCAATAAGTGTTTAACAAAACTGAAAACTCAGCTAAACTGGAGCTAAAGCCAACTGTGACATCCTTCCTAAAACTGTTAAATAAATCAAAGAGTAATTTTAAATGTCTTCTTCTCCTCCTCCCCACTTTTGCCATTTCTCCAAAGCTATACTCAGGCTCCAACTGTGATCAATATAAAAGTATGTCCATTTGGGGAGAAAAGGCCTCACTTAGAACCAATTCTCTTTCACCCTGACTAATCTTGCTAGATTGCATCTTACTTACTATTCAGAGTAGTCTAAAAAGCATGAGCCATTTGGATTCAGAAATGGCTCTTCTGTAAAAGGTTACATTGCAATGGTTTTTACAGGCTTTTCTCCAATACATAAAAAGTGTCTCCACATTCCCATCTCTGTGTTAAATTTATAACCTGTAATTAGCATACCTTTAAGCCTCCAAGTACCAATTTTTCAGCTGAGAATGACAAATGGCTGTTTTAGACACTCAACTGAAGAGTATGTCTAAATCCTTCAGCCACAAAAAATATAATGGGCACTTTATATACTTTTCAGCATAAATGCTGATAAATGTATTTAAAGATAAATTCTAGTTTTCCAAGATGTTTAAAGAGTGAAATTATGGATTAATGTTGTTAAGAAGTTCCCTCTTCTTAGCAGGTAATTATATTTCCTCAGAAATAATCTACTAATGAATCTACTAATGTATTCTGCAAGGTCAGATTTGCAGCTATGAATTATTTACATGGATGTTTATGAACAGGTTTTGCAAACACTCAGAAGTGAGGCCTTTTAAATGGCTGCCCCGAGAATCCCCCAGAAGTATTCTAAACAGAGAGAGTATATTAACATTAACCTGTCATATTTCACAAACACATGTATTTCTGTTTACCATTAGTAACATTTTAGTTGAAACCAAAAACCACACATATTACAGCAAAACCCCGTAGTATGTAAAAACCTAACACAACATAATATGCCACAATACAGTACAATACAATAATAGAGAAATGGTCTTTGGATACCATTTTTACCTTTTTAAATCAACCCAAATAGGCTACTGCATAAACAAAACAGTAAGGTAACACTTCAAAACAGTTAAATATTTACCCACTAAGAATGCACAGTAAGCCAAAAATTCATTGTGGAGATTCACTAAGCATAATAGTTATTAGAAAATCACAAAGAATAGTGTGTCAAATTACAAAATTTTATGGTAGTGTTCTACCTAATATTTCAAATAAGATATGGTAGTTTTCTATTCATGTTTTGTTTTAACATCTCCATTGATTGTTAAATGCTTTGCTTTTTATTTAAATTTGTTGGTTGGTATTTTTGTTTTGTTTACTATATTGACTGCACCATGCTTGTTGTTGCATTGGTAGAAGAGGACATACAACACTATATATAGAAAGGCTACATGGAGGTTCTGATGGAGAGATTCTGATATTCCATAACTTTGTTGTTCAGAATTTCAACTGAAATGCAAAAAAAAAGAGTGAGAAATATTAAAGGGTTATTCAAGCAGGGGTCAGGATACTTGGTTCTTGTTTCAGTTTTTTATGTGAACTATGCGAAGATATTCCCCCTTGTGAATTTCATACTCAACAGCTCTAAAAATTAGGTCATTGGAGATAGTCTCTAGAGTCATGTACCATGATAGTGTATGCTTCTCATTGAGTGCTAATGTGCAGAATTGCCCTAAGTTAACAGAGATGCACTCAATTGTTTAATGCATTATCTACACAATACCAAAATTTGTTGATGAACATCCACCTATCGATCCACTTCCTTCGACAAGCATATTAGAAAACATGTTTATACCTGAAATGAATATAAAGTGATATTGAATGTCAACTGTAATTGAAAAATAAAAGAAAAAACACACGTGATTCCAAACATTCAAAATATGCAGATATTAAATAAACTTTACACATTTTATCTGAACGCACTGGAGCCTAAGTATGAAATATAGGTACTATATTGTATTTTACAAAATTATGTTTTTTGAATTTTGAAGAAAATTTCAATACCTCTTACATATTAAAGTGATTACTATGTGCTGAATACCTCCACATTTTCTAGTGGAAGCAAACAAAAATGACTTACTATTCCCAAACATGTTTTGTTAGGAAGTTAATGTGACAGGTTTGTTTACCTTGATGTAAAGCAACTCATGAGAATCAAGGAAGTGTTTCCAAAACCCACAGTCTCATATTTGATGCTATTCCAAAGCTGCCACTATCCTAAATTATACTCCTGAAAATTACTACAATTCACAGCTACTTCAGTTATTCCATATACTCAAAGGTATATTTTTAAAACATCTTTTTATGATTGAAGGGACCTATTTATCTAATGTACAATCAGCTACAGGACCTGTCCAAAACAATTAGTGTTCTGTGTTTGTGTGTCTTTAGCAGGAAAGAAATACTAGCCAGGTTCTGGAAAACTAGTCCATGAAAAGAATAGGACTCTTGCCTCCTTCAACCAAATGATACCCTCTGATGGTGAGAACCTCAAGCTTTTAGTGACTAATGTATGCAATTCAGAATTAATCACTTCATTTAATAAGTCCCTAGAATTAATTAATTAATTAAGATGCCTCACAGTCTTAAGTGGCTTCAAAAGTCACATGCTCCAAGTGAATGATTGCTCAAATTAAGTGTGTGCTATTACAGGCTCTGGGCCAAAGAGAAGATCAAAGGTGAAGAGAGTAAAAATCCAACAACAGCAACAAAAATCACATGCAAAAAAGGTATGATATGAATGGAAATAATGATTAAATCACTAAATTATATCACTCAAAATTTGAAACAGCTGGAGCAATTCTGATAGACTTACATGGGAAACAATGCAAAGTGGCAGACTGTAAAAACACTATTTACTATAGTTAAAGAAGGAAGCACATTGCTTACTGTCTTTAAGATAACCATCTCAGTCAAATTGTGACAAAATTACTTTGCTTAAATTTAACTTTAAAAATAAGCTAGAAAAATGTTAAAGTATTAAATCTGAAAACTGATCTGTGTATTTATATAACAAATCATACCCCTTTAATAATAGGAAAACATTTCAGAATTTATAAGCTCATTGGAAAAATATACTACCAGCTGTCATTTTCATATAAGAACTGCATATTTGTTGTTTATATTTCAATTTGGAAGACTAAGAATGCTTTAAATCATGCTCTAAGTTATAAGCAATGTCTACTATTGAAAGTATTTACCAAAGCTTTAGCAAATGAAATTATGTAAATAAAAGATATCACCTATAAATATGACTTATATTAATGCTTAAAGAAACTTACTGTTCTACCGGTAACTTCTACATCTGTGAAACAAACATGCTGCTATTCAGTTCATCTACTGATAATGGGGGTATCTATAGCAGTAAAAAAGATTTTAGATTAAAATAGTTTCTTGAGAGAAGTATTTATTTTATTCACTGCTTGGACATGGTAATCAATAATATAATCAATTCACAGGTAAATTTAAACATATTAATTGTATCCCCTAATAGTTAATTTTGTTAAGCAAAAATTAGAATGTGATTTGTTTTCCCAATTAATTAATGCTTTGTGTGCTATATAGTTATCGTACTTGTAATTGAAGCAGCAGTGGAACTTGCAATCTTTAAGCATGGTTACCACTTTAATCAGGCAAAGTAGCCATAACATCGCACAATAATTATGTATCTCCTTAGTTTCAAGACTTCTCCCAAGTTTATAAGTTGCCTTGTGACCCTGCTTATCAATAACTAAAGCAAATGAAAATCAAAACAACATAAGCACTAATGTCAGTATGAGAAGAAATTTCTGACATAATTACTGGATAATTATAGGGATATCTGTGCCTTGGAAAGAAATGTGTTAACTTGCTTTCTTTCTAGTAGATCTGAAGGTAAAGGTAATGACTGTATTAAGTGAAATTTTAAACACAATAACAAAAAAAATGGTAGTAAAATAAAACCAATTCACCTCTTGACCGATTAGGAAGCATTTAACAAACAGTATACACATTTAAGGATTGGCGTAGTAGCAACAATTGTATATATAGAGTATCAAGAGATACATCTAGTAACTGATTGAAAATGAGAAGACTGCTGATTCATCTCAGGATTAGTAAAGTAGATACATCCTTCTAGAACAGCGATTGTCAACCTAATTCATAAAATTCTGTTGCACACCAAAAGATGTTATAATTTGCCAGTATGACCATAATTAGGTATAATTTTGATTCATTCACACCATATGGCTATTGTTGTCTTGACTGTTGTCATTTTTTAATTTGATAATCTAAGGGAAAATAGGTGAGTGCCCCTGACTAGTCAGGTAATGCATGTTTTGAAAATTCTTGCAGCACACAGGTTGAAAATTGCTGCTCTAAAATAAACACAAAAATAAAAATTCTAAATGTAACAACTGCTTAGGAAACACATAGGAATATGGACTAATGTCTCTCACCAATCCAAAAAGCATATACTGTTTGTCACCAATACATTGTAGTTATCTAGGTGAAATAAATTGCCAAACCTGATTGCCTGTAGCTGTTGCAGCAAAGGGAATGCTGGTGGCAGGTGTAGTTGCTGCAGACACAGTGGTAGGTGTAGCACCATGCATCATGGGCACTTTCAGAAGGAAACCATGGAAGCGACACATGGGAAAATGAACCATTTATACAACCATGATATAAACGATGGAGTGGGGCATGGTAGGTATCATAGCAATAAGCCATGTGACATCATCATGATGGATACACCAGGTTGCAACATACAATCACAGTCAGTGCAAAGCAACACAGCACCAAATGGGGAAAAAATTAAAAAGAGAAAAGGGAAAACAATTATGGTTTACATTCAGAAACATTAAATTATTCTCAACATTTAGCTTTTGAGTAGAATCACATTTTATTTTCATTAAAAGGCCAAATTTCCAGAAGGGTTTACAACGGCTGCATATAGTAAAATCTAATGTTACCAAGGCTGTCTGTATGAATAGCTAGTTAAGCAGACAAGTAACTGGGTTGCACATTCAAAATGGGAGTAGGGAACTGTGAGTTGGTATTTGGGTTCACTGACTTGTAGACATGAGTGCTGTCACTAATGCAGACAACTGTAATTGAGCAACAATAAAATAATTTAAATTAAAAAAGGTAAGTATACAATTATATGTATACTTACCTAATCTACATGCAAAAAAGTAGTAGTTCAATTGGTGGGTATATATGGTAGGGAAGCAGATATGAAGAATATGAAAAACACATGCAGGTTTTTAAGTACAGTTCTGGCAAACCCCTGGAAACTTAGGTTATTTAAGGCTTGTTTAATCATTTGTTTAATCAGTCCCTATAATTAATTAATTAATTAAGATACCTTGGAGTCTTAAGTGGCTTCAAAAATCACAGTCTCCAAGTTAACAATTGCGTAAATTCAGTGTGCGCTATTACAGGCTCTGGGCCAAAGAGGAGACAGACACATGGGACACTTCATAGAAAATATCTGACAAAATCTCGTCTTCATGGCAAAAACTACAGCAAAAAATGGCTAGCAGCTATAACAGCACTTTCAGGGTGTTTTCTCTTTGCCTTTTCTAGTGTTCTGCCTCATTTAAGAAGCTTTTTGGATGGTTTTCTCATTTCTAGCTCATATTGGAAAGAAAACCAAGGAATTAATGGGTGAATGTCAAGCATTCATATATAATAATTTACAACTACATTGATTGAATTTAGATTTTCTGAAAGTATACAGAGAAAATGAATAGCCTAAGAGAGGAAAATCAACATATGCAATGCCATAGAAACCACAGTTGTGCCCCAAATGGTGTTTAACAGAACTCTGTAGTTATTCCTTATGCCTATCACAAGTAAATCATTACTTATAGATATCCCTTATTGTACAACATGTGAATTCTAAAAACACTCCTGTTTTCCCTTTGGGAGCACAGCAACTATACAGGATGCAGCAGTTTGCTGAATCACACAGTTTGCATTCCCACACAGAGTTGTTAAGTGAAAGGACAGGGCAGCAGAGTCACAAATTATAAAGAGAGACACATTTTACAAACTTGCAGAAGTCTGTTCTAATCATATGGATATAGTGTTCCTATTAGTATTAATGGAAATGTTTTTAATTCTTACAGGGGACAGCCAATCCCTCAATAACAGAAGCCTCACCTCTGTCACCAATTAGTGCTACTACTATATGGTTGGTTGTCATTTTGAGTTTTTGTTTTTATCTCAATAAGTCTCTAAGTCCTTTTTGGCCTTTGCATCTACTCTGGTTGACCAATGGGATAGAGGTCAAATTATTTTAAACTCTCAAAAAGAATTAAAGGAACTGGATTAATATGAGATGATGCAGTGGGGTGGAATAATTTCTCCTTGTATCAAATGGAGCCATTTTCTTCTGGTCTGTTCCCGGTAGTCATGGAGGTTATAGGAGCTATGAACTTCTCAGAAATTCTAGACAGAGAAATAAGTCACTTTCTTGTCTTCTTCTGTGTTAGTGGTATACCAAATACTTTTGAGATGGCTACCGTAGTGTATTGGTGGTTAAATAAAGGATCTTGTGTAACTAATTAAAAATTAAATATCCCCAAAGAATCATTTTGAAGTTATTCTATTGTACCTAGTTTCCATGCACATGCACTTTCTCCTAGAATATTATAGAATTCATTATATAACATTATGAAATGTTCTACCTTTGCTAAACTCATTCTTTTAAATACCTCAGTATTGAATAATTTAGATCTTATAGATGACTTTTTTGGAGGGATTTTTATACTTTAGATATTGCATATTTGAACTATTTTATGACTTCTTAGTAACAGATATAAGACAAAGAATAAAACTGCCCATTCTGGCTAGGTAAGGAAATGTTTCAAAATAGTTCAGCTACAATTTTTAGGGTGAAAATAGAGCATCAGTATTTGGCCACAGTGGCAAACAACTAGGACTTGAGAGGGCAGGACTATTGTGACTCCACAAAGATGTGAAACAGTACCCTATTAAACCTTAAATACTCAGAAAGTATCCAACCACTTCATTCAGTCACACACCTCTTTCACAGTCACAACAGAAAACACATTTTTTTCAGATTATAAAAAGTTAAGAATTTTTGTATAAAACCTACCAATATTTGAAGCAGGTGCCATGCACAGTATTTGCCCTGTACACCATGAAGAAAAGCGTGAAAAGTAAATAAAAGAGATATTTCACTATTGAAGCTTTACTGATAGAAATAAATTTTAACTAGAAAGATATTCTTCATAATATTAATTAATCAGCACATGCAAATCCAAGTAATTTCATATGTTTGCAATTACAGTTTAGCTTTAAGATCCCACACCCAGGTAATCAAAGTAATTCTTGGATTCTTAGGTAAAGAAATGAATATTAATTTTTCTTTAAAAGCATTATGTCACCTTAATTACATCCTTTATTTATTTTAGACAAATACATCCTAATTAATTTTAAGCATTAAAGGGATAATTTTATTTATTACATGTATTAGTTTCAAAATATGCACCAAGATCTGGTATCAGATGCCAATAGTTCTATTTAGAGCACTAATCTATTATTACTACCTCTTCCACCTTGTTACTGAGGGCTTGAATATGAACGTATGGCAAATAGGCTTTTCATAAAGAGGGGACTCTCAGCCTGAGAGTTTTTTAATTTGCTATTAATTAAGGGGGACAGGATTCTTCAGATATTTTGGCTTATAAATCTAGATTTTAAATTAGCCAAATCCAGCAAAAAAGTCTAAAAATGGTAAAAATTGTGCTTTTAAATGGTACCATAAAAGTTATTGTGGTTAGTAACTAGACAAAACACTTTTTAATAGCTTCTTTAAAAATTTATTAACTAACTAATTTATCAATTAACCACAATATTTTTCAAGTCCAGGAATCTATTACTATGCATTTAGTATATTTATACTATTAATAAGGCTTTATAAATTTATTTTTAAATACTGTAATTTTCATTTAATAATAATTTACAAACTGGGCATTTATCATTCTGGCAAGAAAATCTACTGTACTCTGGGTAGTTAATATTTTCAATTTATTCATAAGAGACTATACACTCATTCTTAAAGTGCTGAACCATGAGAAAAAAGTATTTTCCCTCATATACATATACTTGAACAAAATTCTAGTTTAAAATTTTTTATTCAATTTGA
Source organism: Trachops cirrhosus (assembly GCA_028533065.1). Taxonomy (NCBI): domain Eukaryota; kingdom Metazoa; phylum Chordata; class Mammalia; order Chiroptera; family Phyllostomidae; genus Trachops; species Trachops cirrhosus. Next base: position 19,004,567 of record CM052552.1, read on the forward strand.
TACAAACTGTTACGCTATTAAATATAGTGAAATGGAGGAAATAACAAAATATGTTGGAACGTGTCAGGGAAATGTATCAGGAAAACTGCTATATTTTTATTTAATATTTTATTTTTCACAAACTTTTATTTATTTATTTTAGAGAGAGAGAGAAATATTGATTTTTGTTCTGGCCAGGACTAAATGTGGCTAATTTTTTAAAAAGATTTTATTTATTTATTTTAGAGAGAGGGGAAGCAAGGGGGGAGCAGAGGGAGAAAAACATCAATGTGTGAGAAAAACATCAATCAGCTGCCTCTCCTATGTGCTGTAACAGGGGGCTGAACCCACAACCAAGGCACGTGCCCTGACCAGGAATCAAACCTGCAAACTTTTGCTTTGCGGGAGGACACCCATCCAACTGAGCCACAATGGTCAGGGCTAAATATATAGCTCATCTTGATTCAACATTTTTTCAGAGGGGAAGAGAGGGTCTGTGGAGTATTTTAGAGCAAAACCCTGGCATGTCAAGAAAACTGCTATATTTTTTATATTACCTAATTTAAGAATTAGAGGCTAGAATTACCTGCCACAGAGTTCTATAATATATATATGTGTATGTGTATTATGTGTTATATATATAATATAATATATATTATATAACATATATAAATTAATGGTAGTTTTATTATAACTATCTTCAGCATATCAAAGATATATAGACTACATATTTTTGCAATGGTGAGAATGGGAGGGTTTTTTTGAGGGTAGACCAATGTTTTTGGAAAGTGATACCTAAGAGTCAAAAAATTAGTTTGAGACTGAACCAAGTGAATCAATAATAAGAAGCAAAAATTAAGAAATGCTAAAAAGAAAAATGTTGACAATGTTTTCTAGTTTGAATTCAAATCACCAATTTTCAGGAATCATAGAAACAAATTTATTTATACATACTAGCAGATCAAACATAAGTGGCATGTTTTATTTCCTGTCAAAACACCTGTCGATAGTCCTGGCATAAAAGTTCTTTGGAAGCTGGTGTGCATTGTACACATTCACAACATTATACATTCACAGTGTCCAGAAGCTTGTTCTTACCTCCAGGGAAAAATGCTGGCTGGGGGAGCTGCATGTTAGCTAGAGGCTGTTGGCAGTGGAAAACACTGGGATTAAAGACCGGGGTGGCACCGTTGGTCTTTTCAAGTGCCGATCTTTTTGGTATCAATTGAAATGCACCAGGCTGTAGGGCCTGTGAGGGAAGGATTCATTAATAAATAGTACCAAAGAAAGAAAAGAATGTACTCAAACCAAGCAAGCAGCAATTAGATAAGATATGGTCTGGGAACCCTCTGAAAGTGTATCCATCAAGCAAGGTAACCAATTGCAGAGATGAATCAGTTCACTAAATGAGGACTTAGTTCAAAACAGAAAAAAAAACATACAAGAAAAAAAGAAGCTTTTCAACTTCACTAATTTAGGCAAATGATAAAGGACCTCATCATTTGGGCAGCATATGACAGGAAGCTGTTAGTAGCAAATAAACATTTAAAATTAACATGTCAGGGATGCTCATTTATTAATCTATTAAAATGAGATTTGAAGAGGCAACAGCTATAGCAGGAAAGAGATTTCTTTCAGTTAAAATTCTTATATGGATTTAGGAGATAAATGGTATATAGGTGATAAAACATTATCAGCAGCTGGAGTCTGATACTATAGCTCTGAAAAACAAAATCCAATTTATATAAGGACTTCAGATGCAAATTGTATAACTATATCTCTCAACTAACATGTAAAGAAAAAGCAAATAAATTCTTCCTCCCCCATTATTCACCTCACCAAGACACCATAGATACTTATTGATGCAATTCTAATTTGTAGAGGCTTGTGCATTTCAGTTTGTGCCATTTGTTTTTATAAGTCCTTGTAAGGTTTAATTCTAAAATGTTTAGCATTTTAAAACTCTCCTTTCATGTGTACAATTCTTTCAAAATCTCAGTGTGCTCATAATATTCAGTCAAACTTGTCCCTAGATCAGCTTCATTGGAGAAGTTTGACATTACATTTTTTTTTCCTCAGCAAATTGTACACTATTTTAAAAAACATGCCCCTGGAAAAATAATTAGGTGTGCTTCATATTCTTAAGAAGGCAGGATCACTTGTGCTGAGTAACTAGCTTTCCATACAATAAAAAGGGATATCCCATGACCTACTTAATCCTGTGGCTAAAGAAAGTGTAAAGGTATCATTATTTTCTTTGAGAAACTAAATATCAGCCCTTCAAGTCTTTGTCTTTTAAATGCATATAAGATTCTTTCAGTGAAGTCAACCTGAGCTATGCATATGAACATGAACAGTGTAAAAATATCTCTTTTACAAAGTAGAATCTGAATCCTTAAAAATATAGAAAGCTTAAACTTCTTCATGGAAAGCCTCCTTTGTTTCATCTTATTTCAGACAAATTCCTATAAGCCAATTTGACTTTAACACTGAGCCTCTGCTCTGATCAGTTACTCAGAAAGGAATATTATATTGACATTCACAAGTACTAATCAGTTGAAGGCCAACTATATAATATTTACATTTCTATATGGGAATTTGTGGCTGACTTATGTGCATTTTACCAAACATACCCAGATTATCAGAAATGGGCACATGCATATGAAGACCCCATGCCTGAGTGTGGGACAGGTACATAATGGCACAAGCAAACCATTCTTTATACACTGCACACATACGAAAACCTAGGGGGCCAGCTGTATTCTTCTCTTTTATAAGAGGTTCACGCTATTTCTGAATTCTATTGCCACCAACAGAAATAATCCAAAAATTGAAGACATAAATTCTGCATTGAACATTCTGAATACCTCCTATTTTCATGGCTTAAAATTCCCTCATTCAAAAGAATTTAAGATAAAAAAAACATGGTGAAGTCTTTTTTTAAAACATTCATTAACAGAGTATGTTGTCCAGATCAAAGGAGAAAATAAGTTTGTTCTATTTTGGTGTACAACTCTTTCATGAAGTAATGGGTTCAGTTCAGAGAGTAAAGGGGTATTGAGAAAATGTAGCAAGTCCAAAACTGGTTCTGCAGCCTTAAAGCCATAATCTACTGAAAAATTTGGAGAAATTTGGGTATCTGGTTTAGAGAAAGATATCAAAATTACCACTCATATGGAATAGGAATTGACTAATTTTGCATAATAAAATAAGTGTAAATTCCAGTTAGAGCAAGGTAGATTTCAACTACTGTGAGAAAAACATTGTTAAGAAATGGGGGGGGGGTAAAAATAAATGTATTTCCCAAATTAAACATAAGCTTTCTGTTGTGGGCTTCAGAGTCTTGTAGGTGATTTTTTTCCACAGCCAGGAAATGTGAAGTTGCTCAGGGGTTTGTCTCTTATTGGATTATTAAACCCTATTACACAAGGAAAGACCCAAGTCAAAAAACAGCTTATATAAGCAGCTTATAAAAATAATTGACAGCTGTGACAAACAAGTAATCATAACTCCTATTTCTCAACCTATCACAATGTAGTGTGGTATGCAAATATTTCTCCTAGTTCCTACCTTTCAGTATTAACTAGAACTAACTTTTCCCCCAAACTGACTTGCTAAGACAACTCTTCTGGTCTCTTCTTCCCATGTAGAAATGCCTCCCCAGTCTTGGCTGGCTGCTTCTTTGAAACCATCCCTTCAGAAAGGAAAGAGAACCTTAATGTTTGGGAAATGAGAGTCAACCTATCCTCCCATCCCTCAAGTCCCCTGTTTTTTGGAAGGCATTATGGATATTACTAGCAAAGTACCCATTAAGGTGGCTCACAGGCAGAGAGGCAACTTGTTGACTTTTATCAAATACTAAGGTTAGTTACGGTATAAAAACCACTCAGAACTAATTTACTGTTTAAATTATATAATTTCCTCTTTTTGTAAAAATGAGAGAAAAAGCACAGTAGATTAAAATGATTAGTAAACATTTTAAATGATAAAAAAATTTAGTGCATTAAGTAGAATCAATACATCCTCTATTTTTCATCTTATCACCTTGGCTATTTATATTAAGGTCCACTCATGACTATCCAAGATTACTGCAAGATACTAAATATGTTGAAGTATATATTAATCATTTACCCCCAAATAAACAGTGCACAATTGCTGGCCTGTTCTTACCATGGTGGTGGCAGCTGAATGGTTCATCTGGTGATGAGCTGCTTTGAGTTTGGCTTGCAAGTGTGGGGGAGGATGAAAGTACTTGCATTTCTCCCGGGAGCATCGGCCTTTGATGTAATCCATGCAGATGGTCACAGTATTATCACTTGCTTCAATCATAGAGGCATCAGTAGGATGAGCATAGCGGCAATCGCTCTCACCACGGGTACAATTTCCACGCTGAAATTCTCGGCAAATCTTAAAAAAATCACATTGATGACTTGGAAAGTGATTAGGTTTTATTTATTTTGCCAGTAAATGTAAGAGCAATAGTATATGTTATTATTTTTCACCTATTTAGAAAACATCTAAAAAGCTGAAGGATAATATAAAGGCATATTCACTATGAAATGTAAACATAGACAAATTCTTGATTACTAGATAAAATTTATTCTCTCCAAAAAAAAAGTTGTCTGTTTTTCTTATATTGAAATAAAAGTACTTAAAAGCATTGTTGGAAACCAATTTTTAATTTTCCACTTAATACAGCCTACAGTGTAATTACCTAAGTTTGCAAAAGGGAGTTATTTTGTTAAGATTCAAGATGAGTCTTTTATCACACAGCAATGTACTTTTCCAGAAGCAGACTTGTGGATCATGACTGAATTACATTATGTGTACAATCAAATTCCATTATGACACACTGCTGGGCATACAAGGAGCTGCCAATGAAGCTTACTTTGTAAGAAATTGACTAGTTATTTATTACAATTTATGAAGAATGACAATTAAGAGCTGTTTGAAGGACTTTAATAAATCAGAAAGTTGTTTGAAATTTCTTTCAGATGTCCTTTTCTTAGACCTGAAGGGTTATAGAATATCTAATACATTGTTCTTAAAATGCAAAAAGAAGGTGTACACAGTATGAGACTCATTTACATTCTGCATTCATAGATTAGTCTAAGTTTTTCAGTTAGAATATTCTAGCAAGTAGAGACTCATCAAAAGATATAGTAATTACAGTCTATGAAACTGGAACCTCAGCAAAAGCAGCATTCCCACCAGACTTCCTGGGGCTGGGTACACTAAGACATTCTTTGACCTACTGCACAACTCAATCACTGCACTTCACAACAGGGTATAATTGCAGTAGTAAAATATTAAACTTTTTTTCTGAACTCATATTCCACAAGCTAAAAACCCAGGTGCACTTATTTAAAGCATTCAAAACATTGGGCTCTGAGGATATTGTTTTGTGCATAAGATTAACATTGACCCTATAGGTATTTATATATTTTTATGCAAATACCTCCAGTTTATCCGAACGCATCACTTTTGGACCAGCAGCTCCTGGCAATGTGAGAGGCGGGTTTCCAGAAAACAAAACAGGTGTATTTGGTAAAAGTTCGGCAGGAACCAGGCCCATCCCAGGATGAGGCAAGTAAGGATTGAAAGCCATGGTAGGATTAGGTGCAAGTGGTGGAGTCACAGGAAAGGAATTCTGTATATTTAAAAGAGAAAAAGTGTTAGAGGCAAAGAGATTATTCTTATTAATACACAAGGAGGCATTCTTTTAGAAAGCCTACACATATCAAAATTTGCCATTGTTTCTCAGGTTTATTTTTAGTCTCATACTAATTCCATACAGGACAAATCTCTCTGAGTAACAAATTTATTGGTAAGCTGACAAAACAAGCCACATACTGTTAACAATCATAAGTTAGCCAAATTTAACTTTATTGGTGGATTCTTTTCCAAATGTGTTTTCTTTAGCACTTCCATTTTTACCTAAAAACCATGTCACCAATGATATCATATATCCAGAAATCTGCCCTGTCTCCTTCCATAGGCATGTCCCTTACAGGCAGGTTTCAGGTTCCCCTGAAAACCCACTTTGTTCCACCCTCCTCCTTTCTCTCCCCCATCAGTACTGCTTGGCTCTAAGGCTGCCTTTCCTACCACAGTTCCCACCTGCCCTACCAGACACTTGTTTCTCTTGGTTCACTATTAATTGTAGAAGACAGCAATGAGTGAGGAAGAAAGGGGTAGATTTTAAAAAGTAGGAGCTGTAACAATTTCATTCCATCTACCTAAAATTGGTATGGTTCTTTAAAAAAATTAAAGGTCCTATTTCACAAACTAATCGGACCTGCCTAGCCTTGTCTTCATCTAGGGAGCCACATGATTGCCACAGTTCAAAACAAGGCCACAAAAATACTACAAGGATCCCAGCTAGGCAAGAAGAAATAAGATAACAAGATGATAAGGTACATAAACCAGGGTATAACTTGTGAAGAAAATCTTTACAAACACAAAAAGGACTCATTGATTTTTCTATTTTTAAAAAATCCAGTCCTGATCTCAAAGAGTTTGATGTATGTATCATCTTTATTATCTGTAACTACAGAATTTATCACTTTACTGTGCCATTTTCCAGGTTGTTCCACATGTGGGAGGCCTTACTTCTCAAAGTGGTTATAATTTCTTTGATAGTTCTCTTGTCTTCCCTGTAGTATGCAAAACTTAGTGAATGACTCATTGACTGATATAATCCAAGATAAATTTTAAAAATAAATGTAAACAGTTTAATGAATTGATAACAAATTATGGTTAAATGTAGTACATTTCTATCCAACTCTATAAAGTAGCTAGTGCCTTGCTATGTAACTGATAGTGTTTCATTGTGTATTACTAATAGCATATGTTCTTTTGTGCTTTCTTTTAATTTATTTATCTTAAAAATAATGAATCTTTTACACTGACAACCAACCTGCATCCACATCTTCTGCTAAATCACATTAACAGGAACAATTCTAACTTGAAGTAGTAGAATTGAGGTTGTGGATTATGAAGTGAGGGGCAGTATATATTCACTCCATCAACCCTAGTCAGACTTGAAATTTTCACCACCACCACATTCTCCATAAAGTCATTACTGTAAACTACATTCAGCTTGGAAGGAAGGGCTTCCCTATTAGCACTCTACCTTAAAATGAGTTTATCAGATTAGCTAACTGGCAATTGGGAAGGACAGAAAAAAATCTGCCCTCCCCAAACTGGCAAGACTCACTAGGGTAAATAGAGAGGGTATGTGAACCAAGAACTTTAAGAGGAAAGAGGCAGCATCAGGTACCAGGAAAGATGATGGAGCAGACAGGGAGGTGCTTTTAAAATCTGAGACAGTCAGCCAAGGGCTGATCCAGCCAAACTAGGTACTATGATATAAGAAGCTATACAGACATGTCATACTTCTCATTGAATTAGATATGAAGCTCCACGAATTAGCTTATATGATATCTTACATGGTGAGATAGAAATCCCTTGGAAACACCCACCCACATATATTTCCAAAGAAGGCACACTTTATCAATTTGATGATTTATGGTTTTCTCAAAAGCAACAAGACTCTCTAATCATAAAAACTCCATATTTAAACCATACAACTGTACTCTTCATTCTACTTCCTTTTTCTCTCTTTCATAATAGATTTCTCACTAAAGTTACCATCTTATTCTCCTGGATATTTTTTTCCTTTTGCCTTTTGCAGAACTGAGAAGGACCATTATTACATTAAAAAATATTGAAGTAAAAGAAGACCTGCAGATGAATAGATTCTCAGATTAAACATCACTAATGACTAATAAATACTGAATAATTAATAATAATTAAGCCTAATGTAAAATACATGTAAGCAATGCCTCCTATTTACAGTAGCTCTGAGCTCCTGTAATTTTTCCCTTCCTTTTTTTGGGGGGGGTTCTTGGTTAACTTCTGCTTTCTTTAAAATTCATTTTAACCTTCTTCAATATGTTACATGCTCCAAGTGTATGAAAACAAGCTGTAAATTAATTTAAAATTCTACCTAAAAAGTGCAAGGTGCTTGCTGAAAATGTTTAGATTTTTAAAAGTTTCCCCACATACTACACTGTACCATCTTTAGGTTTCAAAATGAGTATTATAGCTTTTATAATCACTTCCTTCTTGAATACAAACTTCATTCTATAACACTGTTACTAGAAGAAGCAAGTTCTTCTATTTCTAACCCTGGGGTATAGACAGGAACTCCTGAGATTCTTATTTCTTTTCACATGGACATTTTTGTGTTATCACTACCACTTCTACCCAAGGTAACTACTCCATTTAATGAATCTGAACATTCAAGGACTTAGCTTTGGGTAACAGGCTTCTGTTCAGCCAAGCAACCTGCAAAACTTGCACATTCATCTTTAATAAGCAACTTTAATCCTGCTTATACCTATATTGCAGCCTTACATGTCAGTTGAGCTAACACAAACTGATCCAAAGGGTAACCTTTATTTTAAAGAAAAACATTCTTAAGAGGTTGAATCTGATTTCTATTTATAGCCTAAAATGGTTTGGACACTTACATATGTTTCAGATATTCACTCGAACCTAAATTATTTACTAAATACTTGAAAATATGAGACTTTTCCTCCTAAAACCAGAGGTATTTCAACTTTGGATTTTCAACTTTCTCTGAGTTTTATAAAACCAACAAGAATGGTGAAGGCAATTGACTTTATGAATAAAAAAATCATCCAGACAATTGTTTACCTCCACTGTTTCTAGCAGGATTTTCTCCTAGAGTAGGAATTCCCATGTGTTCTCAGTGACTTACACAGTACCAAGAAACTCTAAAGGTCTTAGGAAATGCCTTCTAAAAAACAATGGATTGAGCCCTGGCTGGTGTAGCTTAGTGGATTAAGTGCAGGCCTGTGAACCAAGAGATCACGGTTCGATTCCCTGTCAGGGCACATGCCTGGGTTGCGGGCCAGGTCCCCAGTAGGGGGTGTGCAAGAGGCAAGCACACATCGATGTTTCTCTCCCTCTTTCTCCCTCCTTTCCCCTCTCTCTAAAAAAATAACTAAATAAAATATTTAAATAAAAACAAACAAACAAAAACAGTGAATTGTTTCTATAATAATTCCTCCTTATCTTTTTTAGTGCTGGATTCCTCTGAGAGTCAGATCAAAGTTGTGGATCTTGTTCACAGAAAAATTCATATGTGTGCAAAATGCTTCATGAAATCTCAGGAAGTTCAAGGACCTTGATGAAATTCATCACCTGGTGTCAGGTTATGGACTACTTACTATTTAAGTGCATGTCTTCTAGTGTAAGTTTTTGCAAACTACAACCCCTGAGCCAGATCCTGTCTGCCCTGTTTTTATATGTCCAGAATGGTAAGAATGATCTCTACATTTTTAAATAGTTGAAAAAAGTAAAAGAGAAAAAATATTTCACAATGCATTAAAATTATATGAAATTCATATTTTGGTGTCCATAAATAAAGTCCACTGTGCTCATTAGTAGATTTGTATTACAAAAAGTTTTGGATGTTATAGAAATACTTACATAATATCCTCAACTTTGCCCATTGTCCCACAAAGCCTAAAATCTTTACAATTTAGTCATTCACAGAAAAGTTTACTGACCCTCATTCTAGAGGATTCCCCCAAATAAACCACTCTATCCACTTCTGGAGTAAAGTGATAATTATATAAAATCTATTTATGTAAATTTAATACTTGTGGCAAGACTCTAGGAATTGAAAGTTTGGCTTTAGAAGCCAATACTAAAGTATTCACTTCAATATTCTTTTAAATACTCACTAAAATTAGGGTTCTTAACTACTTGTTATGGAAAACTACTAAGTGATGTAGATAGATGGAATCCTATCAAAGTAAAATTTTTGGAGTCATCACATACTGACATTAAAGGATTCTGAAGTTCCTTTGAGTAATAGTACTAATATAATTCAATGAAAAACTATGCCTTGATAGATATGTCGAGTTTATACATGCATTTTAGAAACATTGATTTAATACTTAAATTGAGTTATTCTTCCAGCTAGTATAAAGAAATAAAGAGTAAATGTTATGCGAAATCAATCTTTGTGTCTCCCCAATAGCTTAGATTTATTTGTAGTTACTTCAATAATATCCCAGGTTAGTTACAATTATTGTTGGATGAATGCAAAACACTTGAAGTCACTTTGGCTAATCTTAGCCTGAGATCAATATAATAATTGAGGCCTTCCATCTCTGAGGTCCTATCTAGAGGTGGACAACTAAACATGTTCTTTTATAGAATGGTAAACATTTGGTAACAATTTGTTGACTCAGTTTTAGTACCACAAAAATAGTACTCTTAAATTATACTAGCATTCATAATACCTTAATTTTATTGCTCATTTATGAGCATTTATATAGTATAAAAGGAAGGCTGTTTCACCATCACTGTGCATATTTCTATCCTTAGATTATCCCAAATCACATTGAAATGTATAATTTTAGTTTCTATTAGACCTTACTACAGGCTCACATGGAGGACAAATGAATAATCTTGGTTTCACAGTTTTTGCTTGGTCACCTATGCACTCTTTGTGTGATTTTCTGCAGGGACTGAAGTGGTCAAAAGACATGGGAGGAGGCCCACATATCCTCCACTAGTTAATTGGTCCCTCGGTAATTGAGAATTAACTTTATAAACAGACAGAAGAAGATAGTGGTGTTTATGTACTAATCATACTTGTTAATGAATAAGTCACTCTGACTCCAAAGAGAGCTAAGAAAAAAATAAGTTCAAGGATCAAAAGTGGATGGTTGTTCTCACCTAGACCTGGATTTTCTGACCTTATTAATCACAGAAGTCTTCAAGTAAGAGCAAGGATTGAAGATAGGCAGGTAGGTGAAGGATCAGCACATTATTGTGACTATAAAAGGTATAAAATATAGCATGCAAGAGAGGACAAATCACAGTTTGGATCTGCCTGTATTTGGTGGAGGAGAAGCTGAAAAGTAGGCCAGAAGTTCTAATGGAGAACCTACACACAGATCATCATAACACCAGATGATGACTAGAGGTGACGATCTGGCAAGAGGGCAAGCTACTTCTTCCTTATATGGGCAAGACAATTTTGACTCTGTTCCTGAGGAGTGAACAAGAGCTGGTGTAAAAAATTATTTGTTGGTGAACCACCAAGTGATAATAACAACAATTCAATTAACTTTAACATTTTAACATCCCTCTAGGAAAAGTGTTTTAAAAAATCAAGTTGTATGAAACAAAATATAGATTTTTTGGTGGGGAGATGACAAGGGCTTAGAAAATGGAAGAATCTACAGGAAGGTTGTAGATTATAAACATCTCAGTGCAAGGCTAGTGTAAGCAGGTGCTAAGGTTATAACAATAAGGGGTTCAACAAACAACCACCACAACCACCAACCTAACACAAGTCAAAACACAATCCTTCATGGTTAATAGCAAGATAAGTCTATGGGAAAAAAAAAGAAAAGCCAAAAGCTATGCAAATACAGAGGATTGGGTATATATCAGAAATTAAGGCGGTCAGAAATTTTTTTTAATTTTTTAATTTTTTTAAATATATTTTCACCCACCCCTAGTTTTTGTCCATGTGTCCTTTATACTTGTTCCTGTAAACCCTTCCCCTTTTCACCTGAAATTCCCCTCAAATTCCCTCCCCTCTCCCCTCTGAACACTGTCAGCCTGTCCTCTATTTCAGTGTCTTAGGCTATATTTTGCTTGTTTGTTTGTTTTTTTGATCAGGTCCCTGTTAAAGGTGAGATCATATGGTATTTGTCTTTCATTGCCTGGCTTATTTCACTTAGCATAATGCTATACTTTTTCTTGACTTGACCCTTCCCTTTCTTTCTCCTATTATCCCCCTCCTCCCTCCCCTCTGGTCACTGTCAATTTGTTCTTTATTTCCATATCTCTGGTTATACTTTGCTTGCCTGTTAGTTTTGTTGATTATGTTCCACTCATAGGTGAGATCATATGGTATTTGTCTTTCACCATCTGGTTTATGTCGCTTAGCATAATGCTCTCCAGTACCATCCACGCTATTGTGAAGGGTAGGATTTCCTTCTTTCTTTCTGCTCCGTAGTATTCCATTGTGTAAATGTACCACAGTTTTTTTGTCTACTCATTTACTGATGGGCACTTAGGCTGTTTCTAGCACTTGACTATCGTAAATAATGCTGCTATGAACATTGGAATGTGTAGGTTCTTTTGAATTGGTGTTTCAGGATTCTTAGTGTATAATCCCAACAGTGGAATTGCAGAGTCAGAAGGCAGTTCCACTTTTAGTTTTCTGAGGAAATTCCATAGTGTTTTCCACAGTGGCCACACCAGTCTCCATTCCCACCAACAGTGCACTAGGGTTCCCTTTTATCCACCACCTCGCCAGCATTTGTTTTTTGTTGATTTGTTTAGCAATGATTTTTTATATTACTCTAAGATTTCTAATAGCCCACAGGCACCATATCATCAACTATAGAATATGACATTTAAGTAAACTAACAATGTA
>CM052552.1:19025163-19047178 GCA_028533065.1 Trachops cirrhosus
AAAAGAAGAAAGCAAACAAAAATATAACCAGAGTCATTGAAATTAAGAACAATCTAACAATAGCCAGAGGGGAGGGGGGAGGGGACAGTGGGGAGAAGGGTTTTCAGGAACTACTATAAAGGACACATGGACAAAACCAAGAGGGAGGGTGGAAGCAAGGGAGGGAGGTAGGTTTGGAGGGGGTGGTGGGGAGGGGTGGGGAGAAAATATGGACAACTGTAATTGAACAACAATAAAATAATTTAAATTTAAAAAAATTGAAATCAAGAAAAATAAAAATAAATTAAAATTAAAATTAATTTAAAAATAGTACTGCATAATTGTAATTTTCTTAGTTCTGACAAAATACCATGAAAATATAAGATATTAATAGTGGGGGAAACTGGGTGAAGGATAATATGGGAACCTTTTACTATCTTGCAATTTTTCTTTAAATCTAAAATTATTTCAAAATAAAAACTCTATTAAAAAGTAACAATAAAGCCACCATCAAAGACTGTTTGAAATCCTAGAATTTGCATATTTACATAATGTAATAATAATCAAACCTCCTCTTCATCTTAAAATGCCCCTACTCCTTTATTAATATTCTTCTATAAACAGAATTCATGCTCACATACAACCCAGATTTTATTTTATTTTTTGATAGGTAGCAAGTTTTAATAAGAGAACTTATACACATATATGAAGCTTGTCTTCAGTGGCCACAACATGAGTACACTTCCACACACCACCATAGAATCATAAAAGTTTATACAGAGGCCTTAACTGGACAGCCCAGATTTTAAATTGATCACGCTTGATGCCTCCCTTCACATGCAAGACAGCTTCATAGTGTCAATTAAAATATTAGCTTGTTTCCTAACTCCTTCTGTAACCAACTTCCCAAAGACTCTACAAGGTATTCCAATGTAGATATATCTACTTTTAAAAAATGCACACATATATTTTTTCAAAGTCATGCTGTGACTTACAAGTGGTGGCATTTGACCATTTTGGAGCATAAACTGCATCTGCTGTGCAAACATGGCTGCGGCAGTCTTTTGTTGAATCAGATTGTTCCGTCCATTAATTTCCAGCTGTGTTTTTAAGTGTGGGGGAGGGTGAAGGTACTTGCAGTTTTCTCTAGCACACCGACCCTAAAAGTGAAGAATTAAACAAATTTTCATTAATGTCTCTAAAAATATAATATGACTAAGAGTAATAAAAGTGTATCAAACAATCAAGAAAATTGAGGGAGCCCTAGCTGGTGTGGTTCAGTGGATTAAGTGCTGGTCTGAGAACCAAATGATCGCTGATTCAATTTCTGATTGGGTCGTATGCCTGGGTTGCTGGCCCGGTCCCAGTATGGGGCCGCAAGAGGCAACTGCACATTAATGTTTCTCTCCCTCTCTTTCTCTCTCCCTATCCCTCTTTCTAAAAAAAATTAAATCTAAAAAAGAAAGAAAAAATGTTATTTATTTAAATGATCATGTAGTAAATGAAAAAATTCTATTGACTTTATATTGTTCCACTGAAATCTACTTACAAGCATACACATGGCCTCTCAAAAGAAGTAACAGCAATTTTAGAATTACAAATTATATGTACCAGGTTGCCTGGTTCCTACAACCATTAGAGACCTATCAAAGGCTAGGAACTATCTGAAAGAGCTACATATGAGGCACATCTAAATAAACTGAGTATTAGCCAGATGTCAGCATATTAATGGCAAATTCCCCACTTTCTGCCTTTTAGAGTTCTATCTTTATAAAAACAAATAGTCTGCATTGTTTTCTCCTTCAATATTGAACCACCTATGAGTATGAATATATATATTCATATATATAACGAATATATATATTCGTTAATCTTTGAAATCTTGTGTACAAGTTTTAATTTGAATTTTGGATGCACACAAGAATTTTTTAAAAATCTATAATAAACCATTTACTGAATATATCGAAGACAAAATTAATGAGGCTGAATATAGACCCCATGCAGAGGGCCAGATAAGTACACACACCCCCATTGTAGTCAGCACTGACATACATATACAGGGCAATGACTTTGGAGCAAACCAGCAGTAAGTTCAAATAGGCAGGAAGGGGGAGGAGGGAGGAATAATTTTCTTGTGTATTGGTCTCAAGAAAACTTTCAAATTGTGATCTTGAAAAGCAGAATGGAGAAATAGACTCAACAATCACACCATTGTTCTGAAATAACCCACTAAGATAACTTGTTTACCAGAATCATTACATTTAGGGCTGAAACAGATTTTAAGGAACATCTTGTGCACCTTTATCTTACAGAGAAAGAGATGAGGTGGCTTGCTCTAATTATCAAGCAGCACAGTAAGGACAGGAGCCAAGTTTTGAGATTCTCACTACCCAATATGGATTTTCAGTTCAAATGACTCTTCCTCTGTAAAAATTTTCCTGGGCCCATCTCCCCACCCCCACTACCATTTATCTCTCCCTCTTTTGTGCCTCCAGCTGCACCTTGTACTCAGTTTTATGGTTGAACTTATCACTGTGTACACTGTGATAAATTGTTTGCATGCCTATCTCCCCATTAGACTTTGAGCTTATCTAAAGGCAGGGTTATATCTTCTTCATCTTTGAATCTCCAGGAATGTTTCTTATGCCTGGTTAATACTGGCCACTCCATAAAAGTTCGCTGAATGAATGAATAAACTTTGTGAAAATAATCTTACAGGGCTTAACACTAAGTCTGCCTTAGAAGCCTAATTCTTTCTCTTGCTATTTCTTTCATAAGGTCTTTTATCTTCCTCCAGGAAGAAGATCATAGCCAACACGTGACAGAGGTTGTTCCTGGTTGTCTGTTGCAAATGAACCGTTATTCTATTCAGGCCCAGAAAATAATTAATTTGTATCTTTTCTATTTTTGATTTTGTTTTTTTGCTATGAATATATACTCAGAGGTGTACGTGACCATATGGCTGAAAAATTCTGGTAATTCAGTATAACTGAACCAGAAGTGTCAGGAATCCATGAGGCACACAGAAACTAACTCTGGTCTAATTCCAAGAGTATGTAGTCACAAGAACCCCCAGGATATGGGGCCCCACAGAGCTGAGTAAAGGAACCTGCAACAGATTATATTTAAAGAGCATCTAGGCCTGCCCAAGGGGAGCAGTGCATTTCCGGGTCTGGCTTAGAATACACAGCTTTCTCAAGCTGCTCAACCCCCACCCTACATTTCTATGAACAAGCTGCAATTCAAATTCCCAGAAGCTACTTGGACAAAGGTGGAATAACTGGCTTTGGGATAATCACATAGGTGGGGCCTTCTTGTGGATCTCTATTGCATATACTGACTTCTTACAAGAAAAATGTTTCCCTGTACTTCAAGACACACATTTAGCTGCATTCATATTAAACATTTATTTTGAAATAATCCTGAGCTTAAATTTTTTACTCAAAAATTTTTGAAGGGATAGTAACAAAAAATTATAGTTGCTGTTCACAGTGAAACTAAGTCTGCCTCACCACTACTCCAAATATACTTCTTGCCCCCTCCCTCATCCCCTGCTGATCTAATCCAATACCTCCAATCACCTTAGAAAAATATTAGCTGAATATCTGTTCAATAATAAACTCCTCAAGAATGCATCATCTCCATTTATAAAAAAGCCAATCAGAATGAAATTAAAACCCAGAGACAATTCAAGTATACTGGTACTAAGTTACCAAAAGTCAGAGGCATTTCTGATGGTAGGTATTCATGGAAGTTGTCTTTAAAGTAGTTAATGGCAGAACATAAAATGTCATTAAAATATAGGGGGAAAAAGGAAAGAAAAATAATGGCATTCGATTTATTATTCCAGGAAATAAAATTCACATAAAACCATGCAACTTCAAAATCTACTTACTACATAGAGTTTGTTATGTAACAACATAAAAGGTTATTTCTTTTGGCCCTTAGTGAGTTAAATCTCCTGCTCTTAGGGTTCCCTCACTTCCCTTTTCTACATACCCAATCCAGTCACCTACCAAAGCAATTTAGAACAAAGACAAAGGGGACACCAGCTCTTTCTTTCTGGCTAGGGCTTGTCCCTGGAATCCTGGCTAGGGTCACCAAATATATCAAAAGAAAATACAGGACTCCCAACCAATTTGAAATTCAGATAAACAGTGAATAACTTTTTAGTATAAGTATGCTCAATACAATATATTATCTCTCAACCCTCTCCCTATTTATTCTTCTACCCTGGTAAATTGAACTAAATAGAGTCAAATTCTCCAAAACTCAATTTACCTCCTTTACCTTAAAGTTGTAAGCCGCCCTCTCCATGGAATCAGCCCAGGTTCTATTTGGCCTTCAGTTAGTTGCCCAGAGCAAACCAGAAGGCACGCTCAGTCCCAGCTTACCTGACCAGCTACAAGGAATTTAAGGAAGTTGACTGTTGGGGAAAGCAGTTTTTTATTCCATGGCTCCTCCCACAAAAAGCTTCACACGGCTCCCAACCCTGTCAGCCACTCAGCTTTCCCACTCGGAGTGGTGCAAGTGTATATTCAAATGATTTTGATGCCTGCCAGAACTCCTCCTTTAGGTTAGGGCAAAGACAGGCATGGTGAGTGACCACCAAGTGTAACTACTGACTCTAAATTTTTACACAATTTTTGAACATATGAACTACTACAGGAAGAAGATAAGGCTTTTATGTTTTTTAGGTTTTTGCATGTGTGTGGAAAGGTGAGGAGGGCAGATTAACTTTTTTCAAGCTTCTCTGTGGAATACTAAAATTCAAGCAACAGTCATCCATTGAAGTCCAGGAAAATGACTGCTTAAGCATCATGTTTCTCTATGCACACATAAAATCTATGCAGATACATATTCAAAACATGCAAAAATAGCACAAATAGCCATTATTTGCATAGATTTCTTTTTCACCCAACCTTTGATTATGCATATTAAAAGACAGGGAGAAGTAGAGGGGCATGGTTAATTCTAATGAAGAAAATAATATGTTCAGGAAAAATGGCAACCCATAAGAGCTCCACTTAACAGAATATGTATATCATAAAATGGTAATTTTGAACATTTAAGAATTAGTTTCTAGACAGAATCTTGAAATTATTTTTTATTCATTAAGAATAAAGACTTCTTCACTTGAATTATTAAAGTGAGAATTAGTACAGTCAGAAAGAATGAAATTGTACATTGATGAAGTTTATATGATAATAAACATGTCAGATCATAGAGATCATTTAGTCTAGAATTTACCAGAGTATGTACCACAGACCAGTATTCCCAAGAAACCTTAGAAACCGAGTTTCCTGGTTAAATACTTGCAAGAAATGGCAAAGTATATTCCTCTTTTGGAGACTGACAACCCACTAGAGCGTGGTAAAGGTTGTCTCTTATCTGTCCTACAGTGAAAAAAAAACTGCTTACTCTTATTAACTCAGCATTTCCCAACATAGATTAATCACAGAAACTATCCCTCTTTTTTCATAAAACACCTTTTAACATATCTCATTAGAATATCTTCATGAAAATACTGATCTATTTCAACTCCCTCCTACTAAAGTTCAAACCAAGCCCTGTAGCATTTTATAAGTCAAGTTAGTTTTCCTTCATGCTTTTCATTTCTATTTCTCCCCTAAATAGGAAAATATAGTAAACTCCAAATAACTGAATCTTCCATTCCAATGACATTTAACATTTTTGTTTATACAGTAAGTCCTCACTTAATGTTGTTAAATAGGTTCTTGGAAACTGAGCATTTAAGTGGAATGATGTATAAGGAATCCAATTTTACCATAGGCTAACTGATGTAAACAAGAGTTAAGTTCCTATGGCATATTTCTAATCACAAAAACATCACCATACTTCTAAAAAAAGATCCTGAAAAACTTCTAATAATAAACACAGAAATAAATGGGAGCTATATATACATGCAAGAGAGATGAAGAAAAAACAAGTGAGGGAATGCTTTTCCAGTCTGCTTATTTTAGTTCAGGATCTGAGATGGCTGGAGCCTCTTCTGGCAGCTCAGAAGGGCACAGGGCAAAACCCATCGTGCACAGGACACCTTTCCATGATAGGGTCACTCACACCCCATATTCACTCAGATTGGGACAATGTAGACATGCCAGTTCATGTCACATGCACGTCTTTGGGATGTGGAAGGAAACTGCAGTTTCTGTGGAAGGAAACCCACACAGACATGGGGAGAATACACAAACACCACAGAGATAGTGGCCCTGGCCAGGAATCAATTTTCCCCCCCATCAACTTTAAAACAAAATTACATTATTCAAAGATCTGCTTACTTGATTTCCCAAAAACTAACAAGATGGTGGGTTTTTTCCTATGATTGCTACAAAGAAAGATTCCACAATCATTTTCCCAACAACACTTGCAAAAGCTGTAAGTTCTGTCAGATATTTGCAAATGGCCACTGGGGCTTTCTTCTTTTTTTTGAATCCTTGTCAAGCAACTTCTGAAGTTACAATTTCGAGTCTTCTCTGTCAAACTGGATTTCTCTGTCAAACTATGATTTCTGTCCCTTGAACCCAAGCCAGATACCTTAGGTTTCCCATGACTTAAGGGTCTCAAGTGAGTTTTAACTGCATTAAAACTTGGGAAGTTAAGAATGTATTTGGCAATCCCCTCAATTCTTAAGGGTCTTAGCTTTGCACTCAACTTAAACCTTGGGTTTTCCACTTTGCAAAATTAAATTTCCTGTCTTTAAGTAAAAAGAAAGTTAAAAAGAAGAGTTGAATTTAGACAAATGTCTTGCAAACTTGTAAGGACAGTATAAGGTGAGAAAGGTACTGATTATTTTTCAGATTTAAACAATTTATCTTTGCAGGGTTCAACATGCTGCTAAGAATAAATTAAATAATTACAACTCTATAGCCAGACACCACTCTACCTAAAGGTTATATAAAGGGCAGGTATAGTTATTGATTTACCTCTTCGTTTTGAAATTAGAGGCACAAAGATGAAAATCAGTCCCTCTTTTGCTAAACATAAATCTTCTTTCAGATAAAGGAAATTAGAAGTATGGCATCAAAATGTCTATTTACAGGGTCTGCTAAACTCCTGAGTGTGAAATCATGTTTCAAACCCTGAACAGAGCAAAATGCATTCACTTTTTAAAAAGTATTTTCCTCATGCTCCTACCCAACTACCGAACTAACACCAAATGTGCAATTTCCAAGCGGAAAATTTTACTTGTGACATGTACTGTCATTAAAATATTTTGAGGCACAGAGTACATCTACATTTTGTTAATGGTAATATATTTTTATTACCAAAAAAGTCTTTTTTTTTCATTTTTATGTGGGTTCTTTTTTTTTTAGTTTATTCAGTACAGTTTCCATCCTTTATTTCCATTCCAGCCCACCCACCAAAAAAGTCTTATTGAAACCTTTGTGCTAACTTGTTATTAAAACTGTAGGCATTTTAAAGTATCAGACAACCACCCCACCACCAAAAGTTCCAAACTCTGAATGCATTTTGTATTTAAATAAAGTGTTTTTTTAACCAAGTGATTCTTCAAAGCATCATCTGAAAATTAGGCAAACTTTATGTTTGTTTTGTTCTGCAAACATAAAAAATTGCAATTTATTGATATAAATATTTTTTCTTTTAAAAATAAAGATCTATTCTGCCTAGCCTGAATATCTACAAAGTACATTAAGTTTCATTCAGAATGTTTCAGAGATTTGAATGGAATTGACGAAGTTCTAGATAAAGCTACTATGATTACTTTTTAAAACATATACAGGGTCAGGCAGAAGTAATGCCTGCTTGAGTGTGGTTGGTAGGGTAATAATATGGGTGTAATAATTTATAGTTTTAATTTGAACATGTCACTTAAAATGTCACATGGTGTGTTTGAGTGTGACATTGTTATATTACAGAATTACATGCTTATGATTTTGTAATAAAAAGGGGTGGTATTTGTGCCAAACCCTGTATATTTTTAAATGGTCCCCTCTCACTCTAACTTAGTAAATATAGTAACCTTGTTAAGCTCACCTGCTTTCAGTGAGAAGTTAATATTTGATGATGATGAAACTGTTCCTGGTATTTAAAGAACTAAACAAGGCTATCCACAAACAATGTGACTAGAAATGGGGTTAGTTTAAAGAAGATAAAATGATAAGTGGAGGTTTATGTTTTAAAATAAATCCATCCCTCAACCATAAAGTCTCATACCCTTACAGAGAAGAATGTGAAATATGACCTCTACTAAAGAATGTCTATCTCCAAATCTAAAACAAGGAAAAATAAAGCAAAGCAAAGAACAGAAAAAGTTAATTAGTAATTTTAAAATCTGTTCATTGAACTCCTCAAGTCAGTTTCAACAACTGGAACAAGAGCTATTGGGAGAATAATGTGCTTCTAAGGATGTAGTGTTCTTTAAAAACATATACTCTCTATATTAACCACAAAAAGGTTTTAAGGGTCATAGTGACAGTCTAATCGGTGCCTTTTAATTAGTGAACTCCTTATTTTAGTCAGGAAAAAATAAAATGGATCTACTCTAGCTTAATTTTGCCTTACCTGAAAATTAGAATAAAATTAGAAATCTTTAGAAAACATGTCTTTCTGAAAAATAAAAAGTCCAGTTCATGTGTCTCTTATATGAGGCAAATAAAATTCAATTCTAGAAAAACATATTTTATGAAGTGATATAATGAAATAAAGGTAGTGTAAAATATTGTGCCAAAGTTTTAAACTTATTGTTCTACTAAATGTAACTGGATCATTTAACTGGTTTTATTTTGTTTCATGTTTTACATTGACTTTATATACTAAACTCTAGTATATGAGGTCAAATGATCCAGTAGAAGTGAACTGATTCTGACCACTTATGAGTGTGGTAGAGAAAAACTGTATATACTGTTTTAGTTTATGTTACTTGGCATGTGACAATGACATAAATTGAGAGACCAGGTTGAGGCCTCCATAAAATTATATTTTCCATTAATATCTTGAAAATGGTCATAATGACAAACCCCTTTAAGGGATTCATAGAACTCTGTGATCTGGTTTGCATTTTTTTCCACACTGAATCCACCTGAATAATAACAACTGACTTTATTATCTATTTATCATGTGCTAGACACTGTTCAAAGTGCTTTATTTACAATACCTCATTTAATCTTCACAATAAACAGCCTTAGGAGGCCAGTGTTTTATTGAGGAACTGAGGCACAGAGAGTTATAGAAACACACACAAGGTGACAGATCTAATGTAGCAGAGCTGGGATTAGAACTGGGGTGCTTCGGACTTAGAGCTCACATTCCTAACCAGCAAACTATTACCCCACAATACTTTGACAGTAAATAGCCTGAGAAATGAACTAGTTCAAATATTTTTACTGCCCGGGCCACTATTTCCCCTTTAAGATTATGACAAATGTTTTACATCAATTGCCTTTTAGGTATGTCCAGAAACTATTTAAAATTTATGGAGAATATGATGTTTTTGTTAAGTATCTAGAGATCTTGGACAACTTGAAAAAGAATAAGACAAGATAATTTAATGTCCTTACTTTTTTTACAGCATGTCCACCTGAATAATCACAGCTAACTTTATTGTGTATTTACCATGTGCTGGGCACTGTCCAAAGCACTTTATATGCATTAAGTCTTTCATCCTCACCAAAGCAGAACAATTAGTACGAACCCATCCTCTCTTAGCTCTACTTTTTATTAAATGTTTGTGCAGTAGAATTTTGCCAGTTCATTTGGGAGAAGAACTGTCATATTATCAGGAGTTGGGTTAGGAGAGTTTAAACACAACCATGACCTGACAAAAGAACAGTCCAGCAAAACCCGATGGACATAGAGAATGGATGGAAGTGGGGTTCAGTGAAAGAGTTGGTTGTGTGCATTTTGTGAGTGTCATTACCACACTAAAAGAAGAATCTTTTAAAAACAAAGTAATGGCATTTAGAAGCAGGTTTACTCAGACCACAAATGTCTTAGTGTTGTAGATTCAACACTATCACAGAGAAAATCTCCAAAGACAAAAGATCAATCACTATCACAAAGTAGTACAAAGTGTTCTTCTGAAGCATTTCATTCCACTAAGAGTACAGGCAAATGAGAATTCACATATGCTACACAGAGCACTTCACAAAAGACTACAAAACCAAAAACTCAATAGTAGTGGAGATTTGATTTAAATGAGCAGAGAATGTATATACTTTGAGATGCTGCAATGTAGGATGATAATTTGTGGGCCTGGGAACTAGGGTTTGATTTTTTCAATGCTTCAAATGTAGGCTATAAACAAGAGTTATGTTTATTTCTTTTTTATATTGCCAATTTATTTATGGTTAAGTATATAATACTAAAAACTTCACATACAAATCAATATATGGATACATCAGGTAAGCACTTCAATAATATAAACACATTAATTCTATTCAATATAACTTACCATTTAGGTTTTTTTCCACAGCTTTCTGAAAACAAGGTATTATAGATATCTGCTGATGATAGTAGGGAACCTGGATCTTACAAAAAGTAATTGGAAAATTAAGCACGCACAACCCAAAAGCGTACTTATACTTTTAAAGACAATATGATAGAGAAATTAACATTAATAACAAATCCTGTGTTGAAATGAATCAACTGTTTGGAATCACATCATAGGCTATTAATACTTTGACTTTTCATGCATTTGTCCCTAGACAAAGCAGGAATAAGTCTAAATTTTAATATACATTCAGTATTTTATTAAAGAGAGTGCTAGACTGGGATTTAAGTGCCTTGGATTCTGATTACCTTTAGATCATGGCTAAATTCCAATTCTGTTAATCAGTTTTCCTGGGAATAATTTCTGTCCCTATATACCTCAGAGGTTCTTTGATTTAATAAAATGAAAAAGTGAAATTTAGTATTTTTGAAAATAACATTAGTACAAAATGTAAAAATATTATATTTATTTCTCTTTATTAGTTCTTTAAAACAGAATTAAAACTGTTACTTTGAATTAAGTATTAAAAATATGACAAATTACAAACTATATTTTACCACTCTGACTCTCCACAAGAGTAACGGATTATTATATGAGTAATTCTTGATATTGTGAGTACTATAAATTTCCACGTGCCTAGAGAGGGAACTTATACAATGTTAAAGAACCAAGGACATTTCTCTTCTTAGAACTGAATTTTGTTAAACAGTTGTTGCTCCCACAGCTCAGTGGTATGATAGGTGAAAGAACAGAGGATAAAGAAGCTGATTCAGTCTTTAATCTTATCCTTGCAAATAACTGAAAAGATAAAAGAATTATTGCTCCTTTTTCAACTGGCAATAAGCCAGTGCTTACTTACAGAGACACATTTATCTAATCAAGAGACACATTTCTACCATCACAATCTTCTTACTTTAAGGTCTCTCATAATGAAAATTCACTTTAGAATCATAATGAATAAATATTCATTATTTAAAGTAAGTTTTGGGGCATGACACTTTGTAGTTGGTACATTTAAAATTGTTTATTTTGTCAAACTGGTGTTATATTTTATTTATAACATGTATTAATCAAGCAAGTAACTTTTTCCTGGTAAGTTAGAAGGATAAAATGAAACAAATAATAGACAATGAGATGTTAATGATGCTTAAAATGCTAACAAGTAATTAATTTTAGCAAAAATATTTTGAATATTATTTATGTAAATTGGTGAAATATTAAAATTGAATCTCATTATAAAACTGTTTATAAGTTTTTGAACTAATTTTTCATTTTTTAATTTTTATCTCAATATGCCAACCACTTAAAAGCCAAGATTGACTCATATAAATGTGAAACATGTTCTAATGAGTGATATATATGTACATACATATGTATCTCTATTGTTAAAAACTAATAAATATATAATACATATTATAAATATAAAATACACATTATAGCTAATACACACACAACACATATTATATCTATGTATACCCTTTTCTGTCCCCACAATTATTGCATACAAAATTTTGAGAGGCCACTTGTAGCAGCTAGAAACACCTACAACAGTGCTCTTGGGGTATTAAAAAAGTTACTAATATTTCTAAAGTGTTATAATAAGAAAAATAATTTTTTATTTTTAGTTTCATACATTTAGACAGTGATGTTATTCTTGCCCAACCATCTGTGATGTAATGTTCCATAAGAAGTTTCTATACGCTCCACAAAAATAGGGTTCTGTGGTCAAAGAATTTTTAGACATGTTGGGTTAAACATTTAAACTGCTGTTTTTTGTGCAGTATGTTTCAGAGCCTTACCTCTAATTAAGACTTATTAGCTAATAAAGCATTGTGGTACTTCATGGGGTTGAGAAATATAACAAGCTTCTCAAGCTTTCTGGAAGATATAATCTTCCAGAAAAGGTACCACTTATTTTCCACCAGATCTGAACATAAACAATAACTCAAGAGTCAGGCTATTTTAAAACACAATGTGGAGAAAAAAAGAATGAAAAAGCATTGAAGGACAAACTGCTGAGAATTCTAAAACTGAGAAATATACTCCTTTGTTGATACTTTCCTGGACTGTCATGGTTTTCTCTAAACCAATGATTTTCAAACTTTAGTGTTCATCAGAATCACCAGCAGGGTTTCTTAAAACACAGATTCTCAGACCCACCCCCAGAGTTTCTGATTCATCAGTTCTGGGGTGGGACCTGAGAATGTATATTTCTAACAAGTTCCCAGGTAGAGCTGGTGCTACTAGTCTGCGAACAACTCTGAGAAGCTCTGCTCTATAGGGATACTGTCTCATCCAACAATGGATATCTTGTTTACTAAGCATTTTCTTATGTTACTGATAATTCAATTTCTAAAAGGTCAAGTGATTTTGATGTCTTGATTCCACATCTCTAACTTCAGTAATGATGTTAGCAGTCATATAAAAGAAGGCCAGTCCAAGTAATGAACAACAACAAAAAGAAATAAAATGAAAAGGACTAGGCTTCTCAAAATTCTACTCTACTACTCCTCAGAAACATTCATTTTCTGTTTACAGAGTAGTGAGTGCTATTAAATATATAAGAGCTTTGTTAGACATGTTACTTACATTTGCTCTACAAATCTCCCTAGAGTGTTTTTCTAAATGTTCTCTATGTGCCCAAATTTAAGCAGATAAAGGATTTCATAGTAAATTATCCTCAATTTTCCAATAAATTAATACCTTTAGTTAATGCACAAACCATACTAAATTGCAAGCATTACCTCTTCTCCTGACTCCCCACCCCCACCAAAATATGTGGGAAAAGACAAGCAAAAAGGGAAGTACTTTTCACATCAACTAAGCAAAAAATCCAGTGCTGATCATGGCATTTCAGCATGGACAAACAGAAGCTGAAGTATCGATGGATTCCCAGACCTCAAAGCAAGCACTGAATCCAAAGTTCATCTGTTGTAGCCTGCAGGGATGCAGTAAGAAAGCAGTACATCTTCATGCAACACTATGTCCTTTTAAATCTAAAGAAAACATGTCTAAAGAGTTCCAAGTATTCTTTACTCTTTTGTTTATGTTTTAAGAGTAGTTTCAGCAGCACTTGGTTTACTTGTGAATATCACTGGAAGCCTATTAAAACTGAAGCCCCCAGTTTGCATTACTGGAATGTCTGCAATACATTAACATGCCAAAATGAAAAAGAAAAAAACACTGAGATAGCTTAGTAGTCTGCAAATAAGAAATCCAGAAACAGAATTATCTCCTTCCCTTGCTCTCTTGCTCTTTCTCTCGTTATGCAACTACATTCTTCCAGAAAACCCTGAAAGTAACTTACAAGAAAGAAATATTTCCAGTAAGATCATTATCATAAGCCTGAAGGGTAAGAGGGATAAAATGGTGAAGGTGGGATAAGAGCAACAAATACATAAAAAAAAAAAAATCTAGACTAAGTTGAATTGCTTCAGCTGAGCAGTAGCTCTGAGCTTTCTGGCAACCATAGTAAATAGGACATGTATAAAAGAAAGTGTACTGGTTAATAAGCACCTCTGTGTAGAAAGATACTGTGGAAGACATAAAGGAAAACAGAACATAGAACCTGCCCACAAGGAGTTTACATATCTTATCTCTCCTGCAGTTGCAGAAGCATAAAGAATGTTGCTGGAAGGGGCTCTAATACTTTGCTTACTGGGACAGAAATCAAAGAAATAACTGTACTTGAACAAGATAAAAAAGTAAAATAATAAAATAGAAATAAATAATTAAACATCCATAATTAAAAAGAAAGAGATACTGTGGGGTAGAAATCAAAGATGACTAAGAGGACATTTAGTGGTGCTATTGAGAAAGAGTAGGAGCAAGGTTGATAGGAAGAATAACAATTCCCTGAGCCATAATTGAGCATAGCTCTTCACTTTTGCTTCAAGAAAAGATGAGGATTTTATAGTGGAAAATGAATAATAAAACTGGCATAAATAATTGTCTCTTTGGGAAGTCTTACTTTCTCTTTCACCTCCTTTTTACTAGTATATTATTTTATTCATTACATCTTCATCTTGGTTTTGTTTCAAATACATTATTATTGGAGCTGAAATATTTCAAAATGAAAAGCTTTTCTTAATATGTGTCTCCAAACTTTTTTCTTTCTTTTTCTTTTCTTCTCTTCTCTTTTCCTTCCTTCCTTCCTTCCTTCCTTCCTTCCTTCCTTCCTTCCTTCCTGCCTTCCTGCCTTCCTGCCTTCCTGCCTTCCTGCCTTCCTCCCTTCCATCTTGCTTTCCTTTTTCTCTACAATCTCCAACTTGGAAGTAATATCACTTTTTCTTATGTTTTTCTGGTGAATAAATAGGAAAATTGGGGGAGAAACAAGTGAAATATGATTAAATATGTCTTATCACTAATACTTCAAAGATGCAGTAAGTGTCATGTATCATCTGAGTGAGGTATTCAGAATTTGGAAAAGTGAGAGAGAGAGTCTTGGTTTAGTTTTAGGTGTCAGTAGTCTATTAACACATGCAAGTCACAATTATATATATTATTAAAAATATTAATGACATCAGCTGAATGCTGCTAAATAGTTAGAATAATTTTAAGCTTCTTTTAAAAATTTTATTGAATATATTGGGGTGACATTGTTTAATAAAATATATATGTTTGAAGTGTACAATTCTATAATACATTGTCTGTATATTGTATCATGTGTTCACCACCTCAAGACAAGTCTCCTTCCATCACCATTTATTCCCCCTTTTCCCTCTCCTACCTCCTCCCAACCCCCTTACCCTCTGATAATCACTGTATTTTGTCTGTGTCTACAAGTTTTCTTTTTTGCTTAATGCCTTCACTTTTTTCACCCAGCCTCCAGCCTCCTTCCCCTCTGACAGCTGTCAGTCTGTTCTCTCTAGCTGTGATCTATGAGTCTGTTTCCATTCTTTTACTAGTTTATTTTATTCACTAGATTCCACACATAAGTGAAGCCATATGGTATTTGTCTTTCCCTGAGTGGCTTATTTCACTAAGCATAATACTCTCCATGTTTACCCATGCTGTTGCAAAGGGTAAGATTTCCTTCTTTTTTGTGGCTGGCTAGTATTCCATTGTGTAAATACACCACAGCTTTTCTATCCACTCTTTTACTGATGGGACTCTATCTGAAGAAAACTGAAGTAGTGTTATTTGCAAGAGCCAAGATTATTTCTTTCCTTATTTTTCTAAAATGTCCCAGGTAACTTTCCTGTATCTGAAAGCAGAATCAGTTGCACAAACCTGAATCATATTTTGATTACTGAGGACTTGCTCCCAAGGCCTCAGGGTCATGTGTTATGAAAAACAGAAATAACTATGCAGAAATGGAGAAGAAGATGAAAATGGTATAAAAGATTGAGCTAACAGCACACTCCAAGATGTAGCTAATAAGTCTAGAGATTATTTTAAAAATAACACCTTGAAATTACTTTCCCATTTTTATATACTCATTATTTTAAAAGTAGATTGCTTAGATTAATTTCTAGTTATTGAGGGCTCTATTGAAGTTTATTTAAAATGTCAATTCATGAGTTCTCTCTTTGAGAATTTTTCTTTGCCTTTCTATGATCAAACTTATTGGACTTTGAAAATATCAGTACACATTCAGAGCGATAGCTAGTAATTAAACTTTAAATATATTTTTATTAGACTAGGGAGTCACCTTTTACAGAAAACCCCTTCCTGCAGATTATGACTTTATACTTGACTCAGAATGACCTTATTAACACTAATCTTGCTTCCAAGAATATCTTGATTAACAAGCTAGCCATCTGCTGTGAAATTAAATTTCAAACATTTTAAGGCAAAAATGATGCTTGAATATTACTATATCATCACACTAATTACTCTAAAATAATATTTAACAATGGCCACTCAGCAAAAGTTTTAAAAGTCCATATATAGGGTAAGAGTACTCAAAATGCAACAGTTGGAGAGTATTCAAAGGCATCTGTCCAAAGAACATTTCTATAATGCTAAGGAACAATTAAATTCACAAAGATAGGCAATCTGTAGGTCATCAAATCTAGGTTAAAATGTGGTTGAACGAGGAAAGTAGGCAAATAAGCATGTATAATTTTCATTCATATTTAAGTAAAAACTGAACTTGGAGTGGAAGTATAAATGCAGATGGAGAGATGACTGGGTATCTTACAGGGGACCCCATATTTATTTTCCCTTTCTCAAACTGATTCAATAAGCTCATATTTCAATACAATTTGTAAAATCCTAATATGTGCTATATGTTTGCCACAAAAGATACAGTGGTAAACAAGACAGCTTCTAATGTAAAACCAAAGTATGTCAGATCAGATGTTAAACACAACAGCAGTAGGCTGGAATAAAATGTCAATATCCTCTTACTTAACTACATTGATGTGAGCAGTATTTCAACTCCATCACTGGCTTTCCCTTCCCACTGCCACCAGCTAATTTAAATTCTTATTATCTTATACCTTCAATACTTAAACAGCTGTCTCATAGATCCCCCTATTGACAGCCTCTTTGCTCTACCAATTCACCTTGCATAGGCTGATGATGTCAAATCTTAAAACACTGTCAGGTCCCTCAGATTTACAAAATAAAGTTTAAACTCCACAATGACTTTTGAGGCTACTTCTCTGCCAACACAAGCTCTATGCTTCACAGACTGATTTAACACTCAACTCCCCAAATGCACATCAAAGTTTCCCCCCTCTATCTTTGCTCAGGGTAGCCAATGTCCCTGGAATATATTCCTATCCCTTTTTCAAAGAATACCTCAAACAGCATATCTCACACGAATGCATCTTTAATCACCACAGCTGATTCTAATCCCAGCCCCTGCCTCTCCCCTTTGACTTTTTAGTGGTTAGTTGTACCTGGTTTATGGCAAATAACACAAACATCTTCATAGTAAGAGATCAAGCAGGGACTATGCCTTTCATATGTTGTATTCTGCACAATACTGACCCCTGTGCTCAATGAGTAAAAGATTTCAATAAATGTTTGTTGAATAAATCATTTCTTTGGGGAATTTAACATATAGAATGCTGAATGGATTTAACAGGACTTTCAGCATTAAATGACCCTTGACATTTATAAAAGCCTTGTAGTAAACCACAACCAATAGCCCTACAAATTGAGCACTGCTGCTTGCCCTTGTATGAAGAGAAACAGAGGTAGTAGTATTCCTATGACTTCCTCAAGGCCACACAAGGAGCCCTTGTTAGACTTGTTATTTATTACAAGGCAGCATTTTCTGTGTTTACACCACTTGTTGGTACCATGCTTTGTTTCATATACTTCCACAGTTACACCTGCAGTTCACCCAAGAAAGAGGCATTTATCAAGGCAACTTTTAAGGCTTCTTGGAAATATAATAGCCCAAAATATATACAAAAGAATATTATTCAGCCACAAGAAACAAAAGCCTGCTCTTTGTGATGACATGGATGGTATCGTGAGGGCATTATGCTGAGTGAAATAAACCAGACACAGAAAGACAAGTACTGTATGATTTCACTTATATGAGGAATCTAAAAAAGTTCAACTCAGAAACAGAGAGCAAATGGAGGTTACCATGGCCTGAGGACTGGGAGAAATGGGGAGATATTAGTCAGAGGTTAGAAATTTCCAGTTAAAACAAGTTCTGAGGATCTGATGTACAGGAGGGTGACTATAGTGAACAATACTGTATTATACACTTGAAAGTTGCCAAAGGAGTGGATCTTAAATGTTCTTACCACACAAAAAATAGAAAAGGTAATTATGTGAGGTGATAGAGGTGTTAGCTAGCCTTATGGTGGTAATCATTTCATAATAAATATTTGTATAAAATTCTCATATCATACACCTTAAATATACACAATGCTATATTCAATTATATATCAATAAAGTTGGAAAAATAAATCCCTCCTCCAGTTGGATACTAGCAAAATAAAAATGTAAAATCTTTAAAAAAGATTTCAAATTCTTTCAACTGTTTTTAACTTGAAATTACCTTGTTTATATATAGAATGCTTTCCTGGTTAATAGAAAGTGAAATAACCAGGAAATTGCAAAAACTCTAGAGATTATATTTTTGCAAAAAATGGAAAAATTTAAGTTCATTTAATGGAGCATGTGATAAGCATAAACATTAACAAAAAACAACTTCTGGGATAGGTGTTCATCAAACATTTAACAGAAAAACATAGAGCTCTTGAAGATATAAACAGCCTCAAATTGTTACTTCAATGTTCCTCTCCTCCACAAACAAGATGAACAAAAATTTTAAGGCAATGTGACAATGTGGTCATAAAAAATGTCACTTTAAAAAATGTAGTCTCCAAAAAGTATTTGGAAATGAGTAAAAGATGATTGATACTACAATGCTGCCTATTCAATGTACATAGACACATACTCATATGAAAGATAGGTGAAGCATTTAGAGTAATAGAGAAAAAGGTTTTTTATTTGCATTTTTTAAGATTTGCATGACATTTTATTTTTTTTCCTTTTTATTGAATTTATTGGAGTGACACTAGTTAACAAAATTATACAGGTTTCAGGTGCACAATTCTACAACATATCATTTGCACACTGTACTGTGTTCACCACCCCAAGTGAAGTCTCCTTCCATTACCATTCATCTCTACCATCCTCACTCTTCCCCTGCAGAAGTCACCACCACACTGTTGTACATGTCCATGACTTTTTTCTCTTTTTTTCTTTTTTGCTCCACCCCTTTTTATCCCCTCCAGTTCTCCAACCCCCAACCACAGCTGTCAGCCTGCAAGCCATGAGTTGGTCTCTACTGTTATACAGTTAGCTAGCAAAACATAGCTGATACATAAGCTATGTCTTAGTTTAGGGAATTTTTCACATTTAAAACACCTTTAACACTTACATCACTGTGGACTCTATATTTTCAAACTAATGGATGGTTTTTAGAATGTAGACAATGTCTTCACTATCCAATGTCTACCTACAAGAACATGGATAGGAACAAAAAGCTAACTTCTTTTCTATAAATTTCCAGTGGTAAAATAAAAAGTTGAATTTCAATATAAAACATGCACAGTTGTGATAGACATAGTCCAATTTAAAATATACACTTAAATTCCTATGATCAAAATTGATGAATCCTGTAAGCATATGTACTTCACTAAATAACAGATTAGACATGACACCAAACAATATTATACAAACTCATCATGAACAAGACTTGAAAAAATAATTTACTCTAACCCTAGTGACAATATGGTTAATCCAAGTAGTGGATATTATTTAGAAAATAAAAGGTTAAAGAAAAAATGGAATTGTTTATTGACTTTTAAGAAAACAATATCAAGAAACATGGGGAAAAAGTCTAAGTTAAACTTGTAATTACACGTAACAGTAAAACTTGACCTGGTGGTAAGAATTGAAGGCACAAAAATAAAAACATTGAAAACCCAAGCAGGATTGCAAATGTGCATTAGACAGCAGCAGCAACAACAACAAAAACCATAAATTTAAGAAAATAAAGACTGAGTACATGCTCGAGGAAATACAGAGAAAATGAAAAGATTATTTAGAGATACTGAGGAAATAGATGACAAATATATGTTCCTCTGGCCAGGAGTGTCCAATATTTTGGCATCTCTGGGCCACACTGGAAGACGAAGATATGTCTTGGGCTACACATTAAATACACAAACACTAATGAGAACTGATGAGCAAACAAAAAGGTTTTACATATATTTATGATTCTGTGTTGGGCCACATTCATAACCATCCTGAGCCTCATGACCATGAATTGGATACCCCTGAAACCTATATGTCAAAAATCAAGCAGCAGACTGAGGGAGAGGAAAACAGAGTAACCTCAGGGATGCTACAAGCAGAAAGATCATATGTAAGGACAAAAAGATCAGTAGGTGAATGATGGTCTATAAGTTAAGTCATGTTCCTAGAAGAACTAATTATTATTTCCAGATGCACAGGAGTACTTTATATCCACATTTCATAAAATCTTAAACTAGAGAAAAAATATTTATAATGACTTCATACAGCTATGCAACATGAAGGAATTATTTAATGATCAAGTAGGATCAGGTATATATTCCCTTAACATGTAAGAGTTTATTCCAAACAAAAGAGTTAGAAATATTAGACACTCCTGGCTGCTGTAGCTCAGTGGATTGAGTGTTGACTGGCAAACCAAAAGGTCAGTCGTTTGATTTCCAGTAAGGGAACATGCCTGGGTTGTCAGCCAGGTCCCCAGTGGGGGGCACAGCAGAGGCAACCACACATTGATATTTCTCTCCCTCTCTTTCTTTTTCCTTTACCCTCTCTCTAAAAATAAATAGAAGACTGAGGTGGTGGGGAGGGGTGGGAGGAAAGGCAGAAAACTGTACTTGAACAACAATAAAACATGTTAAAAATAAATATAAATATATAAAGTATTTAAAAAAAGAAATAGTAGACAGTTCTCGAAATTCAGAATTTCAGATATCTCATAATGGGATTTCTGTAACAAAGCATCAATCTTAATAATAGCCATATCACAGGTCCTTTCTCACCAGGTAGACAATTGCAAACTTGGCTTCAAGGAGATGAGAAAATATTTTGAGCTATGCTCCCATAAAACAACATTTTAAATGAGTTGTGATAAATTCCAGTTATTTTACAGAACAATGTTCAACCCATAATAGGTTGAACTGGTACTGCAATATTTTCAGCTGACCTGTGACAAGTACCCCCAGCTGACCAAGACATTGTACTAATGAGTATATAACAAAATCAGACATCAAAGAGTTTCAAGCAGTGAAGATGTACATGATCCACAGTCCAGTTATAATCCCCGATTCTGGCTACCTAACTCAATAAAACAAGGTTTAGGGAGAAGGATGGACAAGGCAGTAGAGATAGCTCAGGGTCCTGATTCTCAGCAATTAAACAAAGCTTAATGTCATTATGTTAGTTAACTTTGTCTAAAAATAAAAGCTTCTGCATGGGTAAAGAAAACAGTATTAAAATAAGAGAACCAACTGTATGGGAAAACATATTTGCCAATGATATTTCAGACAAGGGTTTAATCTCCAAAATATATAAAGAATTTATACGACTCCACTCAAAGAAGACAAGCAACTCAATTAAAACATGGGCAAAGGACTTGAATAGACACCTCTCCAAGGAGGACACACACAGGATCCAGAGACACATGAAAAGATGCTCAGTATTGCTAGCTATCAGGAAGATGCAAATTAAAACCACAATGAGATACCACTTCACACCAGACAGAATGGCCATCGTAAACAAAACAACAAACAACAAGTGCTGGAGAGGTTGTGGAGAAAAAGGGGCCATATTATACTGTTGGTGGGATTGCAGACTGATACGACCACTATGGAAAACAGTATGGAACTTCCTCAGAAAACTAAAAATGGACCTGCCTTTTAATCCAGCAATTCCACTGCTGGGACTATATCCTAAGAATCCTGAAACACCAATCCAAAAGAACCTATGCACCCTAATGTTCATAGCAGCACAATTTACAATAGCTAAGTGCTGGAAACAACCTAGATGCCCATCAGTAAATGAATGGATCAAAAAACTATGGTACAT
>CM052552.1:19047678-19073127 GCA_028533065.1 Trachops cirrhosus
GGGGAGGGATGGGTGGGTTGGCTGGAATGGGAGTAAAGGATAGAAACTTTACTTGAATAATGATTAAAAAATAAAAAAATAAAAAATAAAAAAATAAAAATAAAGTGCACCCTGCCTCTTCTCAAATTTAATAGCCCAAATGATTGTCAAAGAACTAAATATGAACATTGATTTAAAATATTAATCTAATTACACTATCATGAAACAGTACGTGAAGGAGGGATTAAGAAAGTGAAAGTTGGCTTTTCCCCATTTTTGAATTTCAGAAAGTGAAGGAGAGCAACAAAACCTCACAGGCAGTACATCCCAGTGCAATGTGGGACAGTCTGAACAAGATAAAAGCCAGATGTTTTGGGTTTAATAAAGCAATAACCCAGCTGATGTTTACTCCATTTCCTTCTCCAGAGAGGAAAAACACTAAAATGACTAGAAGAACATGGGAGTCCTAGTGCTCTTTTGATAACTGCTTTTGTGACCTTGGGCAAGTGAGTCATCTCCCCTGGACGTGCAGTTTCTAACATGGTAACAATTTAAACTGAATGGTCTTCCTTCTAAATCTAAAATGTCATCATTTGTCAGATATGGATGGTTTCTTAAATCTGACTCATCCAGATTGTTGGGGTCAGTTGCAGAATAAACTACTTCATGGATTTCAGAGCATTCTCCTTACCATCCCCAAAATTTAAAAAAGAAAATAGAATAAGGAAAAATGAAAATAAACAATATCCCACTGTACTTCTGAGCATTAAAAGACAGGCATGCATATGTAAGACTAAAAAAGCTAACTTAAATTTTTAATTTTTAAATAATTTTAGACTTACAAAAGATTGCAAAAGTAGTACAGAGACACTGTATACCCTTCACTCAAATTCGTGTAATGTCAACAATTTACATACCATACATAGCACTGTTATCAAAATCAGGAAATTAACTCTATTACAATATAATTAACTAAAATAGATAACATATTTGAATTTCACCAACTTGCCCCCTAATATATTTTCTGTTGCAGGACCCCATTTTGCATTTACTTGTCATGTCTCCTCCAATCTGTGTCAGTTCCTCCGTCCTTCATTATCTTTCACAATCTTGATGTATTGGCCATTGGAAGATCCTTCAGTTTGGCTCCTGTGTCCTCTTGTCATGCTCCAGACTTTTTGGAAGAATTCCTTATTTCCTGACACAAAGCATTACAGGTTCACCTTGTATTTGATCTGTCCTCCCCTGATCCAGAATCAGCCATTACTCCAAGGAGCCTTAGTTCCTTTATTGAAGAATGGTATTAGAAACCAGGATTTGGAAGACATTAAGTCACTACTCTAAGTCTGTTTAGTTTTTAAATAAATATTTCCTTTCCTTTTCACACACACACAAAAAAAGAAACCAGGATTTGGGAACTAGGTGTCCTTATTACTGTTGGGGTGCCATTGCTTATAGACCCTCCTAAAACAGAGCTAGAAAATATATTTAAGCATATTAATCCATGGATAGACACACATCTATATCTATTTCTGTACCTGTATGTCTATATAAGTATTAAATTAAAGATGAGTTCATACTGATGTCTTCCCTTATATGCCCCACACAGGATTCATTCTAGCCTTCCACTTTCCTTATTTTTAATGATTTTCTCTAATTGTGAGAATCTTGGCTATCTTTATTATCTATTCACTTATTTGTTGAACCCTAGTATCTACATAAAGTATTTTCATACATCTGTGAGCAACAGAGTTACTAACTAGAGCCCACTATTAGTGTTCAATTCTGTTTATCTTTAATATAAATATAACACCTTCAGGTTTCTTTTGATTAATGTGAACCTGGTATTATCTTCTCCCATCCTTTTAATTATTCTTTAAAATGTTATTGAATTTATTGGAGTGACATTGATTAATAAAATTATATAGGTTTCAGGCATATAATTCTATAATACATCATCTATATATTGTATTGTGTATTCACCATCCAGAGGCAAGTCTCTTTCTGTCACCATTTATCCTTCCTTTATCCTTTTTAACCCCACTCCTTTTCCCTCTGGTAGGCATCATACTGTTCTCTGTGTCTATGAGGGTTTTTTTTCTTAATCTCTTCACCTTTTTCACCAAGCCCCTCAGCCCCTTCCCCTCTGGGAACTTACTATATTTAATTTTAGAATATTTTAAAAGATACTATTCATATACCACAAACATCACCCTTTTAAAATGTACACATCTTTTAAAGTGGTTTTTAGTACATTCACCAACTTATATAACCATTACCATTATCTAATTACAGAATATTTTCATCATCCCCAAAAGAAAACTTGTACTCATTAGTAGTCATTTTCCACTGTCCCCTCACCCATTCTCCCCTCCCAACTCAATTGCCCTGGCAACCACTAATCTTTTTGTCTATGAAGTTGCTAACTCTGGATATTTAACATAGATGAAGTCACACAACATGTAGTCTTTCTGAGCTGGCTTTTTTTCACTTGGCAGAATATTTTCATGGTTCATCCATGTTGTAGTATATATTCATACTTTTTTCCTTTTTATAACTGAGTAATATTCCATTGTATCAAACCACATTTTAAAATTTATCCATCAATTAATAATCAGCTGTTTTTTTAATTTTAATTAAAAACATTATCAATTTAAAAATTAAAATTTAAAAACACAAAGGAAAAGAAACCTCTGCATTAAAAAAAAAGGTTTTCTAAATAATCATCATGGAAATAATGTATAAAGAAGAATAATGTATAAAGAAGAATAATGTGAGAAAAAGCTTTGTTGGTGCTTTGCCAAAGGACTCACCAGACTCAAGAAAAGATTATACTATTGGCTAAGATTTATCAGAGCAAAGATACAGGGGAAAGCAGCCAGAAAAAGATATACATTAGGAGAGTCTAGAGAAGCCCAGCACTGTCTTCCAATGTCTTTCTTTATCTGAAGCCACACAGGACATGCCATCCCCTCTGAGTCTTCACCATGATATACACGGCCTTCCCTGATCTCCTTAAACCCATCACTTCTCTGACCTCATCTCCTACAGATCTGCTGCCATCCTAGTAATCTTGATTTTCCTGAAACATACCAGGTTCGTTCTTGCCTCAGGGTGTTTGCTGTTCTCTTTGCCTGGAATGTTCTCAGGAATCCTCATACCTCTCACTCCCTCACCTCCCTTATCCCTCTCCTCAAATATTACTTCATTAAGGAGGCTTTCCTGAGCATTTTCTCTAAAACAGAAGCCTCTGCTATTCTCTGTGTCCTTTCCCTGACTCATTATTTTTTCACACCTGGCAATATGTCATTAACCCAAACATTTACTTCCTTTTTGCCTGCTCCTCCCCCAACTAGATTGTCTACTCCATGGGGGCCAGACTGTTTTTAGCTCTCTGCTGGATCCCATGCCTGACACAATGGCTGGCAGACAAGGAGTGCTCAGACAGGGAGTGCTCAGTAGTACAAGGAGTATCCAGTGAATGAATGAATGAATCAGATATAGATATAGACACCGAATGGAGGGGGAGATGGAAGGTATTTGGAATACTATAAGATTTCACATTCTTAGCTCCAGACTGTACACAAAATACTCAACTTTTCTCTCAAGACTTGAGTATGCAAATATTATATTAAATATTATAAAATTTATTTAACAGATATGACTCTTTTTCCCCCTTAGAGGCTAGTCCTAACAAGGTTCTCTCTCTCTCTCTCTCTCTCTCTCTCTCTCTCTCTCTCTGAATAGAAGTAACACTTTTGCAAAAGAAAATACATACAATGCAGAAAGGACTAAAGTAGAAAGTGACAGTCCTCTGGACTGGAGGTTAAGGAGTGGGGGAGGGTAGAAGGGGAGCATGCTCACTGTGACAGGGACAGCTGAAACACAATGGCTACATCAGGGCATCTGTGTCAATTAGCTCATCAAAATGTCCTCACAGATAAATTGGTCACATCAGAATGTCTTACTCTGCTATTTATGTCCTTTGCCTATTTTTCTAAGAATATACTTTGTTATTTTTATGCTTTTTAAGATTTTATTGATTTATTTTTAAGGAAAGGGGAAGCAAGGGAGAAAGAGGGGGAGAGAAACATCACTGTGTGGTTGCCTCTCATGCACCCCTTAGTGAGGACCTGGCCCCAGACATGTGCCCTGACTGGGAATTGAACTGGTGACCCTTTGGTTTGCAGGCTGGTGCTCAATCCACACCAGCCAGGGCTAAGAAAATATTTTTTAATGTTTGTGGTTTTTATTTGCAAAACTCATTGTATATTAAAGTAATCCGTCATATATGTCACAATTTTTCCAAATTATTTCTTGTCTTTTAACTGTGGTGTTTTCAGCTATTAAGAAATGATTTTTATTGTATGGTATGTTCTAATAACCCTTTGCCTTTATTGATTCTGCCTTTGAAAGAATACTTAGAAGGTCTTCCCCACCCAGGATTGTAAGTGTTCACTTCCACATTATTCTAGTACTGTCATGATTTAATCTTATTATTTTTATTTTAGTTTTTTCAGCACAGTTTCAGTCCTTTATTTTTGATGTTTAAATTTCAAGGCACCCAGAAATTATTTGTTGAAAAGATATTTCTTGAGTACTTATGATGAGTCAGGTCCTGTTCCAAGCACCTCACTTGGATCATCTCATTTGAATGCTCAGTAACTACAGAGAGAGTTGTTAGTAGGTTCTTTGTTTTCACTGGTGAAGAAACTTGAGGATAGGGAGGTTTGGTACTTACCCAAGACCTCACAGCTGGGAAAACTTGGCCCATCCAAAGATAAAGCTAACACAACGTTGTTGCTAGGATTAGAGTCAGCATGTGTAAAGCTGCTGGTATATAGTAGGCACTCAATAGGTGGTAGAGTTTATTATTATTATTATTATTATTATTGTTGTTGTTGTTGTTGTTGTTATTCTGGCATAGTTCTCATAGGCATAGTTTTTGATCACTAAATATTATTTAAAGAATGGTATTTTTTAATTAAGTATATTTCTAAAATATTATTCTTTCACAAGTATGAAAGTCTTCTGGGATTCCATGGAACAAATGAACCTTTTTTTATAAACAAATAGTTGTCACTAAAATAATTTT
Organism: Trachops cirrhosus; assembly: GCA_028533065.1. Classification (NCBI taxonomy): domain Eukaryota; kingdom Metazoa; phylum Chordata; class Mammalia; order Chiroptera; family Phyllostomidae; genus Trachops; species Trachops cirrhosus. Next base: position 19,052,753 of record CM052552.1, read on the forward strand.
TGAAAGGAAATACACAAACATGTGAAGAGTTTCATTGGGTAATGCAATTTCATTTTTTAAAAATCTTTGTTGCTATACCAGTTTTCTAAACAGTGTGTGTTTTGATTTTCTGATCATAAAAATAGCTCCTACATGGGGTTAATATTCAAAACATGTAAAGATCACATGCAACTAAACACCAAAAAAAATCCGAGTAAAAAATGGACAAAAGACCTGAACAAACAATTCTCCCAAGAAGACATACAAATTGCCAGCAGATATATGAAAAGAAGCTCAATTCAATAGCTATCAGGGAAATGCAAATCAAAACTACAATGAGACACCACCTCACATCTATTAGAATGCCAAGTGTAACAAGTGTTGGAGAAAAAGGAACCTTTGTTCATTGCTGGTGGGAATGTAGACTGGTATAATCACTATGGAAAATGGTATGGATATTAGTAAAAAAATATAAATAGAGTTACCATATGACCCAGCAATCACTCTTCTGGGTAAGGAACTACCTGAAAAACTTGAAAACATTTATTTACAAAGATATATGCCCCCCTCTATTCATTGCAGCATTATTCACAATGACCAAGACATGGGAACAACCAAAGAGTCCTATGACAGATGATTGGATAAAGAAAATGTGATACATATATACTACGGAGTACTACTCAGCCATAAGAAAATATGAAATACTGCCATTTGTGACAACATGTATGAACCTTGAGAATATTATGCTAAGCTAAATAAGGCAGGCAGAAAAAGTTGAAAACCATATGATTTCACTTTATATGTGTGAAATAAAACTGAAAGCAACAAATAAAATACAAGAAAATAAATAACCAAAAACTCATAGACAAGAGTATGGTGGTTCCTGAAGGGAAAGGAGGTAGTGAAGTAGTAAAGAGTAAAGGGAACCAAATATATGGAGACCAAACATGATTCGGTTTTGGGTGGTGGGCACACAATGCAATATACAGATCATGTATCATAGAATTATAAAACTGAAATTTATATCATATTATTAACCAATGTCACTCCAATAAATTTAATTAAAAATACATGCTTTATATAAAAACTAATTAAAAATAGATCATAGCATCAAATGTGAAATGTAAAACTATAAAACTTTCCCCCAAAACATAGCAGAAAATCTTCAGGAGATAAGGTGAGGCAAAGAGTTCTTAGAATATAACCAAAATCATAATCTATAAGTTGATAAATTAGACCTCACTAAATTTTAACTTGTTCTCTGTGAAAGCCCATGTGAATTGAATAAAAAGATGATTTATGACTGAAAGAAAGTATTTCCAAATTATATCTCCAACAAAAGACTAGTATCCAGAATAAATAAAGAACACTCATATTCCCAAAGTATAAAACCAAACAATCTAATTAGAAAATGGGCAAAAGACATTAATGGGCATTTTAATAAAGAGAATATACAGATGAAAATTAATCATATAAAAAGATGTTCAATACCACTGTTCATCAGGAGAATGAATTTAAAACCACAAAACATCACTACATACCTATTAGAATTGCCAAAATAAAAATAAATAGTGATGATATGAAATGCTGGCAAGGATCCAGAGATAGTGGATCACTCATATATTGCTAGTAGAAATATAACATTTTATAGCCATTATGGATAACAATTTGGTAGTTTCTTATAAAACCAAACATGCACCTATCAAATGGCTCAGTAATTGCACTCTTGAGAACTTATTCCACAGAAATAGGCAAAAACTGGAATCAGTCTAGATGTTTTCAACAAGTGAGTGGTGAAATGGTTAAATAAACTGTGCTATGTATATACTATGGAAAACTACTCAGCAATAAAAATAAATGAAGTGTTAATACATTCAGCAACTTGACTAAATTAATCTCCAACAGAAAAAGTCATTCCCCAAAAGGTTACTTAATGTATTATTTCATCTGTATAACATTTTGAAATAAAAATATAGAAATAAGAAAAACATTAGTGATTACCAGAGGTTAAGGATATGGATAGGGGAGAAGGGAAAGGGATGTAATTATAAAAAGATAACTTGAGGGACCTTTCTGGTGTTGGAAACGTTTAGGACATTGATTGTGATGGTGGATATTCAAAACTACAAAGGGCATAAAATTTTATAGAACTTAATACACACAAATATTAGTACAATTAAAACTGGGGAAATCTGAATAAAATTGGTAGTTTTTATCAATGTTGAAATACTTGTGATATTATATTACATTTTTGTAAAATGTTATTATTGTCAAAAACTTGGACATCCATTTTAGGGATTTTTCTGTATCATTTCTTGTGACTGCTCATGAATCTGCAATTACCTCAATAAAATCTTCAATTAATAAAAACAAAAATAGAGGACTTCCAGCCAAGATAGAGGTGTAAGTAGATACACTTTGCCTTCTTGCAACCAAACGAAGACCAACAACAAATTTAAAAACAAAAAACAAACAGAACTGCCAGAAAATCTAACTTTAAGGAAGTCCAACAACCAAGGAGTTAAAGAAGAAACATTGATTCAGACTGGTAGGAGGGGTGGAGATGGGCAGCCAGGGCAGGGAGGATGAGGAACAAGGCCATGGCTGGAGGACCAGGAGGGCAAGGCACAAGCTGGTAGACCAGGGAGGGCGAGGTGGCAGTGGGCAGACCAGTGGTCACACATTTGCATGCAGATAAGCCAAGAGGAACAACTGGGGAGTGAGACAGATCACGCAACCCAAGGTTCCAGCATGGGGGAAAAAAGCCTCAAAACCTCTGGCTATAAAAACCTGTCTGGGTTGCAGTGGCAGGAGACACTCAGCCTCACAAGAGAGTTTGTTGGAGAGACCCAAAGGGTTCTAGAATGTACACAAACCCAACCACCCTGAAATCAGCACCAGAAGAGCTCACTTTGCTATGTGGGTTGCTCTGCCCTGGCGAATACTTAAGACTTTGCCCCTTCCAATGTAAGAGGTGTGCTGAGACAAAGAAATATGGCCTAAATGAAAGAACAGATCAAAACTCTGAAACTAGAACTAAGTGATGAAGAGATAGCCAACTTATCAGATGCAGAGTTCAAAACACTGGTGATCAGAATGCTCACAAAAATGGTTGAGTATGCTCGCAAAATAGAAGAAAAAGTGAAGGCTATGCAAAGTGAAATAAAGCAAAATGTACAAGGAACCAACAGTGATGGGAAGGAAACCAGGACTCAAATGAATGATTTGTAGCAGAAGGAAGAAATAAACATTCAGCCAGAACAGAATGAAGAAAAAAAGAATTCAAAAAAAATGAAGAGAGGTTTCAGAACTTCTGGGACAACTTTAAACATTCCAACATCTGAATCACAGAGGTGCCAGAGGGAGAAGAGGAAGAATGAGAAATTGAAAACTTATCTGAACACATAATGAAGGACAACTTCCCCAACCTGGCTAAGAAAATAGATGTCCAGGAAGTCCAAGAAGCTCAAATTATCCAAAGAAGATGGACCTAAGGAAGCACACACCAAGGCACATCATAATTACATTACCCCAGATTAAAGATAAGGAGAGAAACTTCAAAGCTGCAAGAGAAAAGGAGACAGTTACCTACAAAGGAGTTCCCATAAGGATATCAGCTGATTTCTCAAAAGAGACCTTGCAGGCAAGAAGGGGCTGCAAAGAAGTATTCAAAGTCATAAAAAGCAGGGACCTACACCCAAGAGAACTCTATCCAGCAAAGCTATCATTTAGAATGGAAGGGCAGATCAAGTGCTTCCCAGATAAGATCAAGTTAAAGGAGTTCATCATCACTAAACCCTTATTATATGAAATATTAAAGGGATTTATCTAAGGAAAAGATGATCAAAAATATGAACAGTCAAATGACAACAAACTCACAACTATCAACAACTGAACCTAAAAAAAAACAAACTAAGCAAACAACTAGAACAGGAACAGAATCATAGAAATGGAGGTCACATGGAGGATTATCAGAGGGGAGTTGGAGGGGGAGAATCAAGGAAAAGGTACAGGGAATAAGCATAAATTGTAGGTACAAAATAGACAGGGGGGTTAAGAATAGAATGGAAATGGAAAAGCCAAGGAATTTAGATGTATGACCCATGGACATATACTAAAGGGAGGGAATGTGGGTGGGAGGAGGTGTGCAGGGCAGAGGGGAATAAAGGGAGCAAATGGGACAACTGTAATAGCATAATCAATAAAATATACTTAAAAACAGAAAAATAGCCACAATGATTGGTATACTTTTTTAAAATTCAATGAATGAGAGATCAGCAGTATCTGGATTTCTTTTTTTGGTAACTTGAAAAGAATAGGAAGGTAATAGGAAAGACAAATGGAGGTAGAGATTGATTTCCAGGATCATCTAAGGAGAGTAATAGAACATGGTGGCAAGGATGCAGAAGGTAAGGTCAGGTTTATATGGCATATATACTATTATATGAAAGACATAAAGACTGGAAGAAAATACATAGAAATGTTAGTGGTGGTAATGGATGGTTGGGATGACACTTTACTACATTATATTTATATTCTGTTATATTTTATTTTTATTGTAATGTTCTTATATATGATTTTAATATTTTGTATTTTGTTTTATTTTCATAAAGATATGTAACTTTTAAGCTTGAGGGACAATGTTATTTATTATGAAAATAAAGGCAGAAAATATGATCTGTTAGAGGTAGCTGTAGGGACTGACTCCAGTGGAGGGGCCACCCTAAAGGACCATGTGACAGTGACATGCACATCATAAAACTTATTTGGCTTCCCATACTCCAGACAAGAAAAAGCTGAAGGAGTTTTTTTTTTTTTAACACCAAACCGGTATTGCAAGAAATATTAAAAGGCTTGCTTTAAGAAGAAGAAAAAGAAAAAAGAAACTGAGGAAAATAGTTTAAAAATAAAATGGCAATAAATGCATATTTATCAAATCACCGTAAATATAAAGGACCTCAATGCTCAGACCAAAAGACAAGAATAGCTGTATGGATAAGAAAACAAAACCCATATATAAGCTATCTACATTAAACCCACCTTAGATCTGAAGATACACACAAGCTAAACGTAAAGGAATGGAAAAAGATATTTCATGCAAATGGAAAGGGGTAGAAAAGCTGGAGTAGCAACATTTATTTCTGACAAATTAGAGTTAAAAACCAAGGCTATCATAAGAGACAAAGACACTACATAATGATAAAGGGGGCAATCAAACAAGAGGCTATAACCCTAGTGAACCTTTATTCACCCCGCATAGGAACACCTAAATATGTAAAGGAAATCTTGATGGTCGTAAAGGGAGAGAGTGACAGAAATACAGTCATAGTAGGAGATTTGAACACCCCATTTACTTCAATGGATAGATCTTCCAGACAGAAAATCAACAAGGAGACAGTGGGCTTAAATGACACACTAGATCAAATGTATTTAATTTATATCTTCAGAGCATTTCACCCCAAAGCAGTAGAATATACATTCTTCTCAAGTGCACATGGAATGTTTCCTAGGATAGACCACATGTTAGTACACAAAACAAATCTCAATAAATTTAAGAAGATTGAAATCATATCAAGTTTCTTCTCTGACCACAATGCGATGAACTAAGAAACAATCACAAGAAGAACATTGAAATATACACAAAGACATGGAAAGTAAATAACATGTTATGAAACAATAAATTGGTTAACAATCAGATCAAGGAAGAAATCCAAAGATCCAATGAAACAAATGAGAATGAGAACACAACAACCCAAAATCTGTGGGACACTGGGAAAGCAGTCCTAAGAGGGAAATTCATAACATACAGACTTATCTCAAAAAGACAAGAAAAAGCTCAAATAAACAATGTAACAGTACACTTAAAGGAACTTGAAAATGAACAGTAAATAAAGACTAAAATGAGTAGAAGGAAGGAAATAAAGATCAGAGCAGAAATAAATGAAATAGAGTCTTAAAAAAGGACATAAAATATCAATCACCAAGAGCTAGTTTTTGAAAAGATAAACAGGATTGACAAAACCACAGCCAGACTCATCAAGAAAAAAGAGAGAACCTAAATAAATAAAATAGGAAATGAAAGGGGAGGAATAACAACTGACACCAAAGAAATACAAAAGATTATAAGAAATTAATACAAACAACTATATGTCAACAAATTTGACAACCTGGATGAAATGGATCTATTCCTAGAAATATACAATCTTCTAAAACTAAATCAGGAAGAATCAGAGAATCTGAATAGACAGATTATACCTAGTAAAACTGAAGCAGTAATCAAAAAACTCCCCACAAACAAAAGTCCTGGGCCAGATGGCTTCATAGGGGAATTTTACCAAACATTCCAAGAAAATACCTCTCCTTCTCAAACTATTTCAAAAAATTCAAGAGGAGGGAAGGCTCCCACGCTCATTTTACAAGGCCAGCATCATCCTAATTCTAAAACCAGATGAAGACACTACAAACAATGGAAATTATAGGCCAATATCCTTGATGACTATAGATGCTAAAATTCTCAACAAAATATTAGCAAACCAAATACAGCAATGAATCAAAAAGATCATACACCATGATCAAGTGGGATTTATTCCAGGAATGCAAGTTTGGTACAACATTTACAAATCAATAAATGTGATTCACCACATAAACAAAATGAAGGATAAATCCCTGTACAATTTTTACAACTTTTGTGCAAGTCTATATACTTATTTTAAAATAAAAAGTTTAAAAAGTGAGAGTGAGCTATCTACATATATTTAAATACTAATTGCAATTCAATTTTTCTTTCAAAAGTGGTTTTTGAGATGTCAAAAATAGCATTGATTTCTATCAAAGATTCTTTTTAAGGTCAGTATTAGGGAAGATAAAGATCCTTAAGTAAAATGTTATTTTCTTTGAGTTAAGGATGATAGGTGCTGCCTTTGTGTATTTGTAGTGTAGCAGACCCCTCTGATGGAGCTCATAAATGTTTCTAAGTCTTAGATAATTCAGCAAACCTTGGGATTATGTTGCTAGCAATTTTCTGCTCCCGGTAACTTTTCCCTTAGAAAACAAGGATGAGGTACATATTCAGGAAAAAATGATTAAATTTTAAAATTGCAAAAACTGCTGTGACTAGTGATAGTAGAAGTGAATATAGTGGTAACTCGGCACAATTTGACCTACAAGGACAGAGTCATATTCATATGCCTACAAAACAGGTTTCTCTTGTGAAAATATTCTGCCTGTGATTATATGTGATGTTTGACGATAGCGTGGAGCTGTTTTATGTGTGGACCTCACCCAATTCAAATATGTTAGGAATGTATATGAGTTGACATGACTGCTCTCTGACTATGCCTGCTGCTAAAGCCTTTCCTGAGAACTTTTTGTTACCAAACTACCTAAACTGGTGGGTGCATTGAGATGTGATGGATGTTGATGTGTCATAATGAAATAATGACAGCACTTTTATTCTTTCTGGAAAAGAGATGGTTGATATCACACTGCTTTAGGTATGCAAGGAAAGGTTCAAGATATCATGACATTGTTAAAGCAGAATACATGAAAACAACAATCTCGGCTATAAAATAATCTCAAAGATTTTAGGTTGGTATTTTTAATGATGATGTTTTTTTAACTCCCAAAGACACTCACTAAAAATACACACCTGAATCAATTTAAAATTTTAATATCAAGATTTTGGTGCAGAATGGGTTAAGCAATATTTCAGAGAAAAATTTTTAAATAAATTGTGTCAAGCAGACTAGGCAATTGAGTAAAAAACAGCTACATATCAACATAATACAAAACTCTTATGTAACTGGAAATTAACCTATGGGCTGCACTGTCTAGGGCTCAATCTGAAGATAGTGTAACCTTCATCACTGAACACTCAACATTCATGGAATGATGGGCATAGCACTTCATCACAATGCGCACTTAACCGTCAAGCTTGTCCTCCATATTTTCATAATATTCCCTCATCATGAAGTCAGTATGAGATATTATGTCTATTGTGCCTATTATGAAGGGAAAAAGGGCCATCATCACCCAGCAGAGTACCTAGTGGTAAAGGTATCATTACAAAGACTAAAAAACAAACAAACAAAAAAAAAAAACAGTGGCCAAACTCATGAAATGATTGCTTCAGTTATTTAACCACTCATGAAAGAAGAAAGAGTGCACAGAAATATTTCAAAGGTGTTTCAATTATACAAACTCAAGGACAGCAAATGTTGCAATAACCATTGACATGTGTTATTTGTGTGTTATAGGTATGATAGTACTACAATCCACATAAATCAATTACCCTTAACTTAGCATGCCTTTCAAGCATATCACAAATAAGAAATAATATAAGGGAACTACAAAGCTTTTGTGCAGACATGAAACTATGACAAATGTGCTATCTAAATAGCAAAACAACTGTTTGAAAGGTATTGTATATTTATTTACTTTTTAAAAATACTTTATTTATTTTTAGAGAGAGGGGAAGGGGGACGAGAGAGAGAAAAATCAATGTGTGATTGCCTCTCATGCACCCCCTACTGAGGACTGGCCCACAACCCCAGCATGTGCCCTGACTGGGAATCAAACCAGCAACCCTTTGGTTTGCAGGCCAGCACTCAATCCACTGAGACACAACAGCCAGGGCTGAAATGCATTGTATATTTAGAATATTAAGGTTTTCATTAAAATTTGAGAATGTAATGATGACGTATATCATCTATATCCTGTGTGACTGGTCATCAGGTGGTAACAAAATGCAAAATTATTTTTAGAACTCTGAATGCTGTGAATAGATAGTATATTTAAATAATTAACTGGTTTATTAATATTCATTGGTCATTATTTATGTAGTTTTTGAATTAAGCATTTTCCAAGCTTTAAAAGTGATAGTGCAGTGTGCATTTTGTTAACAATCCCTTTCCGTATTACTCTTCCTCAAAATGTTTCCGATATGGCCCTCTATTGCCTTTAAATGGAAGAACTCATCTGAACTGTAACGACAATTAGGAATATCACATGTCTTCTTCCACTAGATGCCTGGGAAGATAGACTTTACAAAGCCTGAAAGGAGCTCTGTATTAAAGAGTAAACTATAAAAACAGTCATACTTGGCTTGAAGAACTAACATCACATTCAGGCAACTACATTTGGGCATATGCATTCAGAATATGAGCTTGCAGTTTTAAATAATAAACACTAACCTAATAGAACTGTTTGGAAGACTCCTAAAAACATCTGAATTAATAGTAAGGACACCTTTCATTTATTTAACTTTTAAAATTTTTTTTATTTTATTTCTTCCATCACCATTTATCTTCCCTATACCTTCTTCCACCTACATATATCCCTGGTGATAGATGGTATTTCATTAATTTTATTGGAATTGCCACAATAATTATGGAGGTTAAGTAGAGAAGAATGCCCATCTATGAGAGATGAAATAATATAAGTTGTATCAGATTAAGTAGCTGAGGTCAATAGTGGGACTGAGACTGTAGCCCAGATCTCCTGAAAAAAATATGTAAAGTGCCTAGTGCAGTGACAGATTCTCTTTATGGACTGGATGAAAGACATATTTCTTCCCCCAACTAACCCAGGGTTCTTTTCCACATCATGGCAGTGCCCAGTTCTGCAGTAATAGATTTAAGTAATATACAAAATAATTGTAGGTGAAACTTGAATGATACTGAAATGAAAAAAAGAATAAACACTTTAGTCATAATATTTACTGCAAATAAGAGCAATCTAGAGATTTTTAATGGTAGTAATTACCATTATCTTCATGATAACAAGTTTCAATTCTTGAACTGGAATGGTTTGCAACAAAAAACTAGTAACCACAATATAAGTAAAAGTAGTATGTCACTTAATAAAATGTTTTCTGAAGAAAAGAATACATGAAGGGATATATCTCTATTAGTCAATGCATAAATAAAAATGTTAATGAGGTAAAATTGGTCATGATGAGTATACAACATTATTAAAAATTCGAAAGTTTCTTATGCTTAATTAATTTTGATGCATTTTGGAAAAAGTCTTTAATGCATCCTAGCAAATCTTATTAATTAAACCAGGATTCTATTGCCTTTTTACTTCTATACTTTAACTTGTACATCTTTATCCTTAATTTAAAGATAGTTATGAATAAAACATGAACATCAGTGCATTTTCTTATATGGCAATCATATAAGTATCCTTCTACATAATACTTCATTTGCTCTCACAATTTGTTTATTCTCTAGTACATATTTTTTGTGTCTGTTGACCTTGGCAATAGGACATTCTTTATAAAATAAACTCACAAATCTGAAATTGGTCAAAAAGCAGTTTAGGAAGAAAAAACTAGTGAATCTAGTTTTATAGCAATATGTTTCAGGTAAACATTCAAAATATACTTTGACTAAGTAACTTCAAAATACCATCATTTTCTTCCTATGTAGTGAGATTTTCACCTTATAATACCTTGGCTGACTTTATCCTCTGAAAGCTGACTGGTCCCTGACAAGTGTGTTTAATAACATAGATAATAAGTACAATTTAATAAAGGGCTTTTCTAAGTTATATGAAGATTGTGGTCACTGTATTCAAATCTGAAATCATACGCAAATAAGTATGTCAAGGCTGCAATTTCTCATTCTTACAAAAATTCCTGAATTTTTCTTTCAAGTCTATCTCTCCTGATCAGTGACTTTGATGGGGTGAACTTTAGTCTGGCTTAGTTGTACAAACACAAGGTCTACATCCTGTCTTAAAAAACATGGACAACACGATGGGGATTGACTGTGGGAATAGAGGGTGGGTTAGGTGGAGGAGGGCAATGGGGGAAAACTGGGGACAACTGTAACAGAACAACAGTAAAATATTTTAAAAAACAAAAAAATCAAATTAAAAACAAAGAAACAAAACTTAGCACTTTCATACTATTATTAACTTTACCAATGTGAAAGCACATCATATTTTTTAAAAAACAGAAATCAACATATTTAATTAAAACATCATGTGCATTTAGATGAGACTCACCTTTAAAGAATCAAAACAAGCCACCACTCGACCATTTTCCACATGGCAAACTCTTGGTGGATGGGCAAACTTACAGTCTGCATCAGCTCGAGAGCAGGTTCCTCTCTGAAATTCTCTACAGACTTCTAAAGTAAGCCACTTGGTGTCACGAACCAGGGAAACATTGACAGCTGTCATACTGAAAGTAAAATTAAAATCAAGTGCACCCTTGCTATAAAGTATTACTGTTGTTCAAAAATTAAAAATGAATTCAAGCTAAATGTAAAGACTTCACAGGTTGCTTTGGTGAAATTTTTCTTTGTTAACACTCAGGTTTTCATTTAAGTCAAATTAGGTCTAGTCAAACAAAAAGCCAATTCTACAATAAAAATTGTATCAGAATAACTAAAAATCAAAATAGAGACCAACTCCTAAGAAGGCAACCATAAAGGTTAAAATATTGAGTGCTTTATTTTGTTTTTCTGCCAAAGTTACTTCAAATAACTGGTGGACTTTCAAGAGAATTATGTGCTCTCCAGTTGATATTTTCAATTATTATTGCAAAAAGCATACGCTGTTGGCTGCCCTTCAACTTGTGGAATGGTCTCAGCTCAGGGGGAAAAAGTTTTTCTCCCTATTTCTTGGCTTTAAGGATTAAGATTGGTAAGGATATTACAAGTGTAAAAAATTTTTGCTGCAAAATCAAGATGAGGGAAATTGAGTGTGAAAAACTAAGAATCAAACAAATAAAAAGAATGCACAAGTTGCTGAAGGTGAACTGCAAACACACCACGTTTTGGGGAATGGTGGTGATAAGGAGAGGGCTTTGTAAAGAGACAGCTCTAGAGTGGAATCAAAGCAACAGTTTTCAGAAAAGACACTTTTCAGAAACCTGCAAGAAAAACATAAAAATAAAATTAGCAAACATAATACAAAAAAAGAAGTAACCATTTCCTATTTAAAAGAAGAAGCATTTTAAACACTGACAGTGCAACACAGTACAATCAGCTATTGTCAATAAAATGAGCATTCCCCAGTGTAGAATTGTGCACAGTAAAATGAAGCAAATAGTTAGATTCACTGTTGCAATACAATACTGGGTAACAACACAGTTAAAAAAAAAGAATGCTTAATTTTGATCTGCTTTGTGACAGAAATTCATTCTGTGGCCTACTGCACAGAAAATGCAGGCCCTGACATGATAGCTTCTTATACAGTCATGATCCACCTGCTTGTCTCCAGTTTTTAGAGGCTACCAAAGACCTGTCTTTGAACTGCTCTCAAAATTCAGAAAACAGAAATTGTTAAGAAAATTTCAGTTGCTCTAAGAGGTTAACTTTGTGTGAACTTGAAATGTAATTGTTGGTGATCATTTAAAATAGTCATGACATAGCTATCTGAAAATGATGTAGGATAGAAGCTGGAATGTAAAATGTGCTTCAGATAAATAAATCTTTCAAAAAGATGCTGGATTTTTTTTTCTGTGTATACTCTATTAGTTATTAGCGTTTGTGAAGGGATATTGGAACAAAAAAGTTTTCAGCATATACAAAAAAGTGCAGCTTTAAGGTTGGCAGTTTAACCCAGTGTCAACCAGGAACAAATGCTAGCAGCTCAGTTGATAAGACAAATGAAAGGTTACATTACTGTCATTGTGCCATGAACACATACCAAAATAAAAGGTATTCTCTAAAGCAAAAGTAAGCTCTGAGTTTCAGGCAAATCAACTAATTGTTAAATTCATCAAAAAGTAGAATTACAGTTTTTAAAAACATTTCATTTACTTTTTAAAAACAATGTCTTCTATAACTTGACAGAATCTGAATTTTCTATTTGTCCTTTCCACATTCAATATGAAGTTCAGTATCACATAATTTTATAGATGCCAATGGAAAATTAAATTCATACAAGCAAGCATATCCACTCAAAAGCAAAACGTGTGTTTCCCTGAGTCATTCTTCATGGAAATCTTCTGAAATGTATTCTATGTAGCTTTGCCTTCTTAGAAAATATTGGACATAATTTGGCCTCTGATAGAAGAGTTGGGGTCATAAATGTCCTGGCAAGTATTATAGTTATAGTTGTCCTCCTTCAGTAGAAGATGAATATTTTTCATTTATGTTCTTTTTTTACTTTAAAAACATGTATTTAGAATTATATTTTTAATTATAGCTTATATTCAATATTATTTTGTATTAGTTTTAGGTGTACATTGTAGTAGTTAAACTTCTACTCTTATTTCTACTCTTGCCAATATATCTGCCATAGTGTACTGTCCAGCTCCCTTCTGGAAAACATGGCCAACCATGAATGTTGAATATGAGTAAGTTACTCAGTGAATGAGGGGACTAAAGTTGCAAAGGGCAGAGTTTTCATGCAGAAGGTTTATGACTGCTCTTACTAGTTTAGGGGGCCTTTCACATTATGTTCCATGCAGATCCTGTTGTAGAGGGCTAAGGTTATCAGACAAATGACCTCTAGAAAAAAGAAAATATATAAATCTCTTATAAATATATATATATTTACATATATAAACATATATCCTTTAAATGGGTGAATTGGGTATTATGTGTATTATATATTAATAATGTTAAAAGTCTACAGAGACACAACAACCAAAGAAATATACAGGGTAGTGAAAGGGTTTTAGTATATTCAAAAATTGTGCAACCATCACCACTTTCTAATTCCAGAATATTTTCATCATCCCCAAATAAGACAGCTAGTGTGAGGGGGAGCTTAGGTGGTGGAGGAGTTGAGCAAAAAAGAAAAAGGACTCATGGACATAGACAACAATGTGCTGACTGCTGCAGGGAGGAGGGTATAAGGGGACTAAAAGGTAACAGAAAAAGCACAACAAAGATTAAATAAAAAAAGAAAAGTACTGTAAAAGTGTATATTCTATGAGTATGTAAGTTTGTATTTAAAGAAATATTAAAACTATTACAATTTAATCCTATAAGTAAATTACATATAGGCTGCTTGAACACATTTGAAAGAAAAATATACCCCCCAAGTGTATACACACACACACACACACACACACACATCTTGTGCAGAACATAAACAATGAAGGTCTGGAGGAATTTTTCTACAAAGGTCCATGAAGTATAAAAACAGACAATAAATAATAAATTTAAACTTTGGACTTTTACAAATTAAAAATGATAACAGAAGATGGACTCTGGCCATACAAGTTATGTAAGATAGGGGTAATGGAAGACGGAGTTTCTTTTAACTCAGCCTGTAACCTTTGATGGGGCCTTGCCCAAATCCTCAATACAATTTCTTGTGACTGGAACTATTTTTGAAGTTGGCATAGAAAAAGCTAGATGCAACAACTAAAGGGAGCTGGTGTGATGAAAGTTCTCTCATGCAGTCTTGTTTCTCTGACTATGTATAAAAGACAGGGAGGGTGTCTATTTTCTGTGTATTTTAAAGAAGATCAACTTTTGGGAACAATACAGCTTTATCTTCACTACCTTAGACCTGTGTAATAGGAATATAAGTTTGCTTTTTATGATTTATAGTCCTCCAATGTACAACATTGCTTAACATATTTGTACTTGTATGGTATTTGCACTTCACAAGTGCTTTTATTTCATTTATCATTGGAGCTCTGAAAAATACTCTAAAGGAGGGTGATAACTTCAAAATACCAATGAGAAAAATAAAGCTCATAGAGGTTACTTACTGAGGTTACAAAGCCTTAAGCTCTACTGAGCCACAAGTCCAGGCAAGATCCTCTGACTCCAAAACTCATGTTTAAATCCCAGCAGAAAACAGTAATAAAGATAATTTCTTATCTCGTATCTATCTTGGGGATCTTAAACAAGAAAAGCCAGTCATTTTTTGGTAGTACTCATGATTCTTTCTCAAAATTACATTCATGTCTGATGGATCACCATCTTCCTAATAACCCTGAGTTGTGCTGCACCTACATTTATCCATAATTTACTATGTGTCAGGCACTGTTCTATATGTTGAACAAGACTGGTAATGTCCCTGCTGTCATGGAACTTTCTTTGCTCATTTATTTTTTAATTTTATTTTAAAAAATATGTTTACCGATTTTAGAGAGGGAAGAAGGGAGACACAGAGACAGAGAGAAACATCAACATGAGAGAAACATTGATTGCTTGCTCCCCATATGTGGCCCAGCCAGAGACTGAATCCATAACCTAGGTATGTGCCCTGACCGGGAATGGAACCCCTGACCTTTAGCTATACAGGACAACACTCTAACCAACTGAGCCACACCAGCGAGGGAATCCTTTGCTCATTTAAATAGAGAACAAACATAAGACACAGAGAAGCAAAATGATTGTGAGACTTTGTGAAGTTATAGAAGCACACATTAGGTACTCTAACTTCAACATTAGCCTCTACCTAAATCATCATGAATGGTATACCACACACTTAAGAAACACTCTTACACACACACTCAACCACAATTTCATGGAAATGAGTCACCAAAAGGAGTATCTCAGAACTCACAGAGTATTAATGCTGTCTAGATCCCTCTTGGAGAGTGTAGTATTACTCCTATTTTACAGACTGGGAAACTGATTTGGAGAATATTTTAGTAATTTAACTTGCACAACTTCATGTTGCTAGTAGGTTATCAAACCATAGTTCAAATCCAAGCAGTATGAGTATAGAGCCTATTTCTTAAGTATGTTACAATACTATGTGTCTCCATTGGCACATATCACATTCTTCCATTATAACCATTACTTTTCTCCAGTATTAGATTGCAAATTCCTTGAAGGTAGAGATAATGTCTAAACTCAGTTTTGTTGGCTCTAACTTCTCATTGGAAGTTAGAGTGTTATAGCATTCCCCAGGAATCTTATTTTGAAAACTCAAAGATTAAATGGTAATTCAATATTAACTCTTTTGTTGTACCATGCTAGCAAGAACTTTTGTCAGATGAGCACCTTTGAGGCTGACTGAGCTTTGGCCACTTCTGTCAGTTTTGAATTTATTACACCTGTAAAGTTGAGTATTTTCTTATAATTCTAGCTTTCATTTATTTCATTTATGTATGTTTATTATTTTATTTATTATTGATCAGTTATAGTCACCCCTACTCTCACAGTCAATGCCCCCATTGTCCAAGGAAGTAAAAGACTAGTACTCAGAAAACTATACAACAGGGACTTCCGGCCAAGATGGAGGCATACGTAGACATACTGTGCCTCCTCGCACAACCACAATAAGGACAACAACAATTTAGAAACAAAAAACAACCAGTACTGAAGAAAATTGAACTGTATGGAAATCTGACAGCCAAGTAGTTAAAGTAGACACATTCATCCAGACCGGTAGGAGGGGCGGAGTTGGGTGGCTGGGCGGAGAAGGGTCACAGCAAAAAGAGGATCACAGCAAAAGGAACAGTGGCTGGCAGACCTAGGGAGGCAGTGGATTGTGGAGGGGCGTGGCGCACAAGGTGGCTGGAGGACCTGATGGTCCCACATCCGTGTGCAGATAAACCAGGCGAAACTGGCGAGTGTGACAGACTGCTCAACCCAGGGTCCCAGCTCGGGGAAATAAAGAATCAAAACACCAATTGAAAACACCTGTGGAGGTTGAGGTACTGGAAGGAACTCCCAGTCTCACAGGAGAGTTCATTGGAGAGACACACAGGGTCCTAGAATGTACACAAACCCACCCACATGGGAATCAGCACCAGAAGGGCCCAATTTGCTTGGGGTAGGGGAAGGGAGGGAAGTGACTGAAATCTGGCAGAGAGCTAACCAAGCTCCATTGTTCCCTCTCCGACCCCTGCCCCACATACAGCGTCAAAACACAGCTACTGCATTGCCCTACCCGGGTGAACACCTAAGGCTCCACCCCTCACTACATAACAGGCGTGTCAAGACAAAAAAATGGCCCAAACAAAAGAACAGATCAAAGCTTCAGAAAAAAAATACAACTAAGTGATGAAGAGATAGCCAACCTATCAGATACACAGTTTGAAACACTGGTAATCAAGATGCTCACAGAATTGGTTGAATTTGGTCACAAACTAGATGAAAAAATGAAAGCTATGCTAAGAGAAATAAAGGAAAATGTACAGGGAACCAATAGTGATGGGAAGGAAACTGGGACTCAAATCAATGGAGTGGACCAGAAGGAAGAAAGAAACATCCAATCAGAAAAGAATGAAGAAATAAGAATTCAAAAAAAAAATGAGGAGATGCTTAAGAACCTCCAGGACATCTTTAAATGTTCTAATATCGTAATTATAGGGGTACCAGAAGGGGAAGAGGAAAAGCAACAAATTGAAAACTTATTTGAACAAATAATGAAGGAGAACTCTCCCAATCTGGCAAGGGAAATAGACTTCCAGCAAGTCCAGGAAGCTCAGAGAGTCCCAAAGAAGTTGGACCCAAGGAGGAACTCACCAAGGCACATCATAATTACATTACCCAAGATTAAAATGAAGGAGAGAATCCTAGAAGCAGCAAGAGATAAGGGGACAGTCACCTACAGAGGAGTTCCCATCAGACTGTCAGCTGATTTCTCAAAAGAGACCTTACAGGCAAGAAGGAGCTGAAAGGAAGTATTCCAAGTCATGAAAGGCAAGGTCCTACATCCAAGATGACTCTATCCAGCAAAGCTTTCATTTAGAATGGAAGTGCAGATAAAGTGCTTCTCAGATAAGGTCAAGTTAAAGGAGTTCATCATCACCAAGCCCTTATTATATGAAATGTTAAAAGGACTTATCTAAGAAAAAGAAGACCAAAAACATGTATAGTAAAATGACAGCAAACTCACAATTATGAATAACCACACCTAAAACAAAAACAAACACAAACTAAGCAAACAACTAGAACAGGAACATAACCACAGAAATGAAGATCACATGGAGAGTTAGCAATAGGGGAGTGGAAGGAAGAGAAGGGGGAAAGGTACAGAGAATAAGTAGCATAGATGGTAGGTAGAAAATAGACAGGGGGAGGGCAAGAATAGTATGGGAAATGAAGAAGCTAAAGAACTTATAAGTATGACACATGGACATGAACTAATGGGGGGAATGTGGGTGGGAGAAGGTGTACAGGGTGGAGGGGAGTGAAGGGGGAAAATGGGACAACTGTAATAGGATAATCAATGAAATATATTTTAAAAATAGAATATATAGGAACAGACAAAAAAGAAAAGAAAACTATAGAATACTGAAGAGAAAAATTAAGGAAGACACAAATAAAAGTAAGCATATAGCATGTTCATGCATTGGAAGAATTAACATCATTAAAATGTCCATATTGCCCAAAGCAATCTATAGATTCAAAGCAATCCCTATCAAAATACCAATGACACATCTCACAGATATAGAACAAATACTTCAAAAATTTATATGGGACCATAAACCACCTCAAATAGCCTCAGCAATTTCAAGAAAGAAGAACAGTAGGAGAGATCACACTACCTGACATCCAACTATATTACAAAGCCATGGTGATCAAAACAGTCTGGTATCAACATAAGAACACATACATAGATCAATGGAACAGAATAGAGAGCCCAGAAATAAACCCATGTCAATATGGTAAGCTAATATTTGACAAAGGAGGCAGGAACATAAAATGTAATAAAAATAGCCTCTTCAGTAAATGGTGTTAGGCGATCTGGACAAGTACATGTGGAAAAAATGAAACTCAACCACTAACTTACACCTACACCAAAATAAACTCCAGATGGATAAAAGACTTAAATATGAGTTGTAGCACCATAAAATTCTAGCTTTCAGAGTGGAATGTTAATACCTAGGATTCTTAATCTACAGAGCAAGCAGTTCCCATAAAGAATAATCTATCGCTGCTCATTTGATAGCAACAAGATCATATCCTGCATTTACAGTAAGAATTTGGGATACCGAAATGACTTCTGCCTATATCTTTGGATAGTAGGCTAATCTTAGAAATTTTTTTGCCCAACAATTGGTGTAATGAAACTGAACTGGAAGTGGGGTGAAAGAAATTTCACTTTGAGCCATAGGAAGAAACATTCCCAAACTATTCTTCCTTGAAAATATAAGTTAATTTTGACTCTTAATTAATTTTCATTTATAAGAATTTTAAATAAGACATAAAACAAGGAAAATATATGTTTTTACTTTAAAATTATATACACACTAGATTCATTATTAAGTGTTTTCATTTAAAAAGGTAGGTTGTATCTTTTTTAAGGATTCATACCTTTTCTCATGGATGTTTTCTTGGTCAAACAAAAGAAATAAATACTTTCTATTTATTTAATGGAAATAGTAGCTTGTTCCAGAGCTGTTCACAAGGCCCCTGCCAGCATCTAATTTTGCCCACTTTTTTAAACATTTTCCTTTTCTTCTCCTTTTTTTGCTTTCCCTCCACATACCAGCACATAACAGAAACATTGTCAATGCCTGTTCCAGAAGATCAAAAAGATACCATTTGGCACCTAAAGCAATATCTGAAGAGGCATTTCTTTAAATGCATTTGTCAACCTCCTGAATAAACAATAAAAACAATGTTTTCTTTCTTTACATCTGTATTGCCTTGGAATTTCTTGTGGCCATTTATTTTGGCTCTTTGAATATATGACACACCTGCCACATGCTGCTTGAATTGGCAGGCTGACAAAGTGTAAAAGCTTTTAAGTTATCCTATTTGCTTCAGGTTCAATTTCCCTCACATGTTATGGTTAGTGGTCCACCAATACACCTTCTTTAAGGCATATGAGAGGTACTTAGCACTGCAGATGGAAACGGTGATTTCACAGGCATCCTATGGAAAACTGAGTTTTCTATCTGAAAAGAAAAGCTGTAAAAATAAGGATATTTTGCCTATGTGCAGAATTTTTTCATTAAGTTTTTTAAAACTTAATTACACTTTCCCACAATACTCTCAGAGTACTAAATTATGTATACTTTTTACAGAAAGCAGGTAAGTTATTTCATTTCATAAAGAAATGAACAGACCCACCTCAGTTCATACATATGTCATAGAAAGAAAAACAAAGAGGTGCTACAGTGTCTCTTTCAAGCATAGCTTTAGCAATGTATGTGACTGGATTTTGTCAAAGAAATTCATCTTTTTTATTTTTCCCCATTTTTATTTTCAAATACAGTTGTTCAAATACAGTTGAAATTCATCTTTTTTAAAGGTATATCTCTCTTTAAATGGTATAGAAAATTATGAGAACTTGCTAACAAATGCCATTTAAATATTTTAAATTAATCCAAATTTAATATAAGAACTAAAAACCTAACTTATTTTTAATATGTTTTATTGATTATGCTATTACAGTTGTCCTATTATCCCCCCTTCATTCCCCTCCACCCTGAACACCCTCTCCCACCCACACTCCCCCCCTTTAGTTCATGTCCATGTATCATAAGTTCTTTAGCTTCTACATTTCCCATA
>CM052552.1:19073227-19090720 GCA_028533065.1 Trachops cirrhosus
TAGTTTCTTCTTGTTTTTGTTTCAGGTGTGATTGTTAATAATTGTGAGTTTGCTGTAAAAACCTAACTTCTAAATGCAGTTGTTTTTAAACAATACAGTTTAACTGCTTGCTTATGTGCACAGGACAAAAGTCCCAGTGACATTAAAAGGTCTTCATTCACCCAAAACTGGATTTAAACTTGGAGACAATGGAAGCTTAATATATGGGCAATTCATGTCCTATAATATTCAATATTTGAGATGAGTAAAATACAAAATGAATCACAAGACTGATTGCACTTAATAGATGCTGAGTGATTTTGTTGAATATTCATTCCCTAGATATTTACTGGACATCTAGTATGACTTAGGCACTGATCTAGGTGGTGGGGATACAAAGGCAGCAAAATAAAATCCCTGTCCTGAGAATCATACACTCAATTGGTTGACCATGGATGAGGATGGGGAAAGGGTAAACATAAACAAATAAGCATATCCGTCATTCATTTTATCCATTTAACAAATATTCATTATCATTCCCTAAAATTCAAGTAAGTTAGGCCTTTAAAATATTCATGTGGGAAAAAATCAAGCAACAAACATTATTGTACATGAACTATATGCACAGACTTGTGTCACATGTTTCTGGGGAGTTAGTAGACCTCTAAGACACTGCCTTTGCACTCAAGAAGTCTGCTGAGTTGGGGAGGCAAGAACAATATAATATATAAAATTAGAGCAAACAATCTAGACAAATAAGAGCAAAATTCAGTAACATTAACAACAATTGCAATGAGAGTTCTGAAGAAAATGTCACTAAGGCTGGAGTAGTCAAGAGAGTTTTCAAGCAGGGGAAAGTGGAGCTGGGCCTTAAAGATTGAGGACTAGATGAGGGCAGAGGGGCAGAGAGTATTCCTGGAAGGAGGAACAGTGAGAATCAGGGTGAGAAGCATGGTGAGCAGACATAAGCTGTGTGGGGATGACAAGTTCACACAGTGGAAGATAAATAAGTGAGTAGTTCCTGCAGGACCTTGAAAGTGACTCAACGAGTATATAATGTTATGAAACAGGAACCTCTCTCAAAACATTTTAAGCATAGTATAAACTTGGTGGCCATAAATGTAGTATGGTAACAATGATCTGCCCTTGGAAAATAGTTTTATTTAAGTAGCCTACAACAGACAATCAGAGCAAAGTTTATGCATCCAACATATCCTGGAAGAACAAAAAATGAAAGGAAATAGATGAAGGTTAGAGTATTTCTTGCCAATTCACAGGCTCTGTTAGGCCAGGACAGACAGTGATTTATGTCAGGATGGCATAAAAAGTGGGTACAGAAACAACCTGAAAAGTGCAACTTCCTATTTGCATTTTTAAAGCATTTTCTATCACCTTTATTAATGTACACAGGATTATAGAATAACATAACTGGTATTCTCTAATTGAGCAGGTAACTGTACACCTGTGGAAATTCAAGTTTATTACTTATTAGGAAGAAGTGTTGGAACTACCTGTTTAACAAAGACACCAGCAATTAAAGACGCATAACTGTATTCTTATTTTGCACATTGACTCAAATACTTCTCAATGTTAATCTGTATCATGGAAATTCCTTTTAAAAATGTAGCTGAAATTTCAACAAGGATTTTCTTTCAGTTAGATTTTGTTACAGAACAGGCTCATGCTATGAGTTAAATTCAGTTAGTAACTTTTAAACTATAATGGCATCCTATAAATTCCAGCTACAGGACTTTAACCAGCACTCCAGTGGTTTGAAAGTATTCATGGTCCTCCCAAAGTACATACTGCATTTAACTCAATTGAATTTTCTCATTGATAAGATTTGGTTGACCATTCACTGTTCACTGACACACACAGCAAAACAATATCAAAAGCTATCAGTAAATGTTTATTTATCCTCTGAATGCTTACAAACAGCTCAACTGAGACTGTAATCAAATTTGTAAGTCACATAATAATGATTATTTGTGAAAGAGGTAAACAAAAGTACCATCTAACTGATTTGATGGTGTAAAGCAGCAATTTTCAACCTGAACCCCACCAAATATATTGTTTTGCTGATCTGACAAAAAAAGCGTAATTTTGATTCATTCATACCAGGTGGCTATTGTTGTGTTGACTGTTGTCATTTTTTTATTTGACAATCTAAAGGAAAAGAGGTCAGTTCCCCTGACTAAACAGTCAGATATTGCATGTTTTACAAATTCTTGTGGCACACAGGTTAAAAATCACTGGTGTAAAGGGATTGGTTCATCACTGTATCTAGTAGGTATCCAATGAAGATTTCCTTACATGAATTAATCACTGGTATTATAACTAATAAATTCACATTCTCAGTCTCAATACAAAGTCTCTACTCTTTATTAGAAGCACTTATAAAACTAGTGAAAAAAAAGAGAAAATGCTTTGTGGCTAAAAATGTTGAGAGAGGACCAAATGTACCCTGATTTCAAGGACCAAGTAGTTTAATACATCAATGCCAATACTTCTAGTGGACTCAAGGGGAGTTTTCTGAGGAAGTAAATTTTCTGACTAAGTGTACACAAGATTTCTACCTTTTATGAAGGTACTATGAAGTTACTGCTGCTAGAGGCATTATATCACATTTATATCATATGCATGACTGAAATATATCAAATACATACAGTTAATTGGAAAGTTGACTGCTTTAATAAAGAGTTACAAATGAATTGTTGGGAGCACATACAGAATAGAATTTTAAGTTCTACATATCTAAATATTCACACAGGCCTTAGAGTATCCTTCCTTAAAGACCTCTAAAATAAGAATTCCAACTTTTCTCTTGATTTTTCAATGTGATTAATGTCAGATCGAAAACTATAAGCATTTCTTTACAGAGAAATTTAGAGAAAATGTAAAATACGCTGGCTTTTTAACATCATTTAATTGAATTTTAGACAAGTAGTGAATGTCCTTCGTAATGCTAAAGAAGGATGTGTAACTATAATACACTAATTATAAAGTCATCTTCCTGGTCCAGATATAATAGTTGTACTCTGTATATCGAGGCGAATCTCAACAAGCCTCCAAGGAAAAATTATGAAACTCTCAAAGCAGTGGGGACCTGGAAAGAAGATTGGTTTAATTATACCATGAGAATTTAAAGCAAAACTTGAACCCTAAAAAGTAAAGGTCATCCTCAATAAAAAACAACTTTATGAAATCTATCAGTATGAAATGTGGTTTGACTCAATAAATAGGGAAATAACTTTTATAAGGCATGTAATTTCAATTCAGATTTCATATTTTAAAAACAGAGTGAAGAAAATCAAAATCTAATATAAAAATAGACTAATAACTCTAAATGAGCTCACAAATGAATGAGCAAAGCCAGTGATGAACATATATTATCCTATTGATTACTTTGACCTTGAACAGAGGCCCAAAAAGGTTCATCTATTTAGCCAAAATGCCTCAAATTGTTAGTGTACATATGGAGAGCTCATGATCAAATTCCATCATATGTGATAACTTGTCAATCTGTGTTCAAAATGGGTAGGCAGATTACCAAAAGCTTAACCCAATGGTCCTGATTCACTTCTTTCATTGTCATCTCATACATGTCGGAGCTTAATTTCTAGCTACAGTGGCATTTCACAACACTGAAAACCAGAAAGATACTCTCCATAGCTTTGAGTCCTTGGGAAATGCAGGCCATTACCTCTGAAATTATAAGGATTTATTGATCCCTGTGGGTCTGTGTCTTCCATTAATTTCAATGTAACTGCCTTGATACCCTCTTTCAGTTTCAGAGAACACCATCTTCTTGGCACACATATTTTTGTCCCAAGTGCCTCTGTACTATAGGTTGTCCAAACTTTGGAGTCTACTTTTCCACTCTAATTTCTGAAAACATTTTAGAATCAGATTCAGCTTACTGGTTTATAACAATCTGACCCTACTGGATACAGTCTTTTGCTAAGCAAAACGTAATCTACCTTATTTCTCCTGTTAAGCAAATATTAAGAAGGTTTTGACTTTTTATTTCCTGTTTCTACTTATGAGAGACCATTTCTTCTACTATCCTCTTATCAACATAAACATACATACAAAATATTCTATAAATTCCAAGCCTAAAACCATAAAACTTCTAGAAGAAAACATAGTTTATAAACTATTTGACATCAATGCAGTAATATTTATTTGGATATGTTCCCTCAACCAAGACAAACAAAGCAAAAATAAACAAATGAACTTTATCAAACTAAAAAAAAACTTTTGTATAGCAAAGGAAACCATCAACAAAATAAAAAGACTACCTATGATATGGAAGAATATATTTGCATATGATTTTTCTGAAAAGAGGTTGATGTAAAAATATAAGGAACTCATACAACTTAATAACAAACAAAATAAGCAATCCAATCAAATAATGGGTAGAGGACATGAAAAGACATGTCTCCAAAGATATACAGATGGCCAACAGACACATGAAAAAATGATCAGTATCACCAGTCATCAGGGAAATGCAAATCAAAACTGCAATGAGATATCATCTTACACCAACCAGAGTGGATATTATCAAAAAGTAACATGTGTTAGGATGTGGAGGAAAGGGAACTCTGATGTACTCTTGGTGGAACTGCAAATTTGTGCAGTCACTATGGAAAACAGTATGGAGATTTCAAAAAAAAAAAAGAAAAACAGATCTACCACAGGACCCAACAATTCCACTTCTGGATATTTATCCAAAGAAAACAAAAGCACTTATTTGAAAAGATATAGGCATGCCTATGTTCATTGAAGCATTATTTATAATACCTAAGATACGGAAGCAACCTAGGTGTTCACTAATAGATAAATAAAGTATGATATGTATATGTACATATATATGGCATATTACACAGCAATAAAAAGAATGAAATATTGTCATCACAACAACATGAATAGACTTAGTCTTATGCTAAGTGAAATAAGTCAGAGAAATACAAATACCACATGGTTTCACTTATATGTGAAATCTAACAACAAAACAAAACAAAAACAGTCTCATAAAAACAGAGACCAAAGGAAAGTTTACCAGAGGGGAGGGCATTGGTGGATGGGTAAAAAAGGTGAAGGAGAATACAGTCAATAAAACTGTGATAAGTTTGGATGGTGAGAAAAGATTATTAGAATTATCGGGGTGATCACATTGTAAGGGCTAAAAATCTTGAATCGCCATATTGTACATCTGAAACTAATATAATATTGTATACCAAGTAAATGCAAATGTAAAAGTCCTCTATATCAGTTTCTAATCAATTGGTAAATGGGGAATTTTATTGAGTAAAAATTCCAAGAGTAAGGTTAGGGTTTACAAAATAACACCTAGAAGACAATGAGGATAAATTCACTTGATTGAGTACAATTTATAATGTATTCTGAAGGTATTCTAAAGTAGTATCTTAGTTATTAAACAATTGGTATTCCTAGCTGTTAATAATAGTTAACATTTATGGTATTCTTATTCTGTGCCAGGCACTGTGTTAAATGTTTAATTATCTCACTCATTAATACCAACACTGCATGATGTAGATAATAATAACGAGCGATATTTAACTTTTATTTTTAAAAAATATGTTACAAATCTCAACTCTAGACTTGTCACCAAATACTGATATTGAGCTTTTCAATATTTAAAGTTCTTAGATGTCATAATAATGGAGTCACAAATACTAATTTAAAATCTCAAGATTCTCAGCTCTCTTTCCAGCTTCCTGCAATTACAATATGAAAATTCATTACTGCCTACCCATGGAAGCTAGAAGATCCTGAATTGCTTATAATTTTTTGAATATGTCATCTCATGCATATCTGGAAAATAAATTAGAAAATGCATGACACATTGGGTTTAAAATCTGCCATTCAGGAAAATATGTGGTCCAGAAATCTGGCATCCAGCTGAAAGAAGGGAAGCATAAAAGCCTTTGGAGGTATTAAATCCATCCTCAGTAATAAAATTATTTATTAAAAAAGGTCATCTAAATCCAAGTGAAAACTTTGAACCAAGATTTTAAAATTATGAAAAAACTGTGAAAGTAGCCATTGCCTCAAAAATTCTTCTCTTTCTTGCTAATTTTTAAGCTTCCATATCAAAATCTGGAGTATGCAAATCATAAAGAGAAGAAAAAATAAAAGGTGTCTCCACATGAAAGTTTCAGCACAAGGTCTGAGTAAGAACCTGAAAATAAAGCAGAAACTTGAAAGTAAAACTCAAGAAAAATGGTGAAGTCAAACCAGCAAGGAAGCCTGTATACTAAGGTATGCACCAACTTATATGGAAAGTAATAAGATACATATCGATTAAGAATCATTTGAAAACCAATTCAGCTTAAATGGCCAAGCAAAAGAGAAAGAGGAAGAGGAGAAGGATTAATGGCTTCAATATTGAGTTAAAGAGAGTACTTACATTTATACATAGATTAATGGAGCACACTCCATTAATTAACTGCCCACTAAAACTGATGAAATTCTATACAGTAGTTACCATGTTGTGTTCATCAATTTAAAGTCATGGAAGTACACCATTTAGGGATGATGAGAAAATTAGAGTTAACATTCTATCATCTATATCACCAAGTACTGAATGACTTAAATGATTAGACTTGGCTGCCATATAATTCCATAGATATCCATGAAGGAGACCAAAATGCCTTGATTCTATTGTAAATAACAATAAAATCTCACAAAAAGTCATAAAGGTTCTCAGTATAATAAAAACTTCAACTCACAGTGACACAAAACTGACCTTAAATTCCCAGGTTCTGAGTATGGATGGTATTATCAATCACATGTACTACTAAACACTTGTTCCAGTAAAAACACTCAAGCAACAATTTGGCTTTCATATTAGTAGTCAGTGAAACAAAACAATTTGAGTTATCAGCTGTGTCAAAAGTCAAATAAGACTCTTTCTTCGAAGGACAAAAGTTTTGAGAACTCTGGGGTGGCAAGTGATCATGAAAGATCAAATTTAGTTCGTTACCATCAGGCAAGTGAATTAAGTACTCTAAACAATTCATGGTAAACAGCTCGTATTCAATTATTGGATGCATGTTGATAGTAGTTCTTTATAATTCATCTCTCATAAATATATTCCCTGAAGAAACATGTATTAAGGACTAACTTGGGGCCACATTACTAGAATGTCAAGATGCATAAACATTAACAGGAACGGCCCTCATGTTCACATTTTATTTTCAGAATATCCAATGAATTTCCAAAAGGTAATCTTCGTGGATAGATGACATTGATTTAGGAATCCCTATGTTATATACCCTTCATTTTCTTAAACTTATGTTTAGGCCCACAAGGTTACTGATGTAGAAGCCAAGCCATATCATGAAGAATTCACTGAATCCTTGATCATGTTCTTCAGGTATCTTCCCATTAAGTCTTATGTTGCAATTCTGTCTCTCTCTCTCCCTGATAAAAACACCCATGTGACATTTCTACAGATCAGCTCTTTCCCATTCTCAGGAAAGACTTCCTAAACCTTTATTGCTGGAGTATTTTCCAGCTGATACCTCCTCTTCCTCATTCCCAATCATTCTTGCAAGCATTTCAATATGGCTCCCATCTACACCATTCTATTAAAATGACTGCAGATCCAAAATAATTTATGAATAACACTAATTTGACTTAAAGTTCACTAGAACCATAGATATATTTACTACTACATCCTCCACCACAATACCTGGTACAACTAGGTTCTGAATAAATACTAGAAAATTTGAATACTATATAAATAGTAAAGGTGGCAGTATAAATAACAGAGTAGTTACTCATTAAAAATCTTTGAATTGTCAGTTGTGTATAGGCAAGGGTTTGTATATTTACAAAAAAATGATTTTTCCTCATTCATTTTATAAATATGTATTAAGTACTATGTACAAATTATTGGACATGGTTCCTTCCTGTTCTCATGGACTTCAAGAGCTTAGCAAACTATAATTTTGATGCCACACACTTAAATTTGTTTATATATACTATATGCATATATTTTGTAATATTATATTGTATATATGCTAAGGTCATATAGAATTATGGAACATATCTCCCTAGAAAGGGTGAAATCCTCCTTGTTCTTCTAAGGCCACCTTCTCAACTCTATCAAGCAGAAGGGATCACCAAGTTTTCAAAGCACTGTTCAAATAGAACTATGTACCATGATCCCATTGTATCTTAGTTATGCGCGTATTTCTGTGAACCATTTAGGGGCAGGAGCTAGCCTAGTACCTGGCAATCAGTAGGCTGGCTCTCAGTCCATTTGTTTTCATTGCATATATGAGGGAACTACGGACAGAAAAGTAAAGATAGGTTAGTTTTTCTGTGGTGTATAGAATGAGCTTTAGAATCACAAAGGCTTTGAACCTTAGTCAAAATATTTAACCTCAGGATTTCAGTTTCCTAGCAGGATTACATCATATGACAAATGCGAAAACCTCTAGTGTGAAATAGGCACTTAATAAACCCAAGATCCTAGTTAATGACATAGCACTGGTGTTAGACACTGTAGGTGAGTTGTTAGAAATTTAAAGACAATGAAAATATAAACAAACACATTATGGTATTTATTTGATGTTTAAACTTGACCTGAGCCCCAAAAAATACCCCAAATAACCTCAGCAAACTTGAGAAAGAAGAACAAAGTTGAGGTGATCACAATACCTGATAGTAAACTATACTACAAGGCCACTGTAATTAAAACAATCTGGTACTGGTATAAGAACAGACATATAAATCAATGGAATAGAATAGAGAGCCCAGAAATAAACCTGTGTCTCTGTGGTCAATTAATGTTTGACAAAAGGGGCAAGAACATACAATGGAGTAAAGACAGTCTCTTCAATAAATTCTGTTGGGAGAACTGGACTGATACATGCAAAAAAAAAAAATGAAACTAGACCACCATCTTATACCATTCACCAGAATAAACTCAAAATGGATAAAAGACGTAAGTGTGAGTCCCAATAACATAAAAATCCTAGAGGAAAACATAGGCAGTAAAAGCTTGTGTAGCAATGTTTTTGCTAATGTACCTTTTAAGGCAAGGGACATAAAGGAAAAAATAAACAAGTGGGACTTCATCAAATTAAAAAGCTTCTGCACAGCCAAAGAAACCATCATCAAAATGTAAAGGGAACCTACTGTATGGGAGAACATATTTGCCAAGGATACATCCAACAAATGTTTAATCTCCAAAATATATAAAGAACTCATATGACTCAACACCAGGAAAACAAATAATCCAATTAAAAAGTGGGCAAAGGATATGAATAGACACTTCTCCAAAGAGGATATACACATGGCCCACAGACATAGGAAAAAAATGCTCAACATCACTAGCCATCAAAGTGATGGAAATTAAAACCATAATGAGATATCACCTTACACCTGTCAGAATGGCTGTAATTAATATATCAATGAAAAGGTGTTGGCGAGGTTGTGGAGAAAAGGGAACCCTAGTGCACTCTTGGTGGAAATGTCAACTGGTGCAGCCCCTTTGGTAAACAGTATGGAATCTCCTCAGAAAACTAAAAATGGAACTGCTTTCTGTCTTATGTTTTTCTTATTCCTTTGGTTTTTATCATAAATTATATTTATTTCTTTTTTCCTTTTTTTATGGTTGTGCAATTACAGTTATCCCCATCTTCCCCCCACCACTCTCCCCTCCAACTAACTTTTGACCCAGTGATTCTACTGGTGGAAACATATCTGAGGAATCCTGAAACACCAATTAAAATCAATATATGCATGCCCATGCTCATAGAAGTGCTATTTACAATAGCCAAGTGTTGGAAACAGCCTAAGTGCCCACCAGCAGGAGGGTGGATTAAAAAATCGTAGCACATCTACACAATGGAATACTACACAGCAGAAAGAAAGAAGAAATTCCTACCTTTTGTGGCAGCATGGATGGAACTGGAGAATATTGCACTATGTGAAATAAGCTAGTCAGTGAAAGAGAAATACCATATAATCTCACTTATAAGAGGATTCTAATGAACTAGATAAACTAATCAGCAAAATAGAACCAGAGGCACAGAATTATGGAACAGACTGACAGCTATAAGAGGGAAGGAGAGAGGAGGGGACTGATTGAAACATGGGTAAGGGATTAAAAAACATATATGAAGGACCCATGAACATGGGCAATGGTGAGGGGGCTGATTATGAAAGTTGGGGGTGAGCTGGGTGAAGGCAAAAAAGGGGGAAAAAGTGGGACAACTGTAACAGCATAAACAATAAAATTTAAAAAAAGAACCTTGACCTTAGCTAAAGTGAATATTTAAATAAATTCAGTGTGGGAGAGTGCAAAAGACCTGGATGGGGAAAAGTAGGGAGCTACCCCAGGGACAGAAAACAGAGCTGATGTAACAGCATCCTTAGAGACTAGAGTAAAATTCATCCAGATGTTAGCAACATCAGTTAATTAAGTAGGAAAAAAGTTTTATATACTATAAATAAAGGTATAGTACTTCAAGGTCACGAAAACAGAGTAAATAAAAGCAGTGTCTTTACAAATCTTTAAGCAGTACCTTTTCTAGATCTTTAAAAGGGAAGCAATTTAAAAATAATTAAATAATGTCTCATGAAAATGGAAATTTTAAACAACTAGGTACTTAGTTATAGGAACAAAAAAATTAAAAAATTAAATGTCCCTGCTTTTAAAACAGAAACATGAAACATATCCTATGATAACATAATGGTTGAGAAGAGAGTCAGAAGGCCTTGTTCATAATCCCACCTCTTACCTACTAGTTGAAATATCTTGGGCAAGTTACCGAAATGATCTGTATTTCAGTATCCCCATCCATAAAATGGTGTCAATAATAGTATCTATCTTATAGGGTTGCTCTGTAATGTGTTAATATTTATAAAGCACTTAGAACAGTGCATGCCACAAATTAAGCACTAATTAAGTGCTTCTGAAATAAATCAGTTGAACTCATATTTTTCAATATGGAAACAGGAATCTGAACAAATTTTGTCCCATTAATTTATAATGACTAATTTTTTCAAATGTTATATATTTACTCCAAAGCCATTAAGTTCCTTATATAAATTCTTAAAAATGAGAAACCCTAGACATAAACAAGAAAAACATAAAGGCAAGAAGTTGACTTGTTTCATGTTTCTTTAGAAGGTTCTATTGGTTGCAACTATAGAGAGTCATGGAGCTACACATTTTAGCTCAACACAGTGAAGGAATGGCTCTTCCATGGTGCATTGGACTGCTTCACTAGGTAGTGCACCCCTCTGCACTTGGTTTCTACCACATGACATGGGAAACTGGATTAGAAACATTAAAATCACCATACAATGCTAAAATGCCATGAGTCAATAGCTTTTTATTATAGTATCCGAGAAGTGCATTGTTAACTTGTATATTATGTGCATAGCACTGCATTTGGTTTTTGGTTGACACAAATGCATTTATGAGGCAGGTTCTCTTCCCTCAATGAATTTATAATCTAATTGGAGAAATAATCTCACATCCCCAAACTATTAGAGTAGCAAATGATTAAATTCTGAATCTCACTTGTTTTTTAACTATAAATCTGAGAAATACAGAATAACATGCTATGCCATCTTAGAATACTCTTATTCAAATGCCCTGTCAGAATACTCTCTTATTCAATATTTCTTATAAACCACAATGACCATATCTATACAAATGAAAGAAATAACCATCGCAGGATTCCTATTTTCCTTTAATGTGAATATGAAAGTGTTATATCTACCAATGTCTCCCAAATGCAAAGCACTCGATACATTGATCGTAGCAGGTCCAGGAAATGCAGGAAAGAAAAAGAACAAACCTATACATCTTCATTATGCATAAAACATGTGTTTTTATACATTGTTGAGTTGCTCAGTCATGAACTCAAGCAGACCTGAAGTTAAGATGCATTCTCCACATTTTTGTTTAATATGAGCCTGAGCCACAGAGTCACAATGTAGGTAATGATGATCTACAAAGCAATTACCACATTTTTCAGACAAGACAACAGGGCTATAATGATAAGGGACTTTGACATAGTTACAAAGAGAGTTAGTGACATAGCCAGCACAAGAGCTAAGTTCTAATACCTAGAGTTGAACACTTTGTTCTATACATTCTACACCTTGGAAATGTTTTAATCTCTCTCCCTCTCTCTCTCTCTCTCTCTCTCTCTCTCTCTCTCTCTCTCTCTCTCTGTCGTTCTCTCTTTCTCTTTATATTTAAATTCTTAATATTCATGTCATGAGAATACATGTGATCAAAAGAACTTAAGCCACTATACCTCTACTTAAAACCAATCTAATTACAATTTGGAAGCTGAAATACATGTTTCCAAAAGAAGTAATAGAATAGTGGCCTCTTTTTACAAAGAAGACTATAAAACTACCAGGAACCTGCTAAGGAAGTTAATAGATAATCTTTATTATTGGATACAAATTAGATTTTTAAAACAATCCAAGCATCGAAGTCCAAAAGAAAGCAAGATTTGGAATTAGTGAAAAAAGCTGGCAGCTAGCTGGTGGAAAAGAGACCACTACAGGATTTTTCAGAAACCAAAGGAAGATACAGCCACATATGTACATGTTTGTATCATACTGCTGGAAACCAGTGCATGGGAAGTTGGGGAGAGAGGGATGCGGGCACTTAGGGTGTGTATGTACATATGTGTGTGTGTGCTTTTGGGAGAACAGATAAAATCTTATGACTGTTGGCTGAAAAGGAGCTAAGCCTAATAAGACATTGCATAACATGTATGACACAGTTCTTTCCTATATAAAAAGTGCTAAGAAATAATAGTTCACTCGAAACCTAAAAATTTCAGACTTTCATTATTCAGAGCAGTGGGAACTAACAACAAAAACAATTAACTAGGGCAGTAGAAGAGAAAGCTATAGGAAGAAAGCCGACAAGAAGCTATATAGGCATATGGCCCAGAGCTTCTCAAAACACCAAGTATTTTGAGTAAAAAGAAAAGTTCTCCTTAAAAGAAAAATCAAAGAAAGTATATGAGGTTATTAACAAAAGTTGGTAAGAGAAAGATACTCATAATTATGCACTTTCATTTCCTTAAATATTATTAAAATTGTGTATCAATCTGTCTATAACTGGTAACTCAATATTTATATTGACAATTTTAATGAAAGATTAATTTTCAAAGGAAACAAAACCTGATTCAGTTGTATACTATAAACCTATACTCACTATTATCCACACATGGAAAGCCCACATGATTGGAATTTACAACTTGGTATGACTTAATGGCATCTAACAGAATTGCAAGCATAGAGTCTGCATAAGGCTAGCATAATTGCAAAGCATAATTCAAGAAACGGGTACTCCACAAAATACTAGCAAATAACTAAAGTCATGTATTTACAATGACTGTTTTCATCACTTTGGTGGTATTTAAAATGTACATATACAGATTACAGCTGAATCAATTGCCTAGCAGTTCCTATCAATGAAGATTTAGAAAATGAATGGATTTCTCATTCATAATTAATTGAACAAACAATAGTAAATTTAACAAATATTCAGCCATTATTCTACCCAAAAGAGGTTGGATCAATTTTTTTAAGATAGAAGAGGAGAATAATGTGGCATGAGATTATGAACATAAATAATGGATATATGAGAAAAATAGCTTTTCTTCATCAGTTTTATGAAAAGCTAAAGCATGCTACTGTCTGAAATCAGTCAATGATATAAAATAAGTTCAGTTAATGAAAATACTGGGTGATTTTTAAAAAATTGTGGTTACTAGCAACCATTTTGGATAGAAATCTTTTCAATACAATCCTCTGTATGTGTGTGTGTATAAATGTATATGTTAATAAACAACATACATAAAACCTAATTATATCTCTCTCTCATTACTAGAGATGTTTTAATACCTTACGACCAGCATTCCTGGACATCAATTCCTATTAAGGTTAACAGAAGCCGTTGGTGTTTTGTTTAAGTATAAATTGACCTTAGGCTATAACAATGTGGGTTTTTTTCTTACACTTGATCTCTGGTAAATTCATATTTTGTTTTTCTTAATGACCAAATGCTGATCAAATTTTTATTGACTGGTTTTCAGACAGTTGGGTTCCACTTAATGTTTCACTGCATTTGAGAATGTATTAACAATCTCAGTAAAAGGAAAAATGTGATCTTACAACATAAATTCAAAATTAACTGTATCTTATACTGGTAGCTAAAATAAAAATCTGCTTCTTACAATTGCAAAGGTCTATAAGCTGACACAAATAATTGAGAGACTATCGATTCTCAAATCTAGTGGAAACTAGAATTAAAACCTGAGAAAAATAATTTCATATCTCGTTTATTTACCAGGTTATTTATGCCAACAGAAAAATCAGGAAAACCATTAGTGATAAGTGGAGTGATACTGTATCAACTAAAGATAAAATTACCAAAATAAAACATCCTATTGTAACTGGTATCCAAATACACTAGTTATGCTAAGTAGAGTTGAAAAGACCATACTTTAAACACCATCTGATGCAACACAAATGCTACTTTCTAAAAGCAGATGGAAGCTGACATGATACAAGATTAATGAAGAAAAGAGGAGGGAGTAATGAAGAAAAAGGGAACTAAAATAGACTTTTTACTGCTGAGCTCATAGTAGGTTTTCACAAATGTATTTTAGCATATATATATTATATATGGAGTTATCGAGTAAATTTCTTTGAGTATATACATTTGTACATAGATAACTCTATTTAGGGCACATCTTGTAAGCTACTATGGTATTTATTTTGTTATGGTAGAGGCATCTACTTTAAATTAAATAGAATATTTGCTGTTCATTACACTAAATAGTACAAAGCTGAACTTAATTTAAAAACTATACTTCTGAAGAAAATGCATGTGAGTTTTTACTAAGCACACATAAGAAACATGTCCTTTTGTATGATTTCTTTTCAGGAGGGTACTACCACTAATGCAGGGTATTGTGAGCATTCACATCCACACAGCACTTAAAAATCCTCACATGATAAGTGAAGTCGTATGCTTATTTGAAAAAACATTCCATTGGCAAAATGAACCTTTAAAAACACTTTAAGATGTTCTTTATTTTTATTCTTTTTTTAGTCCACATTTCTATTTGAAAATATGCACAAATATTTTTGAAGCAGGTATGATGTTAATGAGGGAAAATAATTTTCCCTCTATATACAAAGCATACTTATGGGAGGAAAAGATGCACATGCAGAAATTGAATGATAATGGCAGTTCGTTTTTGATTCTTCTTCACCAGGCTCTCTTATACTATTATTAGTAAGAAAATAATTCTTCAATCATATTTCATTAAAAAGAGCACAAAAGATTAATATTCAGTATTCTTTGCATTCATAAATAAATTCTATGAGTTCAGAAGTGTTTCCACTAAAAGCAGCTACTTCTCTTTTAATGCTGATTCTGGTCCCAGAATAATTTTTTCAACACCATAATTTCTGTGAGGAATAATTTTTTATTGTTACTGACCCATCAGATATTACAAAATTCCATGAGTTCACATTAAGATCTTCTAACAATAACAACTTATTTATTGGAACACTGGCAAGTTGGGGATCAATAAAAGTGAAATTTCAAAAACCAAAACTCTAAAACATTAATATTTGTCTCTTTTTATAAATCTGGATAAAAATCTTTTTGAAAGTCTCTTTAAAGTTTTTGCCCCCTTTGACATAAGACGGCAAAATAAAAGTTATTCTTTTTCTGATAACTGTAGGTCATCTTTACAAAGAAATATTAGTCATGCCTCAAAGAATATATTGGGCACTATTAAATAGCCCCAAATGCCTGTGTGTTTGGAGTCCTCATGTCTATTTTTACAGCTTGTGTGTCTTCTTCCTCACTGGCAACTATTTATTGGCTATGACTTAATAGTGTACCTGGATTCAGGGAAGATGGCGGCGTGGTAGGAGGGAGCACACTCCACCTCCCTCTTCACATGGGAGGAAAACCTAGCCATTCTATGGAGGACTAGAGCAAATCCTACGGAGGATTATCACAGCATACATGAAAATAGGAGATCAAAAATTGTAGCGGACATTGAAAGACCAGACAGTAAGGAGACTACTGCAGGATAATAACGGCCCAGGGATCAGCTCCAGGAGCAGGGAGGTTGCAGACCCAGCCCTGGAGCTCCGGGGTCTGCCGCAGGGCTCTCGGGGTCGGGGAGCTGGATCATCCGCTCCCTCCCTGGCCAAACAAGGACTGAGCAACACTGATTGGGGGACCACGGAGCAGGCTTTGGGGAACATCATGGCCCAGCCAGTGGAGCCAAAGACAACCGGGCCTTGTGTGGGCGCCCCAACCGGGAGAGAGTGTTTTTTGGTGGAAGGCCTGGGGCCCACAGCCGTATGCACGGAAGAGGCGTGGGCATTCTGCGGGATACCCAGTGCCCAGGCCTTGAATTTGGGGAAATTACAGGCCCCTCAGAATCCACAGAGTGCACACTAGTGAACCCAGAAAAGGTGCGAGCACTCCTCAGTGAACTTTCAGAGGGAGTGCTGAAGAGCGCCCGGATCCCGCACCCTGGTGAGAGGCACCTGACAGGCTTTGGAGAGATCGAGGCCCAGCCAATGGGTCAGGGGACAGCAGGGTCTTGTGCCTGCGCCCCAACCCAAAGAGAGGGATTTTTGGTAAAGGCCTGCTGCCTACAACCATGAGCACGGAAAAAGTGCGGGCGTTCTGTGGGATCCCCGATGCCCAAGGCCGTGAATTCGGGGGAAGAGCGAGCCCCTCAGAATCCACAGAGTGCACACCTGTGAACCTGGAAGGGGCACACGCGCTCCACAGTGGGCTCCAGAGGCAGTGCCTGGGAGCATGGAGATCTGGTGCCCAGGGCCCTGCCAGGGGCTTTGGGACTGCAAGGCTGGACCTGGGGACAGTACACCATAGGCTGACGGAGCTCTGAACAGGAAGGGAAAAAAGCCACAGCATAGACCCCTAAGTCTGCTTCAGCCAGCAAAATCAGGAAAACTTGTTTGGCCAGTTTGAAACCAATAAAACGTTTTGTTTTTGTTTTTTTGTTTTTTTTTTCTTTTCTTTTTTTGCTTGATTTTTTCATTAAGTAACTTTTTATTTTTTAATTCATATTATTGTTATATTGTTCAATTCCTTATGCTTCTATTTCTTTCTAGTGTTGATCCTTCTCCCTTTCTTTCCAAATTTATCTCTTCCTTCCATCTTCTGCTTTTTTCCTTCATTTTTTGAACTTGCAAGTAATAGCATATCTGTATTATTATTTCATTATTCTTACACTTTTTATTGCAATAATATTTTAGTATTTCTCTTCTTTTGGTATAGCCTTCGTTCCTTGGTTAGTTATAATGTATGATTTAATAGGTTTCCCCTGTTATCTCACTCATAGTGTATAGCTAATTAACTGTCCTTCATTTGTGTTCCATTACTACACTTCTCAAGGCTCCATAACTCCTATTCTGTTATCTAGATCTCGT
>CM052552.1:19091220-19138308 GCA_028533065.1 Trachops cirrhosus
AATAAGGAGCTCATACCCTTTGCAACAACATGGATGGAGCTGGAAAGCAGTATTCTAAGTGAAATAAGCCAGGCATTGAAAGACAAATACCATATGATCTCGCCTTTAACAGGAACCTAAACAACAAAGCAAACAAACAAGTAAAATATAACAAAAGAGACTGAAATAGCGGACAGGTAGTCAGTGACCAGAGGGGAGAGGGGAGCGAATTTCAGGGGAGAAGGGAAGCATTTACAGGAACAAATATAGAGGACAACTGGACAAAACTAAGGGGGTTGGAAATGGCAGGGATGGGTGGGTGGGCTGCAATGGGAATAAAGGATAGAAAGTGTACTTAATAATCTAAAATTAAAAAAAACGGAATAAAACATGAAATTTTCGATGAATCAAAAATATAGTAATATCAAATGTAAGCAGTGCATTCACTATGTGTTGCTGTTAATCTTAAGATTTTCAGGTACATGAATTCATTTGCTGCTGATAACAATCCTTTGAGGTAGATACCATTATTGTCCCTGTTTTACAGATGAGAAAATTGGGACAAGGAAAGATTAAGTAAATTGGTCTTAGATCACAGAGTGGATAGGTGAAAGTGCCAGGATCAAATTCAGGCATGCTTCAGAATGGTTGATGTCAACCATTACTCTGTACTGCCTTCCAGGGGCACAAAAGTGCACAAACCTACCCTAAAATTCATAAACATTATGAGCAATTTTAGCACATAAGGAGTCCAAGTATTTTTTTTAAGTTTTAAAGATTATTCAAAGTTCTGTTTCATGTTATTTTTTAAATTATTTTATTGTTCAATTACAGTTGTCTGTATTTTCTTCCCACCACTGCGCCCCACCCCCAACAAACTCACTTCCCTCCCTTGCTTCCACCCCACCCTTGGTTTTGTCCATGTGTCCTTTATAGTAGTTCCTGAAAACCCTTCCCCTCACTGTCCCCTCCCTTCTGGCTATTGTTAGATTGTTCTTAATTTCAATGTCTCTGGGTATATTTTGTTAGCTTTTTTCTTTTGTTGATTATGTTGTATTCAAAGTTCTATTAAGACATAATATGATTTCTGGAGGTTCCAAGCAATACTAACAACAGTTCTCCTTAAGTTTTATTTAGAGATGAAATATGTAGTTGCATTGTATTCATAGACTTGATATCAAAATACATAAGCATCTGGTGGATTAGGAAAATGAAATTTAACTTCACTATGTTGGTGAAAAATGAGTGCCTTCTTAATGGATGTGTTCAAATGTAGAGGAGAATGACTTGTATGGGATATGCTTATCAGATGTGTGGTGAAATTAGATCCAGACATGAAACTTTACTCAGGGTTTCAGCATCCCCATCAAACATGTTG
Organism: Trachops cirrhosus; assembly: GCA_028533065.1. Taxonomy (NCBI): domain Eukaryota; kingdom Metazoa; phylum Chordata; class Mammalia; order Chiroptera; family Phyllostomidae; genus Trachops; species Trachops cirrhosus. Next base: position 19,092,578 of record CM052552.1, read on the forward strand.
GCTTGTCTCTATCTTAACAACTGTCACAATGTAGCAAAACCCTTGCTTAGCTGTCTGCTTGACTCTGAGGTTCTCAAGGACATATCACATTTGTCATCAATGTCTGGCTTAATACCTCACACGTAGTATGCTCTCTACAAATACTTGCTAAACCAATGGAAGTTGTAAGGATATGCAAGGCACTGTGCTTGCTGGTGGGAAAATAAAGATTTGGTCCACATACGGGGTATCATGGAAAAATGCCTAGTATATAGTGGGACTAATAAGAGAGGCACCCCAAAAACAGAGATGCTCAGTGTCTTTATATAAGAAACCTACTTTCCCCATAAAAGTTACAGAGTAAGTGGCAATGCAAAGTTGTCTGAATCCATTGCTTCTCTTTAAAATACATCAACAACCTTCTCAACGTACCTGTTAATTTTCTTTTGTAATTTTTCAAATAGGAATGATATAACTTTCATTATTCATCAGTCACCACAACTTTTAATAACAGCTTTATTGAGATATAATTCACATACCATAAAACCCTTTAAAATGTACAATTCAGTGGTTTTAGCATATTCACAAGTATGAGCAATCATCACAATCAATTCCTGAATATTTTAGTACCTTTCTCATCAAAGAAATCCTATACCCTTTAGCTATGTCCCCACTACTTCATCCTTAAGCAACCATTAATGTACATTCTGTCTCTATGGATTTGCCTACTGGACATCTCATATAAATGGAAAGAATCATGCAGTATGTAGCCTTTTGTGTCTGTCTTCTTCCACCAATAAAAGTGTTTTCAAGGTTTATGCATATTGTAGAATGTATCTGTACTCCATTCCTTTTATTCCTGAATAATACTCAATTGTATAGATACATTATGTTTATCCGTTCATCAAGTGATGTCCATTTGGGCTGTTTCCTTTTTTTAGCTATTACAAATAAGTAGGTAAAATTTTAAAACAACATAATTAGGCTATAGAAGGACATCCAAGGCAATCTATTATTTATCTTTAGATAAATATTTGTGATGGTCAAGTGATAGAAAAAAGTTGAGGTTCCTTACCTTAATACTAAAACTTATTTGAATACCTGCTCAGTATTATCCTCAACACCTAGAAATGTGGTTGACTTATATAATGTGTTCACAGAGGCATGTTGAATAAACAATCAATGCAAAAAAATAGAAAGTGATATGAAAAGAAGAGTAAAACAAAATTTCTGAGAGGTCAAGTATCAGGGGGGAATCAACCCTGGATTTAAAATGTGCTGTGATAAGAAAGGAGGGGAGAGGTGAGGACTGTCTGAAAGAACGTGAAGGGATTACTTAAAGAATATATATGAATAACCCATGGACATGGACAATGGTGTGGGGATTGACTATGGGAGTGGGGGAAGGCTGGGTTGAGGGTGGTAAAGGGGGAAAAACTGGGACAACTGTAATAATGTAATCAATAAAATGTTTTCTTAAAAACTAAAAGAGAAGGGGGGAGGGTGGCGGGAAAAAAAAAACTAAAAGAAAAAAATGTGCTATGATACCTCATGTACTAAACATAGTTTGTATGAAAATCTCCTAAACGAAAGATTCCTATAAAATATCAGGAACTGCCACTGTTAAATAATAGCATGCATCACTGTAATACAACTTTTAAAAGTGTGGTTGCTGTTACCGACAGTATTGTGCAGAACATACTTATCCTGCACAAGCTTACTATTAATTTAATGATGCTTTCCACTTCTAACATTTTATAGTATTATAACTCAGAAGTATATTGTAAAGTTTGTAGCATCTGGTCATTCCAGATGTTTACTTCATCAAACAGTACTGTCTTTCACCAGTGCTCAGTGCTATGTCATTAAGATATAGTGAAAGAGATAGGCAGCAAATGAAATTTTTTTTGATTCCGATGAAATTTTTTCTACTTCTATAATATAACCACAGGGGTTATAAGTGTATACTGTGGAGTTAGAGAGGTAAGTTCAAGTTTTTTAAGTTGCCATTTACTAGAAGAATATCACTGGATGTTCTATTTAATCTCTCAGAGACTCACATGCCCTGCCTGTTAGAGGAGATAAATAATAACACCAACATCACAGGGTTGTATGTAGTGAGATAATATGTGCAAAATGCTTATCACAGTGTCTGGCACACAGTAAGTAGCTATTTCTATTAGAAACGGCAAAAAATTACATTATCTCTATCACTTCTTAAAAAATCATAATATTCTTCTTCCCTTTTTTCCCTAGTTGATTATTCTCAAGTTAGCCCTGCTCTGACACAAAAAAACTAGTTATCAATAAACAAAAAATGTATGACAGATTTATTTTAGTCATACGTTTATTTTATTTTAGGTCAGACATTACATGAAAAGATTCAATTTAAAAGATCCACAGCCACGACATATCTACAATACAACTGCAATCTACCACAGAAGGAAGGCAATAATCAAGTTTAGAGCAGAATTTAATGACACACAGGCTAAAAGAACAATTCAAAGGATCAATAAATCCAGGGGCTGGTTCTTTGAAAACATAAACAAAATAGACAAGCCTTTGACCAGACTCATCAAGAAAAAAAGAGAGAGGACTTAAATAAACAAAATCAGAAATGAAAGAGGAGAGATTAAACAGATATCACAGATATACAAAAGATTGTAAGAAATTACTATGAACTATATGCCAAGAAATATGAAAACCGGGGTGAAATGGACAAATTTCTACAATCATATAATCTTCAAAAACTGAATCAAGAAGAAGCAGAAAGACTGAACAGACTGATAACAGCTAATGAAATTGATGCAGTAATCAAAAAACTCCCAGCACACAAAGGCCCTGGACCAGACAGTATCACAGGAGAATTTTATAAAACATTTAAGAAACAGATTACCCCCGCCCCCCAAAAAGATAATCCTTATCCTTCTCAAATTATTTCAAAAAAAATGCAAGAAGAGGGAAGACTCCCAAACTGTTTTTATGAAGTCAGCATCATCCTAATCCCAAAACCAGATAAAGACACAAAAAAGAAAGAAAATTACAAGCCAATATCACTGATAAACATAAATGCTAAAATCTTCAACAAAATATTGACAAACCGCATCCAGTAATTTATTAAAAACATCAGTCCTGGCTGGTGTTGCTCAGTGGAGTGAGTGCCAGCCTGTGAACAAAGGAGGTGCTGGTTTGATTTCCAGTCAGAGCACATGCCTGAGTTGTGGGCTGTGTCCCCTGTGAGGGGCATGCGAAAGGCAAACTGCACATTGATGTTTCCCTCCCCTTCTTCCTCCCTTCCCCTCTGTCTAAAAATAAAATAAATAAAATCTTTAAAAAAATATCATACACCATGATCAAGTGAGATTCATCCCAGATATGTAAGGATGGTAAAATATTCACAAATCAATAAATGTAATACATCACATAAACAAAATGAAAGACAGAAATCACATGATCATATCAAGAGATGCAGAAAAAGCATTTGATAAAGTACAGTACCCATTTATGATAAAAACACTCAGCAAAGTGGGAATAAAGGGAACATTCCTCAACATAATAAATGCCATGTATGAAGAACCTACAGTCAACATCATATCAATGGGCAAAAACTAAAAGTTTTCCCACTAAGATCAGGAACAAGACAAGGATGTCTGCTTTCACCACTTCTATTTAACATAGTATTGGAAGTTCTAGCAATAGTGATCAGACAAGAAAAATAATTAAAAGGTATCCCAATTGGAAAGGAGGGAGTAAAATTGTCATTGTTTGCAGATGACGGATAGTTTACATAGAAAACGCTATAGACTCCACCAAAAAACTACTCAGCCTAATAAGTGAATTTGGCAAAACAGTGGGATATAAAGTCAATATTCAGAAATTGAAGACATTTTTGTATACCAACAATGAAATATCAGAAACAGAAATTAGGAACAAAATCCCAGTAGCTATAGCAACAAGAAAAATAAGTACCTAGGAATAAACCTAAACAAGGAATTAAAACACTTGTACTCAGAAAACTACAGAACACTGAGGAAAGAAATTATGACACATATAAATGGAGACATATACCATGTTCTTGGATTAGAAGAATTAACATAATCAAATGCCCATACTTATAGACTCAATACAATCTTTATTAAAATATCAATGACTTATTTCACAGATATAGAACAAGCATTTCAAAAATTTATATGGAAGCATAAACAACCCCGAATAGCCACAACAATTCTCAGAAAGAACAAAGTAGGAGGGATCACAATATTTGATATCAAACTATATTATAAAGCCACAGTAATCAAAGAGCCTGGTCCTGACATAAGAATGGACACATAGATCAATGGAACAGAATAGAGAGCCCAGAAAGAAATCCAAACCTCTATGGTCAATTATATTCAACAAAGGAGGCAGTAGCATAAAATGGAGTAAAAATACCCTCTTCACAAATGGTGTTGGGAGACCTGGATAGCTACATGCAAAAATATGAAACTTGACCACCAAATTAAATCATACACAAAAATAAACTCTAGATAGACAAAAGACTTAAATATAAGTCACAACACCATTAAAGTCCTAGAGGAAAAGATAGGAAGGAAAATTTCAGATATTCCACACAGCAATATTTTCACTGTTGTGTCCCCTAAAGCAAGAGATATAAAGGAAAAAATAAATGAATAGGACTTCATCAAATTAAAATATGTCTGCATGGGTAAAGAAACCATCAGCAAAATGAAAAGGAAACCAAGCCCATGGGCAACTCGGATAAGGGTTTGATCTCCAAAATATATGAAGAACTCACACAACTCCACACCAGGAAGACAAACAACCCAATTAAAAAATGGGCAAAGGATTTGAACAGACACTTCTCCAAGGAGGACATACAGAGGGCCCATAGACATAAGAAAGTATGCTCAATATCACTAGGCATTAGAGAGATGCATATTAAAACCACAGTGACATACCACTTCACAACTATCCAAATTGCCATCACTAACAAATCAACACACAAGTGCCGGCGAGGCTGTAGAGTAAAAGGAACCCTACCACACTATGGTGGGAATTCAGACTGGTGCAGCCACTATGGAAAACACTCTGGAATTTCCTCCAAAATCTAAAGATAGAGCTGCCTTTTGATCCACTGATCCCACTGCTGGAACTATACCCTAAGAATCTTGAAACACCAATTCAAAAGAACCTCTGCATCCCAATGCTCATAGCAGCATTGTTTACAATAGGCAAGTGCTGGAAACAACCTAAGTGCCCATCAGTAAATGAGTGGACCAAAAAAAATGGAGGTACATTTACACAATGGAATACTATGCAGCAGAAAGAAAGAAGGAGCTCCTATCTTTCACAAGAGCATAGATGGAACTGGAGAGTATTTTGCTAAGTGAAATAAGCCAGGCATTGAAAGACAAGTACTGTATAAAATCACCTATAAGTGGAACCTAATCAACCAAACAAATAAGCAAGCAAAATAGAACCAGAGACATGGAATTAAAGAACAAACTGACAGTGACCAGAGGGAAGGGGAGAAAGGGGTAACAGGGGAAAGAAGGGGAAAGAAGGGGAAGGGTTAAATCAAGGAACATGTATAAATGACCCATGAACAAGGACAATGGGGGCAGGACTGAATGTGGGAGGTTTGGTGTGCATAGGGCAGGGGAGAGTAATGGGTGAAAATGGGGACAACTGTAACTGAACAATAAGTTTAAAAAAATGGTTCCTGTGTGTGTTTGTGTGTATGTGTTATGGCACATTTACCACTCAGATGCACTATTATAAACTTCTAGCAAATATGTAGTCTGTAAAATGGCTTTCAAACAAAAAGAAGGCACAACATCTAGTATATTTTATTGCCGCAACCATTTTCCAAGGTTATAGGCGCAGTGATTTCTTTGTTGCACACTGCTTTCGAAGATTGCCAGAGTTGATATGCTGTAAAAGTCAATTGCAAAAGTCACACAAAACTGGTATTCTTGACTCTTTCCATGTATTTTTGCAGATACTGTTTTTTTATATGAATTTGTATAGCTTGCTGACTGGAGTCTGATAAATTGGTCTCCTTCCCCTATTTTGCCAACCGTTCTGCATATACGATGCTACAATTTTCAATTAGAATATTGGAAAAATCAAATTCCTTCCAAGAAAAGAAGCTACAAGGTTTTGGATGTCAACATGGGTATTTAGTAATATTAGTACTATACCAGAAATTGAGGCTGAAGAGCCTAATGTAAGCTTACCTTTTGAAAAAGGAGGGAGCTTCACTGATTAATATAAGGAAGAGAAATCAAATAGAATTTGAATCTGAAAAAAGTAAATGACTACCTCTCAAAGATGACAAGTCCTACAAAAGCTAACTTCCCTAGCTTTGAAAAAGGCAAGGTATATACATGCATGACCCATGGACATGCACACGGTGTGGGGACTGACTGTGGAAGTTGAGGGGGTGGGCTGGGTGAAGGGAGGCAAAGGGAGAAAACATGGGCAACTATAATAGCACAAACAAATTATTTAAATTTTAGAAAGAAAGAAAGGCAATGTACTTGGCATCATTTAAGTAAATTTTCCTCTCAATGCAGCTGGGCAGAAGTGGAGGCAAAGGCTTTTACTGAAAAGCCATTTTAAGAGGGGTTTGTTTGGAAATACTCTCTCATCACTCATTTTTGTCTTCTTTGCTGGAATTTTTCCCTTCTAAGCTCAACAAACAAGTCATCATTTTGTCGGTATTTATGACAATATTAATCATACACACAGAAACAAAGATAACAGTAAAGACTTTTGGAAAAATATATTTTTCTATATACATTTTAATTTTAGTAATTATTAATACATTTAATTATCTTAATTTCAATGTGTAAATCCCATTGTTAGAAATATAATTGCACTAAGCAAAAGGACTTTGAGAATGTGTTATTATTGATAATCAAACCCCAAAATGATCCATTTGGAAATTCAATTTTGTTACTGAATACAATAAAAATTGTAATAGTAATATACCAAAGAGCTGACCCTGGAAAAGGAGCTGAGATGCCTATGAGGTGTAGTTAATTGGCAACATGGAACAAGGACTTTGAAGAGATATCATATTAAATTAATTAGTTAAGAAATGCATAGAGTTCATGACTTGATTATCAAGCTGTTTAATTCCATGAAAATAGCCTGGATTTAAACCAACCTTATGAACTTGCTTTCCTTTGCAGTCCTTCCAATTATAAAGCAAAGTGTTGAAAATTGTTGATTGCAGATTTAATAAGCCCATTTATGCTATTATTGTAAGTTTGGCTCTGCTGAATATTTTTACTTAAACAAAGTAAAAAGATATCCTTAATAACTTATATGTGAAACCATTTGGTTTGCTTCTCTATGTAGGATACTACAGAAATCTCTTTTCTCCAGTATAAAATGATAAGGGAAAAGTTTAAACTAGAAATCATAAATAGGAAATTAAATATAACCAAAGACACTGAAATAGAGAACAGGCTGATAGTGACCAGAGGGGAAAGGGGAGGGAATTTCAGGTAAAAGGGAAAGGTTTACAAGAACAAGTATAAAGGACCCATGGACAAAAACTGGTGGGGGTGGGTGGAAATGGGAGGGAGGTGGGGAGGGATGGGGGTGGGCTGGGATGGGAGTAAAAGACAGAAAACTGTACTTGAACAACAATTAAAATTTAAAAAGTTAAAAAAGAAATTAACAAACAAAATTTTCACAATACTTTTAGAAATACATTTAAGAAACATTTTCCCCTGGAGTGGGGGAATCATTTAATTTAAGTTACTGCTGATTTTGTGCACTGTTTTTACTTGGCAGAAAGATGTTATTAAACTATTTTGATTCCTCTTCATGGAGTATTTTTAAATTTATATCAACATTACATTACCAGTAACATATCCACAGGACCTTGAAATGCAGCATAAAAATACAAAAGCTGAAATAAAAATACTTATATATGATTGGGGTTGTGTAATTAATCATTTAATCCTTAGGATGTGATATTGTCTGTGACCATAAATGCACAGGCATTCCAACTAAGAAACCTTCCCCTCTCCATGGAATATGTGGTGAAATAAACACAATTGGGAAATGCTGGTTTAGATTATAATACCCTTACAATAACTTCAAAAATTTAAGTTTTTCAGCATGTTACAAAATTTGCATCATTTTAATTTTAACACTAAAAAAGATTCTAAGAATTTCTAAGCAGCAAATTTTTCTCTTTGAATAGAATTAACATTAATGTAGATAATAAATATAAGATTTACATTATAGATATTTTGCACAAATAATCATCAGCTTCTGAGAAAGGAAAAACAAAACATTCTAGAAGAGAGAATGGGAAGAGTGATTGAAATGAAGGGAAGTGAATCTGGACCTGAAATTTATTTTTTAAATTACCTGTTAAAATATAAAATTCCTAAAACACTGAAGTTGCCAGATGCCACACAGGGAAGACGTTTTCCATGTTAAAGTTCTTAACTTTATGAAGAACTGACACTGAAATTTAGTCTAAAGGGAAATCATAGAATAAAAGTACATTCTTAGTATGTATATTTAAATCTCCATTTTAAATAGATTTCCCCATCTTCTCTTTATTTTTGTTGAGCCTGACCTATAGAAAGATGTCAGTCACATTTTCACTAATTCAGTAGCACGGTCTCCTCTCTAAAGCCATTTAAAAACAATCTTATCTATTATTTTGGCTGAATGCCATTACTTTTTTGGTGCAAATCTATCCTGGTTCATTTATTACAACCTTAATCCTGTACCTTAACAGCAAAAAAGAATAAACACCAGAGTTGTTAATCAGACTGCACAATAATACTGTGCATATTAACAGAGATACTGGGCAAGTAGGGTAGGCACTCAATACATATATGATGATTTAGAGACATTTCCTATACTCTACGTTTGATGAGTAAAAATAGTGTCAAAGAGCAAATTCTGCTTCACTTTTGCCTCCTTGTCAGCCAATAAGCATGTCTAAGTCACTCCTACCCTAAAAACAACAAAACTATCCCTTCCCTTGATCCTATTTCCCTGTGAAGTTGCAAAATTTCTCATCCTTATCATCGAATATCTCAAAAAAGTAATCATTACAACTTTCATATGCCAACTTTTTATCTCTCAACCCTCTAAACTGGCTTCCGGCCTCTAAAATGTCACAAAAGACCTCTTAAATACCATAACCAGTGGCTTCAACTTTTTAAATTCATGTGGTATTTTTTGATTGCCCCCCTCTTCTAGAAACTTATGTTCTCCTTTGCTTCTGTGACACAAAGAGATTCCTCTTCTGGTGCTCTCCTTAGGCTGCCGTGGTCACTCCTAGGGGTAGAAGACTGACTCCCAAGGTGTTGCTGTGTTATTTTCTCTGCATTCTGAACAACTATAATCCAACTTTGCTCTAGAATTTTCTACATGACTGTTTCAGCACTTTCACTCAACATCATTTTGCACTCCTGACTCCTCACTCTCCATCCACTGTTCATTCTCTGGTATATCCTATTCTACTGTAGCACAATCCACCAGGTAACTAAACAAGTCTTTTTTCTATCAAGTTGCATAAGAGATTAATGTTGGCTTGACTTATAAGGAAATAACTGATGCAATAGGAAGGCTATGGTCATGAAGTCATGGTATTGTCCCCAAATGATGAAGATAATATGACTAGACAGTGAAGAAATTATTATGTGTTTGAGGGGTGAGGTTGCATTAACATGTGATCAGAGAATTGAAGGTGTGATCTTAGCCTGGTACCTATTAGATGCCAAAGATAATACTTGCCTGGCTAGAACCAATTGTATTTCACAGTTAAATGAAATTTTGTCATAAAAAATGAAAGCACATAGTAGAACATATAGTATACAGCAGTTGTTCAATAAATGTCAGCTGACTAAACAAATACTTACTATAGGATGTGTTTATTGGGTATAAAAATGGAGCTTCAAACATTATTCCCATATGTAAACTCCTGCCTACAGATATTAAGATTTATTTAAAAGTATGACGTGTTCCTGGAGGTGAAGGTGGTAATAAAACCTGCCACCCAAGAACTCCAAGAGCTGATATCACCCTGTCTAGTCTTGCTAGCGCATGGAAGTGTCAAGTCAAGTCACAGGCCTCTGACATATCATGTGATTAAATTCTATACCACTATTTATACCAAGCAAATCAGAAAAGGACCCTAAATGATAGAAAAGCAGTGGCTGTTGATTTTGTTTTCTGACTTCCTATTTCCTAAGTCTGTCCTGCTCTAGGAAGCTAAAAGTATGAAGTTGCAGAAGTCTGGATGTGTGTGTCATTACATTCCTTTTATAGGGATCCAAGGAAACCAAGTTATTTTGACTTAAAACAAACTAACAAACAAACCTCTCATTTCAAGAAAGTTCTGTTTTCTTCTATTTTGTTTTATTTGAATTTTTACCAAACATGAGGAACAATATGTGCCAGAGCTCCTCTCCTGGAGCTGAGATTATCGGGCTTTTATTTTCTTTATGGGGTCCAATCATTGCAGGCTTCCTGAAAGTGCTAATGGCTACAATTTTGGGGACCAATGGGTTTTCCTTACTTACCAGTTAGGGGAAATCTGCCAAAAGCAATACCAACATCTTAATTTCATTTTAGCCAATAGGGTTCTACAAAAATAAGGAATATGGTATATGAGATTATACCATAATTAAGCAACAGACTAGCAAATCTAGTATCTCTTCCTTTCCATCTTCTTTCTTCATTCTAGAAGAGAGTTTGTTCTTACAGTGTCATTGCCTTCCAAAAATAATTTTTATTCACAATAAATAAAACAAACTCAACTACCAAAGATCTTGAGTTCTGTGTATACCTTAAAGTTTTAAATAGCATATGTGTTACACAAAGTATCATGATATTTCACAAACAGATTAACTAAAGCTAGAATGCTGAGAAATGAATGATAGTTTGGGGTTTAATTTACTTTAACACACCTTCATACATAGCTGTTTCTTATCACTATTAATTTGCCAAGTATTCTATAACAAAAACTCATAAGACTAAAGTAAAAAAAGTAGCTGACACCCTAAACCAATGGCTAATTTTGTTTGCTTAAAACACACAACCAGCCACATGCTTGCTGCAGCTGAAAATCCTGAGTAGCTCACATATAAACTTCCCACACCTTACTTATTCCACCTACTCTATGCTACTCAGTAAATGTTGTTTACAGTGTAATAGATGCTATAGGCAAAGTTATCTTCTGGCCTAAAATCATACACGTTAGTACTTTCTAGACAGCTTTAACAAACAGAATAAGAAATAGTTAAAAATCTATCACTCCCAGGATCTGGAAATATATGCAGGTTCACCTATCACCATTTTTTAGTTTTTATCATCATACATATGTATATAGTAATGTATATACATTTTTTGGTGACAGGTCACACTTTATTATGCTACTTCTCATTTCATAAATTGATTGTTAATCACACAACTAAATGTATAAATCTTTTTCTATTCTTAACAAGTTTTAAATATGGCTTACATGAAGAGGGAAATAACTCATTTACAATGACAGAGCTTACTTACCAACTCATTAAAGCTGAGATTATATTTTATTTTCAGAGCAATAATTTAAATATTTAAATATCTATAAGGAAAAGCCTAATTTCATTTCAAATTTTCCAAGTTGAGAAAGCAGCAGTGCTTTAAGGCTTTGGACCATGTCCACAAAAAGAGACCTTTGGGAATAAAGTCAACATGTCCAATGATAAAAGAGATTTAATGGAACACGGAGGAAACTGGGGGTGGAGGAAGAAGATGAGATCCTAATGATCCCACTAGAGATATAACAGTACCTCAGAAGGCAATGTTTTCCTCCCGTCTAACAATTATTTAAATCAAATGAATATGCACAAGTTATACAGACTTCTAAGGATACTTCTAATCTCCTAATGGATTATACTCAGTACTTCATGGAAGTGAATGTTTTTTTCCTACTACTGGGCTTAACTTTCATCAGTATAAAAAGTAGTTAGAAAGGCCATGTAGCTATTATTATCATTATTTGTATAATGATCATTATTGTTATCATTATTTGTATATGATCATTGCCATCAATATCTCAGGTATATTTTACAGATTCTCACTTTATGCTTCCCATCCACAATTTTTAAATTCATTTTAATGTGTATCTTTGTTCAACGCACCAAAAAAGCTGTTTGCATATTTTCTTCCAATGATAGTAAATTTGTATATTTATATTTATTTAAAAATCATCTTTCTTCTTGCAAACATTCTCATGCCACTGACCATTTTTAAGTTGTAAAAGCCAAAACTAATTTTTAAACTCTTTTAACTTACATTTAATTCATGCTAAAATAAGGTGCGATTTTTCTCTACATTCAAATTTTTTGGCAATTCTTTTGCTATTAGAAGCACCTCGCCCCTAGCCACCCCAAGATTTTTGGTTGTTTTTTCTAGGATATCCTCTTTTGGCTTCTGTTCCTTGCTAGCATTATTTTCTGTCTCATTATCAAGGAATATCACTAGGTAAATACATAATACTTACATACTGTGCATCCCCTCAGAACTATAAAATACTGTAGACATTAAATCTTATAACATACTTAGCATAGAAATATGTCTTACTTCTCAGTTTGAAAAACATAAATAACTATTAAGGTACTTAACCAACAAAACTGTATGCCAGTACCCAAGACCCAGCACCACTTGCCCACTTTGCCTTGAAAAAAGGAGGAAAAAAACATTTTTGACTTAGTGTGAAATAACATCTAAAACATTGACTTTTAAACCTTTGACAGCAACAAATAGTAAGAAATATATTTTGCATCCTTAAGTACATATGTGCATGGATCTAAAATAACTGTGTCATCAAAATACCTAAGCTTACTACATGATATATTTTCTTACTGTCTATTTTACTCAATTTTGTTTAAAAGAAATGCCAGACACAATCTACTAAATGGATTTCATTTTGAACTAATGAGTTGTTGCTTGCCACTTGAAAACTACAGTGATAGAAAAATAGGCTTTTCTAACTTAAATATAAGTCACAATACAATGAAAGTCCTAGAAGAGAACATAGGCAGGAAAATCTCAAATACTCCATGCAGTAATATTTTCACCGATATGTCCCCTAGAGCAAGGGACATAAAGGAAAGAATAAACAAATAGGACTTCATCAAAATAAAAAGCTTCTGCACAGCTAAAGAAAACATCATCAAAAGGGAACCAACCATATGGGAAAATATCTTTGCAAATGATGCCTCAGACAAGGGTTTGATTTCCAAATTATATAAAGAACTCAACATGACTCCACACCAGGAAGACAAACAACCCAATTAAAAAATGGGCAAAGGACCTGAACAGACACTTCTCCAAGGAGGACATACAGAGAGCCCAGAGACATATGAAAAGATGCTCAGCATCACTAGCCATTAGTGAGATGCAAATTAAAACCACAATGAGATACCACTTCACACTGGTCAGAATGACCATCACAAACAAATCAACAAACAAGTGTTGGCGAGGATGTGGAGAAAGGCAACCCTAGTGAACTGTTGGTGGGAATGCAGATGGGTGTAGCCACTGTGGAAAACGGTATGCTATTTCCTCAAAAAACTAAAAATGGAACTGCCTTTTGACCCAGCAATTCCACTACTGGGATTACACCTTAAGAATTCTGAAACACCAATTCAAAAGAACCTATGCACTCCAATGTTCACAGCAGCACAATTTACAATAATCAAGTGCTGGAAACAGCCTAAATGCCCATCGGTAGATGAATGGATCAAAAAACTATGGTACATTTACACAATGGAATACTACACAACAGAAAGAAAGAAGGAGCTCCTACCCTTTGTGACAGAATGGACCGAACTGGAGAGTATTATGCTAAGTGAAATAAGTCATGCAGTGAAAGACAAACACCACATGATCTCACCTATAAATGGAACCTAATCAACAAAACAAATAAGCAAGCAAAATACAACCAGAGACATGGAAATAAAGAACAAACTGACAGTAATCAGAAGGGAAGGGGATAACGGGGGGAAAGAAGGGGAAGGGTTAAATCAAGGAACAAGTATAAAGGACCCATGGACAAAGCCAAAGGTGGGTAGGACTGAGGGTGGGAGGTAAGGGGGGAGGGGGAGGGGGTGAAGTGGAGACAACTGTGCTTGAACAACAATAAAAAAGAAAGAAAGAAAAACAGGCTTTTCCAATACTACAAAGTAAAGTTGTTGACTATACATACAGAAGGGTAAATGTTAATTAATTTTGATGCCACTACTACAGACTGTGGTAAATGAACCTAAATCAGCTCGAAATATGTTTTGGACAACCTATAAAAGAAAGGGTTTGCTTAGCAAAATAATAATGTCAAAAAGATGGAAGTGGTATGTAACCTCTTAGAACAAGAACTTCTAAGGTTTTGTGATCATTATTTAAATGCATCTGTGTTATTAATTATCAATGAGTTTAATATTCAAGCCAATAGGATATTGACTTAGAAAAACCTTGTTTGTTCTTACTCTAAAACATTTTTTTCAGAATATTGCTTTTAATTTGAGCTAGAAAATTTTAATGTATCTTAACATTCAAATTCAAGAATATTCACAAATAAAGTCATTTTTTAATTTTTTTTTTTTAGTTCATCTGGTCACTGTACTATTTTTAAATCTGTTCAAAGCATCAACTACTAATAACAATAGTAATGAGTATAGAGTTCATTTGTAGAGTATTTTAAACTTCAGAAAACTCCTTTATTTTGTGAACTGGTAATGATGAGCAATCCTGGGATTACTGAATATTTAAAGTATATAATGACATTTTCCAGACCCAAAAATGAAACTTAATATTTGGTTTGCTCTGCATGTGACAGATCACTCAATCCCATGAAGAAATCCAGGTGTCTGGACTCTAATGATTGCCAGTATTTTAGAGGTCTGGGTCACTCCTGCCATTCCTCACCAAGTTTGAAAGATATGAAAGAAATTAAAATTTCAAGGTAACATAGCTAGCCAAGTTCTTGAGTGGGGGTGTCACACAACCTCCTTGTGTGGAAGTATTTAGTAAAGATCTTAGAACAGATGTCTATCTTTTATAAAAATTTAACATTTTGGCAAATGAAATGCTCAGGAAGCTAAGGGAGTGAAGGACAGGCCAGGAAGTCAGGAATTTCTGGATGTGAACCTAATCTTGGTCTTATTCTGTTTTTGCTCTAAATCAATGCCAAAATCTTTACACCTCAGCTGTTTTATAGCAGGCAAGAATTATATGGGGGATAAAACTGTTTCCTGGGCATGTCTCAGGTTAAATGGTTAATATTACAGCCCTTAAATATACTTCCAGAAAAAGCAAGGTATTCTCCATGTACATAATTTTCCTTCATTATCATAGGGAATTGAAAAGGAATATTTGTGTCCTGTTAATACACTGACCTTGAACAGAGATAATTCTTTCCATTTCTCAATTCTTGTCCAGTTTAGCAATGATCAGTCATACAACTAATGAAAAAATCCATTCATGTGACCTTAAAGGTTTTTAAGGTAGCTGTGAGTTGGATATTTTCAAGCAGTTAATATTTGGCAAGTCAAGGCCCTTATCTTTATTTGTCCCCTCTCTACTGGGTCATCAACTTAAATGAAATGCCCTCTTCACCCAAGTCTTAATTTGGCAATTTATGGAAAGGTTGGTTGGTCCCTGTCAAAAAGCTCAGTTTTCTATGCCAGTAGGCACCACATCCATGTCTCAGTCTGCCCATGCTACTCTGGGCTGTTTAAAATGCAGAATGTGGTTTCACTTTCTCCTCACCACTTCATGATAAAAGTGCCCTGGTATCCTCTGGTGGTACTTCATGAATGGTTGTCTCTCCCTGGATTTGGACTTTTGGCCCTTCCAACCAATCATTAGCTGGCAGGAAATGCCCTCCTCAGTAATCACTATTGTGTAAGTAGAGCTATAAACTTTGGAAAGCTGATACAATCCCAGATCCTAAAACTGCACATGTGTGTGTGTTGGGAGGGGCAGTAGAATCTTGACTGTAAAAGCACTAGCTTCCAAATTAAACTCGAACCACATGATACAGTCCATAAAATATACAAAACACACAGTACAGTGACAGATTTATTGTAACCCTACAGAGTAAAGAAAAAAATCTCTATATGGAAAACACTGCTACTTTTGACCCAAACAGCCCCCAAACAGGAAGTTAAAAGCAAATCAGCCAGCTGTAGCCTCCCTAAGTTATGAAGGAGGCCTATGCACCCAGCATTTCCTGTCATTGCTTCTCACCATTTATGAGTGCTTCTTTCTGGATTGTTTTCATAGCTAAAAATATAACAAAAATTTGTTTGGGGAGAGATGGAAGGCAATAGTAGGGTTATTATGTAATGTAGGCTTGAAAGTGAAAAATGTAACTTTTACCAAAAAATTTTATTTTGTGCATGTCACACAAGTTCCTTCAACTTCTGCATTTTAAGAAATAAAGGAAGAATGGACTCCATTAATAAAAATAAAAGTGTTTAGAATCAACATTAGGTAAGCTAGCTGTTACCTGTTCATTTAGAATCGATATTCAAAACCACAGTTTTCATGCATCTGATTAGTAAGACAGAACAGCAGACTGCAATATTCATGAAAAGAGGAACTAGCTAATCTTAGGGTTGTGCTCGTGCTCGCTCTCTCTCTCTCTCTCTCTTTCTCTCTCTCTCTCTCACCATTCCCACAACACAACTTATGAAACCTCAAAGTGTGCACATTTTAGGTCCTTTTTATCATCATCATCATCATCATCATCATCATCATCATCATCACAGTCTCCACAACGCATGGAGGTATTCTCAGTTTTTTTACAGCACTGTAAAATGTCAAGCCCTGTGCCACATTTTTCCAGCCTGTCATCTTAGTCACAAAAGATCTTTGGAGGGGGAGTTTCAGTCAGAAAGCAAAAGCATTGTCTCCTCATATTATTGCTACACTGAATCTCTCAGTATGTCTAAATGAGACCCCCAGCCAAACCAAGTTTATCTTTCTAAGAAAGAGGATTATACATGGTAGCAAGGTAGCTAGTTGGCCAGTCAAAAGTTCAGTCAAAACCATAGGTTTTTCTTCAAAACAAATAAACAAACAAATAAACAAAAGCGGCCCTCCCCTGGGGGTGCCTGTCAATCTGAGTCCAGCTCAGACTGTAGCTTCAGAAAGCCAGCAGAATGCTTATTGACATAGCCTCTGTGGACAACTGAGGCTGCTGCTGTAAGCATTCATGAAACAGATCAGATTACGCAACACCTCTGCCCACCCTCATGTTTTTTTGTATTTTGAAGCACTTAAACATAAAATGTGACCCTATAATGTCTGCTATTTTTCACTTCATACTTCTGGGTGAGCTAATAAGTTTTTTCTTCATGCTATCCAGTTACTTAGGGAAAATGCTGACATAAAGGAGTTGAGAGTTTAAATTATTTCCAAAATCATGTTTGAAATGAAATACAAACTCCTTCTTGGAATCCTCAAAGATCTCAGACACCAAAATTTTGAAAAACATCAATGTACCCTTTAACAAATAGCAACCACAATTAGACCATTTATTGAATGCTTACTTTTCACAGGACAAATGCAAATTCCACTTAGGCACTGAGGTGAAATGTGATCTCCATCACTGTGCTGTGGGTCTTGTTGAATGTCTCTATAATATTTTTAATAGAACTCAGAAAAAACACTATGTAGTTCATGAATCTAGCCATAATAAATCAGCCACCTTAATATTATGTGACAATCTCATTTACTCAGTTTGTAAAGCATTAAATAACTGAGAAATTATACTATGAAATACATACCCAAGCTAATATTA
Source organism: Trachops cirrhosus (assembly GCA_028533065.1). Lineage (NCBI taxonomy): Eukaryota > Metazoa > Chordata > Mammalia > Chiroptera > Phyllostomidae > Trachops > Trachops cirrhosus. Next base: position 19,110,396 of record CM052552.1, read on the forward strand.
TACACGGTGCTTTTGTTTGCTTTGTTTTGTTTTACCATGTAAAGGTTGAAGACTACAAAACAAAAGGTGAAATGCAAGCTCTCTGGCTCTTTCACTCTCTCATTTTGCTAACAAGCCATGCCCCCCCCCTCAAAAATCCTTGTTTGTTTGCTTCATACTGCCACATAAGGGGAGACTGCAAAAACTCTACCTAAAGACCAATGGTTCTCTGGGCACAAAAGATAATTGTGGTGGATCTGAAACAGCAGCTCTTGTCCCTTCTACTGTGTAGACTTTGCTTTCTGGATACAGTAAAAAGAGGCACTATTCATACCTGTATCTTGGTAAATAAAAACCTATGCAAATTCAACCTCTAAATGGGCAATCAGTGTTTGACTGAAAATGAGACAGCTCCCAGTGTCCTTTCTGGTTTCTGTCTGTGACTTCATCACTTTCTAAACTATACATGACATGAGACATCTAAGTCACAGTATTTCTTATTTTCATTCCTTTTTTATCTGGTAAAACAGTTTAAAGAACTCTTTCTACATAACTTCTTGCTGAAGACTGATTTCCCTTGTATGTAGAACAGATATACTAAATGCAACTGTAAGTGACAGAAAAATAGCTGGGGCCAATCCTAGAGGCCTCATCCCAAAGACTGACATTGCTTGCTTTTCCTTGAAGTTGTTAAAGAGTTAGTTGCTACTGTGGCCTCCAGCAGGACATTCAACCTAGTGTTCAGTCTGTTTTGTTGTTGTTGTTGATTATTTCTTTTGTCAAGAAGAAATAGAGATATTGCTACCCAAAGTCAGGGGAAGGATGTTCATAAATACAACACAAATTTAGAAACGTTGAACTATTCTTAAATTCACTTAACAAACTTATACTGAAAGCCTACTATGTGCTAGGCACTAGTGCTATGAGCTAAGGACACCCAGTAACCTGCCTAATAGTTACTGATACATTTAGGGAAACCTGAATGGACCTGAAGAAACCTTTCTCAAATTTCCACACCAGGTCTGGGCAATGCCAAGAAGTGCAGGAATCAGTGAGTTTGATGGGGACAATTTTAAGCCTATCTGAGTGATCCAAAATGGAAAACAAGATCCGGCTAATAGTCAATCTCTAGGATGGTCCTGTGTTCTAAGCCCTGTTGGAATTCTCTAGTGCCTACCCTCTGAATTTCTGCTCAGACTGCTTTTCTCAATTGGAGGCCCTTTCTTTCTGAGCTGTTGTAGTTCACCTACTGGGAGGATTTTTTAAAAACCCACTAAACTCCTGACTAAAATTGGAAACAAATCTCTCTTCCTTATGAGCCAACTTAATGCTGATGGATGTAGGGTTTGAGAGTGGATGTATTTTAACGAGCATGCCTAATTGATTCCTAAAACTGTAATCAAGCTTTTTTTAACACTTTGTTCTGATAAAAAATAATGAGTTTTGGGATTACTATGCTTGAGTTTCTTGAAAAGCATCATATACATAGATACATAAAATATAAACATCTATTTGCCTATACATAAAATAAACATATGCATAAGTATTATAAATAAAAATCCATAAACATAGAATATATAGTGTATGTAATGTATATATGTATGCAAATATACATGTGCATGTATATATATAATATATATGCATATATATGAATATGTAGTGTACATATATAATCAGGTATATTTTGTATACCTATATCTATATCTACATCACACACACACACACACACACACACACACACACACACTTAAATCAAGTTTCCTCTCATATCTGTTTCTTTTTCAGTTTTGAACAATGCATCCTTTTTCTGAAAGTTCACTGCCTGGAGTTGAATATTCAGAGCCCCAGCTTTTTTACTGAGCCTGGGAGACATCGCTTAATACAAATATTTATTATAGTTTATTGTGAACCTTTTTTCTTTCTTTCTTAAAATGGGAAGAATACTGTAAAAATAAGTACTTTTCTATAAAACTCCAGGGAGAAATCAATGCATAGTTGTATAAACTATTCTAAAATGACAACTAATTTGGACACACATGCATGTGCTTGTGTTGTGTGTATGTGCCCAGATAAAGTAGTAGTACTTTTATCTCTCAAATAAAAATACATTTCATGTTATATTATTTTCCCCATCAATCTTTTAAAAAGAGTCACTCAATTTAGTGAGAAGTAGAATTAAATGATGGATTTTTTCCTCATAGATTTTATTAATTTTATTTTTTATTGTTGTTCAATTAGTTGTCCCCATTTTCTCCCCTGTCCCTCTCCCTACCCAGCCCTCACTTCTTACATTCAATCTGCCTCCCACACTGTTGTCTTTGTCTATGGGTCCTTCATACATGTTCCTTGACTTGACCCTCCCCTTCTTTCCCTCTAATAACAAATAAATGAAATCTTAAAAATAAAATAAAAACAGCTCCCTATAAAAACAATAATAAATGATAGATTTATATTGTGCTTGAACAAAATGATCTGGAAAAATATCTTTTCTGATCTCTTTTAGGCCACATGGATATTATTAACACCTGATAATGTAATTGATGGATTACTTATCCTAATTGTCAAAGTTGCCTTTTCCAACATTGTCATTTGGCTATCTTGAGGCCATATATAACCATTCAGGAAGAGTAGGATGCCATGGAGCCCCCTGGTTTCTTTAAGATCTAAAAGCCCACAATGATATAGATCTAATAGTTTTCTTTTTGGTCATAATTTGTTTGTTTATTGTATGGTTGGTTGACAATTAAATTCTGTGCTCCAAAATTTTTGTTCTCATAGAGGAAAAATGTCTACCTCATTTTATCTGAGGCACAGGTTTCTTTCTATTTTTGAAGTAAGAACCACATCACACCTAGGGAGATGCACAAAAATCCCACAAAGAAACAAAACTTCTGATTTCTATTTTCTTGAAATAACATACATTTTTAATGAGGGAAAATCCATCTGTTCAACCTACTAGACATTGTTATGAGAAAACCCAACAGCATGGAAGAACCTTGATGAAGTAAAGGTGAGCGTAGCCTGTATGCTCTTTCAGACACTTGATAGTTTTAACATGGCAACAACCATTATCTAACTTTAATTACAGGATCAAATTACTTGTCAAACATGTACTGTAACTTATTCTTGTCTGCTGTGCCCCAATCCCTGTTTGTAATCCTTTCAGACAATATTATTTGTTTCAAAACAGAAAAATCTAGCCACCTTCTTGAATTTATTGTATTATAAGCAGACTAAGTATACCATTTTAGGAATGAGAATCTTGTCACCTTTTTCTTCCTCCACTCCCTCTCACTTGTATAAAAACAAGTGAGCCTAGAACAAAATTGTGCTTCAAACTATATTATCAGCATCTGCACAGCAGCCAAGAGAGTGTCACTGTTCCAGCACGCACAGTACTGTACAGCCTCAAAAGACAAATCCTTTTTTTTTTTTACCCAAGCTGCCAATATTTTTAATATCGTAGAGCTGGGCCAATAGTAATGCACCTACTGGTCAAAAGTATGAATTACACAAGTGCCAAGAAGTAAAATGAAAAGCAAGAGAACTCTTTTGAGGCAAATAGAATTCAAGTGATTAAGGGATTGTATGTTCTAATCTTCTTTAAATTTTTAGGTTCTTGCAAGTACCCAACGATGTCTTTTGTTTAAATTAAAAGCTGCACAAAATCTGCTCCTCTGTGAATTTATAAACTATTCATTTTTAAGTCAACATTTATTAAGTACCTACTTTGTGCAAAGCAATGCTTAGGTAAAGGGTGGGTGCAAGGGAATACCAAAGATACTTTGGATACCAGCTCATAATCAGAGGTTTTATCCCCCTTAAAAAGCAACTGTTGTGAAATGCTTGGCATGGACAGTGGAAGAAAAAAAAAGGTACTTTATAATAGTCCTGGGAATCATTATGAGTGCTAAAAGCAGCATAAGAAATTAGAGAAATGAAGTAGCTCTTAGAAGTAGAGCATACTATGTAATCACCACCTCTAGCCCAGAACTATATTAATTATCTCTTGAAAATATGTTTACAAAGTCTTTCACTTATGTTTTCATACAAAGTCTCCAATCTCATCATTATATGAAACTGCAGGACGATAACTGGCCAAATTTCCTTCGAAGGTCTCTAACACTTGTTTAGCTTGTCTATTCAGGCCCTGAAGTTTTGTATTTTCATTTTTTTTCAAAGGATGCATTTAATCTGAAGTATTTCAGCAAACAAGGCAGCAAGCACATCAGGAAGCAAAGCTTGCTCAACTCGGTTCTAAATATGTAATCACTAAAATTGAGAGAAATTGCTTTTGGTCACCTCTCTCCCCACCCCTTGCAAAACTGCAAGTATCTATTGCTCTACCTGCAGGAACTCTTCTTTCAGATGTGAAGCAATGAATTACCCCATACACTTCTCTCAACAATCTTCTGAAAAACTGATGCAAAATTTATTTAATAGTAAATTCCATTGTAAACAGTTCTTTTCTTTCTTTCTAGGCACACTATAGCACCTCACTGGGCGGGAAAACTGAACCGTTCTTTAATAGTTGCTAAACAATTATGACCTAAACAATTACCTTTCCCCACTTTCCAAAAACTTGCTAAATTTAATGGCAGGACAGTCTGCCAGCCAAGTAGCTTCCATTGTCTGGAGAAAAGTTAAGAATTGGACAGGGGTACTATAATATCAGCTGGGCTATGGGCAAAAGTCCTTTTAGGCTAACTTTAGGGAAGTTTCTATAAATATGAAGACATCCTCCCAAAGTATTGCATATTGGAAAAAATAAAACAACTTTTAAAAGTATTTAAACATTTGTACAGGCAACAGAGAAAATGTGAGTATAATCAAAAAAATCTGAGGTCTCTGGTAAGCCTTATTGTTAGTATACTTTACATCAGAAGGGAAAAAATCTCATGGATAAATTGTATAAAGCATTCATGTCTAGTCATTTGTACACCTATTTCAATAGTCTGCCTTCCAACCACTGTATCAGTAATCAGGCAAAGACTTATTGATTAAACCAGAGTCGAGACAGAGAAAAATCAACATCACTTCAAAATGAAATCTTGGAATAGTTTTGTTTTAATTCATGCTTTCCCAAGAACACAATACATGTGTACAAATAGGGTTTGGGAATCCATGCCCATTTACAAATACTAGCAATTTAAGAACATCTAAGAAAATAAGAGCTCCTTTAAAACACACTTCCTTAATTAAACAGCAACACAATACATTCACTCTCACTGTTGTCTCTCTATATACCAATCAACAGATCGTAGTTATAAAAACACATGGATCTACTACAGTAATGATAAAACTACACAAATGAATTATTTTCATTACTCATCTTGATTTAATGTTGTTTTCTTACCATAAAAGCCTGTTTGTGAACGTTAACAAGTAAAGTTACCTTTTTGATAATCTGCTAAAATCTACCCTCATGCCCTTCAGATGCTGGTAGTAAAAGCAAGCTGCCCAAACATGTTGATCTAGAGCGGGAAAAGACAAGAGGCTGCAAGGAAGCTGTGGTATTGCTTGTGATATAATATGACCATGCGTAAAAGTAGTTGTTAAACGCATTAGTTGATGATATGCCATGCAAGAATTTTAAATTACTATATATACTGTTTATCATAGATGATACTGTTTATCATAGATGAAGAAATTGAAGAAAAAGAAAGTAGGAAAAAAGAAAGGAAAAAGCAGAGGAAGATCAAAGCCCCAAAACTGCAACAAAGTTGCAGGGTTACTTTTCCTTCTATTTACCATTTTGAAAAATAAAGTTTAAAAGGCATTTTATTTCGTCAGCATCCTAGGAAGGCAGCCACTCTCACGAACCCCAACTCATCTCCAGCCTTACCTTATGCTGCTAGAGCAAACCCAGAGGCTAAAAGGTCCTGCTCTCAGCGGCAGCGACAGAGGCAGTGGCAGCGACAGTGGCACATGCCATCTGTTAGCTACAGAAGCAAAAGCAGCTCTGCGCGAGGTGGCCCAGGTGCCTGGAGAGCCTTTAGCAGGGGTGTATACTGAATGCCGCCATTTTAAAGAGAGGCTCTGAAATCATTAGATATAAGCAAATTAAAGCCCGCCCCACCTACATAACTTCGTGGCTGGGACGTGCAAACGGGTTCCAAGTCAGCCGCTGCAGGGTATAAAATGCCAAGCCAAGAGACAAGCACACGAGGACTCCCGTTAAGGAGGTGATTATCACTCCGCTCCCCGCTGCCCCCTACCCTCCTGTGCTCTGGCAAGCCTACTTTCAGGCCCAGAAGAAATAATATTTTCTTTTCTTCAAAACACGAGGACCCTTCCCGGGGCAGTTCGGTGTGCTGAGGGGCAGAGGCACCACAAGCTGGCCTCCCCCCTTTCCGCATGCTCTTGGTTCAGTCCACTCCTAGCTTTCCTCTGAGCTCCCCAGCGCCGTTGCTGCGGCTGGGTGGTGTGGGGCTCCCGCCTGGCAAGCGGCTGCCATGGCAACCCCGGCCCAAACCCTTCCTGGCCCCGGTCAAAGGCGTGCCCTCCACCAGCTGTCCCCTGGCAGAGCCCTCCAATTGACACCAGCAACCTGGGCCCTGCGCCTGGCTCGCCCTCTCGGTGCCCGGAGCTCCGCAGATAGCACGCTCAAAGGGGACGGCGCTAGAGAGGGGGCTTTGGGCGCCAAAACCGCAACTTCTGCAAAACTCTAGCAGCAGCCCACCTGTACGGGAGCAGAAGAGCTCAGAACCGCCCCCAGCCGCGGGGCCTCGACACTCCAGTCCAGGTAGGGCAGCCTACCGCACTGCTGCCGTCCCCTCACCTGGCTCGGACCTGCGGACTGGCGGGAATTTGGCCACTTGCCACCCCGGCGCCCGCTACCACCCTGTGACTGTCCTCTGCCTCCTGCTAGGTGATCCCCTCAAATTGCCCAAAAGTCGTGTTTCTGATCGTACTCCGAGTACAGGCACTTTCTTCCTGTAGCACTGTTTCGTCGCCAAATATATTCTGTGTGTGTTTCCTTCATTAGTGCACGGTTTTCACAGAGTGCAACACAGCCGTTATTCTCAGGGGGTGTGGTGCCTTTCCCCCAAACTCGGCGGCCCAGCCTCCGCTTCAAAGGCTCTTTGTGGTTTCATTCTTTAGGGAATGGGAGGAGGGTGGTCATAAACTCAGCTTTTACAAAAGCAAAAAACAGCAACTTGTACACATCCCAGGATGGCTGTGGGTTACAGCAAAGTTTCTTAAGTTTTAGAAACTGAAGTGCCAATAAGAAATGCACTGTGATAAAAAGCTGTACGCTTATAGTCATTTCAGATACAGGTAAGGTGAAATAGGTAATTTTAAAAACAACTTTAGTCAATAAATATATCGGCTCACACTGAAGACAAAATAGAAAATAAAGGAAGGGGGTGAGGGAAAGTGGAAGGAAGGAAGGAGGGAAGGAATGAAGGGAGGGAGGGAGGGAGGGAGGGAGGGTGGGGAAAGAAATGAAAGGAAAATAAAAGAAAACGAAAGGAAAGGAAAACTCAGCAGCTACTTTCCTTGGTCTTCTTTGTTCTATAAACTCTTCAGTCCTTTATTTCCCTTTAAAAACTTTTGAGAAGGAAATGTTATGTGCCAATAGTTTCCCTTCTTCACTGGGGTTTGAAGGGTAGGAGGAGCTGCAAGGTAGAGCCCCAAATATTTTTGAGTAAGAAATAAACAAAGCAAATGCAATTTTATATATTGATTTAAAAATGTGCATCTGGACAGCTAAATTACAAGTTCAATTTAATACAAGTGTAATAAGAACACCAGCTGTCCCTTAATTGGAACTTTACAATAATAAATGCATGCTTTTATTTAATTTTATGAGGACAATTGTAGGTGATAACACACACATATGGAGGATTCACTGTGACAAACTCATAATAGTGCATGTGCTACTTTCCTGCAATGAACTGCTTCATCCCCTGCACAGATTTCTACATGCTCTGCCAAAAGTGCAAAAACATCACAGGAGATATTTAAGTAGCAGTTAGGTTGAGGAGTGTGGTGAATTCTCAAGCTAACTATATATTTTTAATTTGCCAAACTGATCCAAATAAAATTATCCAGCTAATTTTAGGCAAGAAATCAATCTGTTTGTTAAATGCAAGATAATAGGAGCAGGGTCATAGTTGGAAGGAGAATACTGGCACAAACTGCCCTTTAAATAATTGAGAAACACCCCCCCAATGGCATTTGACATGCATTGTGAAAGTTATCAGGACAATGTGCAGGACAGTGTCTGTTACTTTTATAGTAACGGTTAGAATCTTAGCATAAGTCAAACAGAAGCCAGCAATTTCTGGTTATTTGAAAAAAGCTCTAATTCCAAACTACCTCTTTCCACCTCCCTTCTGACTTGCCAAATTACCTGCACCACTCTAAAAGTCAAATTTGGCTGACATATAGGAAATAACTTTGCAGTCCAGGAACTATCATAGTTAAAAAGTAGGAGGTGTTGGTTACCACAGTAGTCTGGAGAGAAGGGCAAGTCTGAATTATATAACTTTATACCCAGTGATCTAAAAAATGAGGAACTCTTATCACAGTGAGTCAACAAAGGAGCCTTTACACAAAGCATAACTTGGGTCAACACCAGTTCTCTACTTCTGTCCACGATTGCAAAGCACATCTCCTGTGATGCACTCTGGGTTTCCCTAATCTCATATAACTGGCTCAATTTCATTGTTATTACATTGCAGAAATAATTGTTTGATAATAAACTTAAGGACATAGATAGGTCAATTGGCTAGTTCTCAGGATAGCATAGTTTCAACATTGTTTTTTGATTTAAATTTTTATTATAATTTATTGATTATACTATTAGAGTAGCCCTGAATTTTCCCCCTTTGCCCTCGCTTCACCCAGCACCCCCAACTCACTCAGGCAATCCCCCCCACCATTGTTCATGTCCATGGGTCAGGCCCATAAGTTCTTTGGTTACTCCATTTCCTATACTGTACTTTACATCCCCATGGCTATTCTGTAACTACCTATTTGTACATCCTAATTCCCTCACCCCTTCACCCATTCACCCACATCCTCCTCCCATCTGGCAACCATCAAAATGTTCTCTGTATCCATGATTTTGTCTCTGTTCTTCTTGTTTGCTTAGTTTGGATTTTTTTAGATTCAATTGTCGATAGATTTGTAGTTTTTGCCATTTTATTGTTCATAGTTTATATCTTCTTTTTCTTAAATAAGTCCTTTTAACATTTCATATAATAATGATTTGGAGATGATGGATTCCTTTAGTTTTTCTTTTCTGGGAAGCTCTTTACCTGCCCTTCAAGTCTAAATGATAGCTTTGCTGGGTAGAGCAAACTTGGCTATAGGTCCCTGCTTTTCGTGACTTTGAATATTTCTCGCCAATTCCTTTCAACCTGCAAAGCTTCTTTTGAGATATCACTTGCCAGTATTATGGGTACTTCACTGTAGGGAACTAACTGGTTTTCTCTTGATGCTTTTAAGATTCTCTCTTTATCTTTAACCTTTGGCATTTGAATTATGATGTCTTGGAGTGGGTCTCTCTGTATCCATCTTGTTTGGGACTCCATGCTTCCTGGACCTGCATGTCTCTTTCCTTCACCAAATTAGGGAAGTTTTCTTTCATTATTTTTTTCAAATAGATTGCCAATTTCTTGCTCTTTCTCTTCTCCTTTTGGCACTCCCATGATGCGAATGTCAGACCTCTTGAAGTTGTCCCAGAGGCTGCTTATACCATCCTAATTTTTAATCCTTTTTTCTTGTTCTGATTGGTTGTTTTTTGCTTCCTTATGTTCTAAATCATTGATTTGATTCTTGGCTTCATCCACTGTACTGCTGTTTCCCTATAAATTGTTCTTTATTTCAATTAGGCTATCCTTTATTTCTGACTGGATTTTTTAATGTTCCTGAGGTCCTCACCAAGTTCCTTGAACATCCTTATAATCAGTGTTTTGAACTCTGCATCTGATAGGTTGCTTATCTCCATTTCATTTAGCTGTTTTTCTGGAGTTTTGATCTATTACTTCATTTGGGCCATGTTTCTTTGTCTCCCTGTTTTGTCAGCCTTCCTCTGTTTGTTTCCATGTCGTAGGTAGAGCTGCTTTGACTCCCTGTGTTGGTGCTGTGCCCTAATGTAGTAAGTGTCCTGTAGGGTTCAGTGTTACAGCCTTCCCTATCAGCCAAGCTGGCTACTAGAGGTGTACCCTTCATGCGGACTCAGTACACCTTCCTCTTGTAGTTGAGTCTTGATTGCTGTTGGCAAATCAATGGGAGGGATTTACACAGGACAGTCAGTTTTAAGGATTGGCTGTGACCATTTATTACCAACCTCTGCCCCCCTTGGAGGATCAGCTGTGCAGGGGAAGGGTGGTGCTCTGACGTGGTCTGTAGCTGTCCACTGTGTGCACTGGCCCTGGAATTTCCTGGGTGATGCGGGCCAAGGTCAGTCCCCACCTGTGTTTTGCCCAGAGCCACCCTGCCTGCGCTATAAAGCAATCTGAGATGTGCTGGGCTTAGAGATTCCCAGGGGAAGCCAGGGTGTGAATCTAGTTTGGGTGCTGCTGGTGTGGGACCTGGGTCTCACTGAGGCCAGCTGTTGTTTGTTTGAGAGGGTTTAGGAAGTTGTGAAGCATGAGCCAAGACCAGCCATTGATATGGAAAAGCAGCTTGGGTGGGCCCATAAGTTGGGTGGGACCATAAATTGGGTGGGGCAGAGTCTCTGGGGATCCTCCAGGCAGTTCAAACAGTGTTAGCCAGGTTGATGGAGTCTCAGATATGGCACCAGCTTCCTGGTCATGTGGAGGGAGGGTTTAGAAAAGGATAATGGTCTCTGCTCACCTTGATGCCAAACACTTCAGTTCCTCCCTGTATACAACTAGGGGTATACCAGTGCTACCACACTGGGTAGCTGCTCATACTATTCTCATTTTTTTTTAATTCTTTCTTCTTGTTGTTATTCTGATTGGTTGTTTTTTGCTTCCTTGTGTTCCAAATCAAGCTGCTACCCCAGTGCTGGAGTTCAGAGGTAGTGAGTCTGAGTAAGTGTGTCCGTGTATGGTTCTCTATGAAGAACTGCTTGGGGCCCCAGAAATTGCTTCCACTGACTCAATCCCCACTGGTTTTTGCAGCCAGTTGTGGGGACTTATCTTCATGGCACTGGAATCCTGGGCTGGGAGGTGTGGTGTGGGGCTGGGACTGCTCACTCTGAGATATCCCTCCTGAATTTTTATCCATCACACATGGATTTGGGACCAACCCATTCTATATCTGTGCCCCTCTTACCATTCTGGATGGATGTGGTTTCTTTAATTCTGTATTTGTCAGACTTCCATTCAACTCAATTTCTAACAGTTCTAAGTGGTGGTTGTTCTATATTTTAGTTGTAATTTCATTGAGGTTGTGTGAAGGGGCAAGCCATGTCCGTCTATGTTGCCATCTTAAACACGAAGACCTTGATTGAAATTCTGACTAGCGAAAGTTGCAAATTAGACTGTTTTATTCTTTCTTTTTCATGTGGGAGGGGAGAAGTACCTTACAAACAAATTTATCTTGGTAATAGTGCTCCTTTTTTCCAAGGGTGGTATGACCTGCATAAATGAAGCTAGGCAAATTTCCATGTAACCAGGTCACTACAGAATGTGTTCAAAGGTGGTAGGAAATTGCAGTCTCCTCCCCTTAGCATTTTAAAAGGATTCATTTGCTCTCTGGGGTGAACTCACCTTGGAATTACTTTCCACTTTAGTAGAATGATTAGAACTAGTTAACATTTTTCTTTTCTCTTCTTCACCTTAGGCATAATTGGGGGGCATGACCCAGGAAAAATCAAGTTGTATACTGACTGATTCACTATATGAGTTCTTAAAATAATGTATGTACATTATAGTCTTTGAACACTTAACATTCAATGGTTCTTCCATTGCTTTTAGAGCTAGTCTCAGAATCACTTTTCCTGATGGATTTTCAAAGGTTAGTGCCTCACAACACTTGAATTTAAATTTTCAGTGCTGTCTTTCTCCCCTAGGGGGTCGACTAAATAGAGGCACATAAGTAAACATTTCAATACAGTTGGGGAACATCCCCTATGGCCTCACTATGTCTTAATGTTTGAAATGGGAACTTATACATACAAATGTAGGGCTGAGAGTATAGGTTAGGATGTAGCAGTTTCTTAAGAGACATGATTTTCCAATAAATGTAATTAACTTTGATGGAGGAAAGAATACTAAAGGTTATGTAATGGTTTAATAACAAAAGGATTATTGTAATCCACAATTAAACAAGTGTTGCTGTGTTTTTCAAGAAGCTGGATTGGTGACATGTTAAACTCTCTCATATATCTGTGCATCATGGTTTTCAGGGGTTTTTCAACTCTCAATATATTCTATCAGAATCATACTTTTATTCCTTTATTAAAGCTCATAACTCATTTTTTTCTTTTGAAAAGGTAGTTAACAGATACTATTGGACAGACAGGCAGGGCCATGCTATGCACAAAAGGGGGAGGAACTTAATCTTTTGAACCTGTGGAATTATTTCCATAACCCTAGTACTATTAGCATACGGTACCATTTCACGCTGCTACAGTCTAGCAATGGTTCCAAAGGCTGTAGCCCCATAATAGAGTTTGTGGTCACTCCAAACAGAAGCCTCTGGACATACATGGATGTTTAAATAGCTACAGATACTGATCATTCGTCGATTTCTTAAAAGTCTTTTTCATTCAGTGTTGGCAATTTAGGGTTTGGGGTTCACACAAAGGTTCCCATTAAATAAATGGAAAAAAGCAGAATCTACTTGTGAAAAAGGTTTAGACAATCAAATAAACATTGACTTCCAAAGTAACCCTTTTGTAAAATGATAGACTATATTTCTTACACAAGAAGGAATACGGCAATCCAATAACTAGTTATGTGCTGAAATAATTGCAAGTATAGATAATAAATTGGTCAAAGATCATCAGGTTGTAAAAAAATCTGAAATTCATATTTTTCTTTCACAAAGTTACCAGAATTATTTGAACATGTTGAATAAACACAGAAGGAAACAGGAAATATGTTAAAGAATCATCCTCTAAAACACACTTCAGCCTGATGGATTTATAAGGTGATGTTTTTCCCTTAAGACTTTGAAGAATATATTATACAAATTTTCCTTGAGTATTGAAAAGTGTAGTATATTTCTTAAAATAATCCCCAGAGTGAAATATGATAAGAATGATACACATAAAAATGATACAAAAATGTAAGAGTGACACACAACATAAGAACGATATAAAAATGACCTATTACCACTTAGGAATATGATAATTATACCAGCAACCAATAATATGGAAATACTCCATTTCAGGCACTGTACCAAGAAGTATTTTCACAAGTTAGCTCATGTGATCCTCATAACAACCTCCATAAGCTATATGCTATTATGTTTCCATGTTAAATAAAGGAAATTGAGGTTATTCTAAAGTAACAAAGCTATTAAGTGGCAGAAACAGGAACTATTATGGAGGTCCATGTAGATTTGAACTCAGGCACTTGCTTCTAGTAGTATGCCATACTGCCTATCATTGATGTGGGCATTTTAATCAAAATTCTACCAATAAAATACAGAAACATATTAAAATAATTTTAAGTCACAATCAATTATTGTTTATCCTAGAAATGTAAAGATGATTTCAGACAAAAATACCAATCAATATTGTTTAAAAATGCACGATCATCTTAGTAAATTATAAAAAGGCATTTGATAAAAAACTAACTCTTTTTTATGGTTAATGCTTTTTTAAATATAGAAATAGTGAACTATCTCTTTAACATGATAAAACATATATTAAAAAATAACTAATTTCCTACCTATTGGAAAAACAGTCATTTCCTATAAAAACTGTACCAAAACAAGGGAGCTGTTATTCACTTATAAGTTTAGTACTTCTGAGAAATTCATGTTTTGGTAATAAAGCATGCAAACAAATCAGAAGTAAAAATTTGGAAGTAAGAAGTTAAAGAGAGATAATATTCAAACAACAGTAGTATATACCTAGAAAAGCCAGAGAATCAACTTCAAGTGATTAAACAAAACTACAGAGTTCATCAAATTCACAAAATGTGAAATAAGTCTTTGAAAGCCAATAAAATATCTACCAGTAAGCCAACCCAAAGGAGAAAAAGTAACACCTACAATAAAGCAAAAATATTAAACTGTTTGGAAATAAGTAAATATATACACAAAAGTGTGAGAAAAAGAAATAATATAAAGCCATAATGGCAGAAACAAAAAAAATTGAATAAATGTAGTCATACTATATTTCTGAACGGAAGACTGATAGTATGAAGCTGATACTTCTTCACAGGTTAACTTAGAGACGTAGACAATTCAAATTAAGATCTCTCTTATTTCAAAAACTATATCACAGTAATTTGTAGTAACAATGGTACATAACTTTATAGGGAAACAAAAGTCATATGGATATAAAATATTAGAATATATTATAAATTGAGACTAGATAAAGTGGCAGAATCTGAAACAAATCAGAAATATCAATTAGTAAATGGGATAATTAGACTAGAAAAAGGCTCTAATAAAAGTAAAAAATGAATGTTTCATGAACAAAGCAGAACAGAACAATGGGGAAAGTACTCATTATTAAGTAAATTCACTGGTCACAAATATGTAGAAGAAGTAATGTAAATTCTTATCTCTTACCATATATAATGATTCTTTTTGTATGAACTAAAAACTAAATATTTAAGGAAAATTAAAAAACACATTAAGAATAGACTGGAGTATTTAACTCAACCTGGCAATCTTTAAACTTTTGAAGTAATAGGAAACATGGTCAGAGGGTCCAATGTAATACATAAATGTAAAACCATTATCAAAACTAAGATTAAATGGTGTAAGTGCTAGAAAGATTACCAATAAATAAACAGCATCTAAACTGTATGCAGAAGTTCTACAAACTTACAAGACCATTACCAGATTCCCAAAGGACAAATGGTCAAAAGTCATTATCACATCTAGAAGAAATAGATATTGTTCCAGCTAGGATGCACTAATTTTACTTAATGTAATTGACAAAAAAATAACATTTTACAAAACGATATTGTACAGACTCTGGAAGAATAGGCTCATTGAAGTTGCTGATAGCACTGCAAACTAGATCAGGAATAACAGAAATATTCATAGTGCTGGAACCAGGCCTCCCAATCCTTGATAATTCAAAGGAAGTACAAATACCTCAATTTGAATATCAAAAGCTTTAAAGTAAATTAAATATCCAACAAGAGGAAAATGATTGAGTTATTTATTATATATTAATGCAATAAAATAATTTGAACAATATAGATAAGAAAAAAATTGTATGAAATAACATTAATAAAAGGTTACAATGCAAAATTATTTTTTCACTTTGATTCCATCCAAGATTATTCATTAGGATAACGATCAGGAAAGCCCAAAGATTTAGATCTAAGTTTTTTTTACAGCCAATGCTGGGGAAATTTTTCACTTTTTTGTTATTTTGAAAATCTAATAAAACACTATTAAAATGAAGAATATATTTTGATTGAGAATTATACCGCTATTTTAAATAAACTACTTCTATTTCTCTCATGTCCTGCCATTTTTTCTATCTTCCTTTGAATTTCTCAACATCTGATCTTTTATCTTATACAAATATTTCTCTGGTCCTTAGCTTCTTTCTTTATTTTTCTCTATTCCAGCTCTCTCTCTTCCTCTTTCTCTTTTACTAGGCAAAAAAAATTTATTAATCTTTGTTTCAAAGTTTATTCCCAGGCTTCTTCAGCTTAATTAGCTACAAAGAATGATTTTTTCCTAAGCAAAACTGAGAAAAGTTGCAGTGTACAAGGGGGCTTGATCTTAAAAATATTAGAGATCTAGATTTTATCAGATCCATAAACAAATATAAAAAATCAGTCATAATATAAAATAGCAGCTTCCAGTAACTTCTTCAAGTTTTATCTTCTTCAGAAGCTGACTCAATTTAGTTTGTTTTATTTTTGGCAGCCTCATCAAAATTCTTCACAATATCTGGAACTTCATCATCATCATCCTCTCTGGTTAAAAGTAGTGTTTTTCCATCCACAGAGTGTTTGGGCAGAACTTCAGACACTCTCCTTAAAGTATTCATACTGTCAGCACCAAGCTGGTTTAAGATGCTGTGTAGCATTGCTGCCAGTGGCTTTGTCTGAGCATTGCAGTAATGGTGAAAGTATTCACTGTCAGAGATGTCTGAACTTTAGGATGTTAAAGTGGATCACTGTTCCTTGATTTATGAACATATTTACTTCTTGGATATGAGAGATCTTGTTTACCCTTATTTTCTTTTAGGAGAACTGATATTTTTTATCATCTACTGTACCTGTTCTGTGAACCAACTTCTTCCTGTGAACAGTTTCTTTCCCACCAATGTGCACTTGTGCCTGTAGTTTGGACAATTTATCTTGGAGAGGAAATAGAGGCCATGTGGAGGACTAGGGTTGGTGCTCAGTGGGGTTTGAACAGACCAGCTGAGAATACGTGCACAAATGTGGGGACACAAGATCACAGCTAGTTCCAACTTTCTCTCTTTTTCTTTTCTCTCACCCCCCTTAACTTCACTTTTTTTCCTTTTTATGCTTCTCAGCTCTTTTTGTGACTCTGTTTTTGGAATGGTTAAATTATGGGACAGAACTGTATTTTATTTCTTTTATCTACTGAAGAACACATTGCTTTTGTTTTATTTTAACAAGCAAAACAGAGACAGACTCATAGATGGAGAGCAGATGACAGCTAGTGGGGGGATCTTAGGGGTGGAGATATTGAACAAAAAGGAGAAAGGACTCATGGACATGGACAACAGTGTGGTGATTGCTTCGGGGAGAAGGGTATACAGGGATGAAATGGTAATGGAAAAATACAATAAAGATTAAATTCAAAAAATAAAAATTGAATATGCTGAATTCATTATTTTTAGTTCTTTTAAAATAGGCATCTGAATTGAATTATATTTTAATTATTTATTCATGGCCAAAGCCAAATCAAATGTTTCTGCAAGGCTCTAAACTATATCAAGTGGAAAACATTTCATATCTTAATTCCACTGAATTTATCATTACAGAAAAAACAATTAACATAACTATGAAAGACTTAAATCACATGTGTAGGAAACCCTTGCTATTCCCATTTTAAAGTCTTCAAATATCTGATTTTTAGTCATGCTAAAACATGCTCTAATCTCTATGCAACATGGTAATACAATAATTACAATCTTGTACTTTGCATTCATGATATTGTGAAGTTAATGTTGGTATGAATGGGTATCCTTAATCATAAAACATGATATCATGCTAAATCTAATGAACAAATGCAGAGAATGGGCAATACCTAAAAAAATATATTGGAAATAAAGGGTGGGCAAAAGATAGATTTGTTCATATGGAAAAACATAATACAAGAATAAACTGTTTTGCTTACTCATGACTGTAAATCTACTTTTGCCAACTCCTGTGTAGTTATTTAGTCTTTCTCAATTTCCTCATAAATAAAATGCACATGTTTCTAGAACCTTCCTTGTAGAATACAGGCATACCTCATCTTATTGTGCTTCTCTTTATTGCACTCTGAAGATATTGTTGTTTTGTTTTGTTTTCAGTTGAAGGTTCAGTTGAGTAGAGCAAGTCTTTGGGGACCATTTTTTGCAGTAGACTCAGATGACTGTTAACATTTGTTACCAATAAAGTATTTTTAATTAAGGCATGCATATTTTTACACATAATGTTATTGCACACTTAGTAGACTACAGTGTAGTGTAAATGTAATTTTTATATGCACTAAAAACAAAAAAAAATTGTGTGACTCTTTTTATTGCAGTGGTCTGGAACCAAACCTGCAGTATCTATGAGGTGTGCCTGTATACTGTAAGATTAAATATGACAAAGTTTTAAAAGTACATACAGTGCCTGGCACATAGTAAGTGCTCCATTAGTGAGAGAAGGTGGAGGCCATTGCAGAGTTGGAAGCTCAGTGTGCACATTGACTTAGAGGCGGGAATTGAGATAGCACATCAGGGAAAAAGAAAAGATTAGCTTGGCTCTAGTCATGCTAGAGAGGTCATTCAGCAAATCTTTCTACTTGGAGAAAATAGTGTTGCTCACACTTCAACTTCTTATCCAGTGTTTAGGTAGCCACCAAAATTAAGTATTCTTTTCACTTTTGGAATGAAGTGGATGAGGGATTGTTTGAGAGGCATTTCCTTGTCAATCTTGTGCAGCACAGAAAGGAATAAGGTATTATGAACCCCACAGTAAGTTGGGCTTCTGTTAGCAAGGTTAAAGTGTCAGATTAGTGGCCTATCTCTGCCCTGCCAAATGAGAACATGGTTGCAATATTTTGGGTATGTGCTTCAAAGGTGAGTCTCTATAAACTGGTAGCTATATTTGGTCTATCTGCTGATGCTATGCAGGAAGGGGGGACTTAAACCTGAGATTCAAATTAGTATAGATAAACACTGCCTGCATTTATTTACTTGGGTGTGACCTTGAGCAAGTGACCCTGTCTGTGATGCAGCTATATGTTTGAAAAGTAGAGAAAATGATAGTGCCTACTTCATGGGGTTTGTGGTGAGAATTAAATGATATCACATTAGATGAAACACTTAGAATATTGCCTACCAAGTCATGAATGCTGGCTATTTTTATCTACATACAAATAGCCCATTTATCAACTTATCTTTTGATAGGAGAATTTTCTTCATGAATCCAGGGAGAATGGATCCAATATAAAAAAGACAAGGATCATGCATTTTCTCTCTGATCGAAGCTTAAGTGGGGCATAATAAGAGGCATAAGACAATGGCCCTCACACCACAGAGACTTTGAAATGACTATGGAAACCAAACAGAGGCTAATCCTGAAACCCTGGGTGGTATAGGGACACTCTTCCTCTGCAAGCTGATATGAGACTTGAAATTTCCTGCCATCATGCATTAATGTCTTTATAAAAATCCTCTTGAGATGAACAAATTATCCAGGAAAATAACACATTAACCTGTTAGCTGGATGAACACTTTAGCACAGATTGCTTTTATCAAATTACTTACTTTCTGGAAGCTGGAGCATGTGAGCTACCAGATGAGGGATAGCTAAATGGTGCTAAGAAGAAAGAAAGAGGGAAAGAGCATCTGGAGGCAGCCTTGGGGCTACTGAGAACTAAAGCCAGCCAAAGAACCATCTGACCGGGTCCCTGGATGGAGCACAGAACACCCTTACCCCTGCAGTTTCCCTTACTCCCTTTATCCTCTCTTTTATTTTCTTTACTCTACTTTTTCATGTATCATGCATCATATAGTACAGGGCCAGGCACACAGTCAACAAATGTTTATGAAGTACCCGTTGAGTAAATAAGTACCTGTAGTGGACAGAAGTCTCCAAATACTGCCAGGATATGCTAACTTGCACACACTAGGTATGGCCCCAAAACTACTGATGAGGGAAGGTTATATACTGGATGTCTTGCTTCATAGGGCGAGACAAACACCTGATACTGGGAACAGAACATGTGCTAAGAAAGTATTCAAAAAACAAGTGAAGTATAACAATGAACACTCGAGAATCAAGCAGGAGTAGAAGATCCAGTAATAGAGGCAATACACACTCAAGAAAATTACAAGGCAGGATTCAGTTCAAGAACCAGGATAAAGCTAAGTTTCCGAGAGAGGAAATTAAGAAAAAAAACAACTTTTTATTGAGTGCTTCTTTGGCCAGGCACTTTCACTGACTTTGTCTAATTTATTCCTCACAATAAGGCCAAAAGTAATTATTGTCTCTATTTTTTATAAGTTGGAAGACTAATCATCAGAACAGCTGGGCAAATTGTAGCTTACTGAAGTGACTAAATGCATAGACTTGGACCCAATCTACTTGATTTAAATCCTGGCCTTGCCACTTATTAGTTGGATGGTCATAGGCAAGTTATTTAATCTCTATTGTCCTCAGTTTCCTCTTCAGTAAAAATAAGGATAATAATATTCCCTACTTTCTGCAATTTTATAAGGCTTAAAGAGTTCAATATTAGCAAAGCACTTAGCACAGTGCCTTCACATATGGAATGTCATATGAGTATTTGTGAAAAAATAAAATAAAGTTACCTAAGGTTATGTGACTAGTATGAGAAAGGTGACGCTTGAATCTAGGTCCAAATTCTTCAGTCCTAGCACAATTCCTAAATTCCCATGAAGCCCAAATCTCACTCCTTTTCAAGGACTCCTTGAAGTCCTCAGTTCTTCAGAAAACTTACCCTGGCCACTCCCTAGTTTGATTCATAGCTTAGCAATCAGTCACAGACTTCCTGTATAATGATTTGAATTTTTCCTGCATATTATCTTTTTGCCAATACTACCTTATACACCTGTTCTTAATGAGTTCACTAACTTCTTTTCATCCTCCAAAGTGCCTAGCAATTCCCTGTGTTTTCAATTGAAATTGTGCCCACAGCTCTTAAATGGAGTGGTAGCCTTGTGAAGTTTTGAGTGTGACAAGCATACTGCAGGTGATAATGGTTCAGGATCCCTTGGTCAATGTGACCCATGTTTTCACATCTGCCCATTCATTTTCACAGTTTTTGTTTCACACTAACCAATGTCAAAAAGAAGTGATATTATAGTTTTTAACTCATTCTATCCAAATTTTAAAAATTATTCTTTCAGCTATCATCATTTTAAGCACTTATTGAAGCATGTTAATAAGAGATAGAGACAGAGAAGCAATAGAGTACCACCAAAGTTCCTGTAAAAATATAGTTTTCTATGTTATCCCTTTCCAGGCATATGGCACTGAGTCATAAGGAATAATAGCAATGGAAAATGGCCAAATACACACTACTATATTTGAGCTGAGTACAAAAGGAAGTATAGAGTTATTTTTAAGATACATGTATTTCTAAAGTGCTCTCTGAACTTTAAATATACTATACAGTCATATCTCTAAAGGAAAAGAGAAATTTACTTAAGTTCTAAAAACTTTCTGAGACAATAAATGAATGCACTCAATTTCTCTGACCAGAGACCTTCATTCCAATTTGATGCAAGCCATAAATGAAATGACTTAGCTGACTATAAGTCAGTCCCCCATGAACATTTGTTTACATCTGAAAACCTCTACACATAATTGCTGTCTCTGCTCAGGGGAGGCCCTGCTGGGATTACAAGAAGTGTTGCAAGGTTCTATGGAAGTGTGATCACCAGTTACGGCATGAACCTGAAACTGCATGTCCACACTCTGTCTGCTTTGACAATTGGATCTATCAGTTTTCCTCCTTCACACTACTTAAATTAGCCAAAGAGAGCAGAAGTCTAGGGGAAGAGAACACAGGGCTGTAAATAACATTCAGATCTGGTATGTCATGAGACAAGGACCCTCAGTCCACTTTGCTCCTGAGATAAAGTCTGTAATTACACAGTAGTTATTTTGTTCTTTCAAAATAACGGTATAGTATAAACTGATTGTCAGAGAAAAGTGTGGGGTTAGAGATAAGTCAGGATCAAGGATATATCATAAATATTGATTTTTCCCCAAAATGGAAATTGGCGATTTTACCTTAACCAGTTTTTAAAAGTATTTTATGTTGAAAACAATATAGTTTTTAAGTAAAACAATTGAGTTACAATTGATATAAAACTGCACATATTTAATATGTGCAACTTGATGAGTCAAGTGTACACTCGTTAAACCTTATCACCATCAAGGCTATAAACGTAGACACCACTTCCCAAAGTTTCTTCTCTGTAATTGCTGCTGTTGTTGTTTTTGGTGATAAGAACACTTAATGTAAGTACTACCC
This sequence comes from Trachops cirrhosus, assembly GCA_028533065.1. Classification (NCBI taxonomy): domain Eukaryota; kingdom Metazoa; phylum Chordata; class Mammalia; order Chiroptera; family Phyllostomidae; genus Trachops; species Trachops cirrhosus. Next base: position 19,132,182 of record CM052552.1, read on the forward strand.
TCTTAGCAAATTTTAAGTATATGGTATTATTTGCTATAGGTGCTAGTATCTTCGGAACTTACTCATTTAGCATCACTGAAATTTTGTACCCTTTCACCATCACCTACCCGTTGCCCACACTCCCCAGCCCCTTGAAACTACCATTTTTTTAAAATTTAATCATTGTATTATTATTACATTTATTTATTTATTTATTTATTTATTTTAATTTATTCAGTACAGTTTCTATCCTTTATTCCCATTCCAGCCCAGCCACCCATCCCTCCCCTCCTCCCTCCCATTTCCAACCCCCCTAGTTTTGTCCATGTGTCCTCTATATTTGTTCCTGTAAACCCTTCCCTTCTCCCCTGAAATTCCCTCCCCTCTCCCCTCTGGTCACTGACTACCTGTCCTCTATTTCAGTGTCTTTTGTTATATTTTCCTTGATTCTTTGTTTTGTTGTTTAGGTTCCTGTTATCCTTTGCTTCAATAAGTTTGACTATTTTAGATTCCTCACATATGGAATGCGGTATCACATAGTATTTGTCTTTTTGTGTTTGTCTTATTTCACTTGGCTTAATGCCCTCCAGATTCACTCATTTTGTTGTAAATCACAAGATTCCCTTCTTCATAAAAGCTGAATAATATTCCATTGTATGTATATTCTAATTTTTATTCATTAATATATAATAGACATTAGGTTATTTCCATATCTTGCCTATTGTGAACAATGCTGCAATGGCCATGGAGATGCTTATATCTCTTCAAGATCATGAATTCATTGCCTTTGCATATATATCCAGAAATGAGATTGCTGAATCATATTGTAGTTCCATTTTTTAATTTTTTGAAGAATTGATACCGAATCCTATTGTGGCTGTATCAACTTACATTCCCACCAACATTGAATAAGGGTTCCTTTTCCTCCAAACCTCACCAACACTTGTTATCTTTAGTTGATTTTTTAAAAATAAAAAGAACATCCTAACAGGTTGAGGTTTTGATTTGCATTACTCTGATAATTAGAGATATTGAACACTTTTTTACATACCTGTTGGCCATTTGTATGTCTTCTTTAGAGAAATTTCTATTCAGGTCTTTTCACCATTTTTTAATCTGGTTATTTGTTTTTGTCTTTGTATTTGTTGCTATTGTGTTGTATGAATGTTTGGTAGTTTTGGATATTAACCTACTATGAGATATATGGTTTGCAAATACTTTTTCTCATTCAATAGATTGCCTTTTATTTGTTGATTTTTTTCTTTGGTGTACAGAACTTTTTAATTTGATGCAATCCCACCTGTTTATTTTTTTTATTTTGCTGTTGTATTGAAAAGCCATTGCCAAAACCAATGCCAAGAGTTCTTCCTTATATTTCCCTCTAGGACTTTTATGGTTTGGGTCTTCAGTTTAAGTCCATTTTGAGTTGATTTTAGTATATGGTATTTCATTCTATTGCATATGGATATCTAGTTTTCTCAAAAACCTTTATTTTTAATCATTTTTATTAATGTTTGAATACAGTTGTCTCCATTTTCCCAACACCACTTTCCTCCCCCCCATCCACTCCCACCTCCTACCCTCAATCCTATCCCTCTTTGGCTTTGTCCATAGGCCCTTTATACATGTTCTTTAATGATCCTTACCCTTCTTTCCCCCATTATTTCCCTCCCTCCTCCTCTCTGATTACTGTCAGTTTGTTCCTTATTTCAACATATCTGGCTATATTTTGCTTGCTTGTTTGTTTTGTTGATTACGTTCCACTTAAAGGTGAGATCATATGGTATTTGTGTTTCACTGCTTGGCTTATTTCACTTAGAATTTGTTAAGAGAGTATCCTTTCTCTTTGTGTATTCTTGGTTGCCTTGATGAAACTTAATTGACCTTATATGTGGGGGGGTTTTCTTGGATCACTATTCTGTTCCATTGGTCTCTGTGTCTGTTTTTAATGCCACTGCCATATTGTTTTGATTACTGTATCTTTGTAATAAAATTTGAAATTATAATTTATAATTTAAAAACATCCAGCCCTGTTCTTCTTGCTCAAGATTGTTTGCCTACTTAGGAACTTTTGTGATTCTATACACATTTTAGGATTATTTGCTATTTCTGTGAAAAATTTTATTGGAGTTTTAATAGGATTACACTAAATCTATAGGACACTTAGGGTAAGTATGGACATTTTAACAATATCAATTCTTCCATTCCATAAACACAGGGTATCTTTTTATTTATTTGTACCTATTTTAACTTTCATCAATATTCTATGATTTTAGTGTACAGATATTTTACCTACTTGGTTAAAGTTTTCCCCAAGTATTTCATTGTTTTGATGCTATTACAAGCGGGATTGCTTATATCATTTATTTTTCAGATTGTTATTAGTGTATAAATATGCAAATTATTTTTGTATGTTAACATTGTATCCTGCAATTTCACTGAATTCATGAAATTTCTAATAGTTTATTTGGTGGAGTCTTTAGAGTTTTCTATATATAAAATCATGTCATTTGCAAACATGTTTTGTTGTATGCCATAAGTTTTGGTATATTGCATTTCCATTTTCACTTGTCTCATGATTTTTAAAAAATTTCCTTTTGATTTCTACTTTAACCCCTTCCTTGGTTGTTCAGGAGTGTGTTGTTTAATTTCCACATATTAAAAAATAATAATTTGTATTGGAAAAATATAAATTTACTTTATTTGAACAATTAGAAAAGATAAACAACTTCCTTTCTTTATTAACAAATTTTCATTGAAAATAAGCTTATTTAATATCTGTAAATTGGACATATGCTCATCATGTTATATACCACAAAGGGTGGTTAGAGGAGTAAATGAGTTTACAAATTTTAAAAGTGTTAGAAAATTGTAAACATATGGAAAGTCATATATAAGTGCTTGCCATATAAATAAAAAAATAAAATCTGAGGCGATCAAACCAATAAACATTATCATATCCTCCATTTATTTTGTACAGTTAGCATTCCCATTTAAGTGACAATATGTACAAAGAATAATTTGCATTTTTATTTATTTATTGAATTTATTGTGGTGATATTGGTTAATAAAATTATGTAGGTTTCAGGTGTACAATTCTGTACTACACCATCTTTATATTGTATTCTGTGTTCACCACCCCAAGTCAAATCTCCTTCCATCACCACTTATCCCCCTTTACCCTCATCTACCTCCTCCCACCCCTCTTTCTGTCTGTTAATCACCATACTATTGTCTGTGTCAGTAAAATCATATGGTACATGCCTTTCTCTAACTGGCTTATTTAACTTAGCACAATACACTTCAGGTCCATCCATGTTGTTGTAAAAGGTAAGATTTCCTTCTTTTGTACAGCTAAGTAGTACTTCATTGTGTAAACATACCACAGCTTTTTCATCCACTCATCTACTGATGGGCACTTGGGTTGCTTCAAAATCTTGGCTATTGTAAATAACACTGCTGTGAACACAGGAGTGTATATATTCTTTCAAATTGGTGTTTCGGGTTTCTTACATTCCCAGCACTGAAATTTCTGGTGGTAGACAGATACCTTTTGAATATTTTGAGGCAAATCCAACTACTTTCCACAGTGGATGCACCAATATGCATTCCTACCAACAGTGCATGAGGGTTCGCTTTTTTCCCACATCTTTACCAACGCTTGATGTTTGTTGATTTATTGATGGTAGCCATTCTGGCAGATGTGAGATGATATTTCATTGTGGTTTTAATTTGCAATTTTCTAATGATTAGTGAAATTGAGCATCTATTCATATGTCTGTTAGAGATCTGTATGTCCTCTATGGAGAAGTGTCTATTCAGGTTCTTCACCCATTTTTTAAATTGGATTTTTTTGTGTTCAGTGATATAAGTTCTTTATAAATTTTGAATATTAACCCCTCATTAGATGTATCATTGGAAAATATCTTCTCTCAATAAGTGGGTTGTCTTTTCATTCTGTTGGTGGTTTCTTTTGCTCTGCCAAAACTTTTACTTTTATGTAGTCCCATTTGTTTATTTTTTCTTTTGTTTCCCTTGCCAGAGGAAATATATCAGAAAAATAATATGACTATAAGAAATGTTTGAGATATTATGGTCGATGTTTTCTGCTAGGTTTTTTTTACAATTTTGAGTCTAACATTTAAGTCTTTAATTCATTTTGAACTTATTCTTGTGTATGATGTTAGAAGGTGGTCTAGTTTCAATTTGTTTCAATTTTTGCACATACTTGTCCAATTTTCCCCACACCATTTATTAAATAGACTATCTTTATCCATTGTATGTTGTTACCTCCTTTTCAAATATTATTGACCAAAAATCATGGTTCCATTGATCTATAGGTCTGTTTTATTGCCAGTACCATGTTGTTTTGATTACCATGCCTTATGAATAGTTTCATATCAGGTAGTGTGGGTTCTTCCAACTCTGTTCTTTCTCAAGACCACTGAGGTCACTCAAGGCCTTTTGTAGCTCCATATAAATTTTTGTACTATTTGTTCTTATTCTGTGAAATATTCTATTGGTTTCTTGATAGGAATTGTGTTGAATCTATAGATTGCTTTGGAAAGTATGGACATTTTAATGACATGACTTCTTCCTATCCACAAACAAGATATATGCATCCACTTATTTGTATCTTCTTCAATTTCTTTCTTCAGTGTCTTATAATTTTCTGAATAAAGGTCCTTTACATCCTTGGTTAAATTGACTTCTAGGTACTATTGATGTAAATATGAATAGCATTCTTTTCTTAGTTTCCATTTCAGATATGTCATTATTGGTATATGAAAATGCAACTGATTTGTGGAGATATATTTACATCCTGCTACATTACTGAATTCATTATCATTTCTAGTACTTTTTTGTAAAATATTTAGTGTTCTCTATATGCAGTACCATGTCATCCACAAATAATGACAGATTTACTTCTCCCTTTCCAATTTGAATGCCTTTTATTTCTTTTTCTTGACTGATTGCTATGGCTAGGACATTCAGTAATATGTTAAATAACAGTGGTGAAAATGAACATTCTTGTCTTGTTCTCACTTTTAAGGGAAACATTAGATTTTGCCCAATGAGTATGATGTTGGCTGTGCTTTTGTAATATATGGCTCTTGTTACATTGAGGTATGTTCCCTCTATTCCACTTTGCTGAGAGTTTTTATCATAAATAGGAGTAGATTTTATCAAATGCTTTTTCTGCATCTATTTATATGATCACATTTTTATTCTTCATTTTGTCTAAGTTTTGTATCATGTTTTTTGGTTTGCAAATATTGTCCCAACCTTGCATCCCTGGAATAAATCCCATTTGGTCATGGTGTATGATCATTTTAATGTACTGCCAGATCTGGTTTGCTAAAAATTTTTGAAGATTTTCACACTTAAGTTTATCAGGAATGATGGCCTATAATTTTCTTCCCTCATACTGTCCTTGTCTGGTTTGGGGTTAGAATAATGTTGGTCTCATAAAATGAGCTTGCAAGTCTTCCCTCCTCTTGAATTTCTGGAAAAGTTTGAAAAGGATAGGTGTTAGTTCTTTTTCAAATGTTTGATAAAAAGTAAAGGTTATGGAAAGTGAAATAAAGAAAAACATACAGGGAATTATCAGTGAAGGGAAGGAAAATAAGACTCAAATCAATGATTTGGAGCAGAAGAAAGAAATAAACAGTCAACCAGAACAGAACGAAGAAACAACAATTTTAAAAATGAGGAGAGCCTTCAGAACCTCCAGGACAACTTGAAACACTCCAACATCTGAATCAGAGAAATGCCAGAGGGAGAAGAGGAAGAGCAAGACAGTGAAAACTTATTTGAACAAATAATGAACGAGAACTATGCCAAGGCTAAGGAAATACACTTCCAGGAAGTCAGGAACCTCAGACAGTCCCAAAGAAGATGGACCCAAGGAATCAAACACCAACACACATCATAATTACATTAGCCAAGATTAAAGATAAGGAGAGAATCTTAAAAGCAGCAAGAGAAAAAGAGAGAGTTACCTACAAAGGCGTGCCTATAAGACTGTCAGCTGATTTCTCAAAAGAAACCTTATAGGCAAGAAGGGGGCTGGAAAGAAGTATTCAAAGTCATGAAAGGCAAGTACCTACATTCAAGATGACTCTATCCAGCAAAACTATCATTTAGA
>CM052552.1:19138808-19153656 GCA_028533065.1 Trachops cirrhosus
GAGTGGGTGTGCCAAGCAGAGGAGAATAAAGGGGGGAAATGGGACAACTGTAATAGCATAATCAATAAAATATATTTTTTAAAAAAAGAATACTGTAAACAATTGTAGGCCAAGAAATGAACTAATATAGATGAAACGGACAAATTTCTAAAGGACACAAACTACAGAAAATGAGTCTAGAAGAAAGAGAACATCTGAATAGACCTTCATCAAGTAAATAGATTGAATTAGTTATTTTTTAAATCCCACAAAGAAAAGCCCAGCCCCAATAGCCTCACTGGTGATATCTCTCAAATGTTTAAACAAAAATTAGCCCCATACTTCACAAAGTTTTCCAAAATGTCATAGAAGAAGGTAAACTTCTCAACTGATTCTGTGAAACCAGTCTTACCAAAAGCCAAAGATGATATAAGAAAAGGAAACTACAGACAAATATCTCAAAAGTTTTCCATTTGAGAAAGCAAGAGAGGAGGAAAAATGAGAAACAATGGTTCCTTAATTCAAAGGACAAGTACCATACTGAATCCCTCACCACCCACCCCACTCTCATGTGACTTTTATGATCCAACCTCAAAATTTTATTCCAGTTAACTTCTGTGTATTGAATATAAATACAAGCTAGGCCTAGAGCTACCAGGGTGAATACAACACAGTTCCTGGTCTGTATGTACTCATAGTTCAATGTTGGTGACAGGCATGTTCATGACTAATTAACCAACAATGTAATTACGGCTGTAATAGGTGTGTGAACAAAGTGCTGTCAGTTGGGGCCAGAAAATACAGAGACATAACTGCGTCACAAAGAGTTTTTACTTTATCCAATAGAGAGTCCTTGATGCTGTGTGAACAAGGAAGTGACATGGTCGCATAAATGTAAAAAAAAAAATAAAGGAATCTGGAATCTTTGTGGAGTAAAGACAAGGATGTGAACGAAATTACAAGAAACAATATATTTATGAAATTATTTGATTATTTCTGCCATAGGACAAAAAAGATTTGAATTGAAATAATTATGGCAATAGCTGAAATAAAAGAAACATGGAGGTGTCAATTATTTTAATGGAAGAATTAGAATCAGCAGGGTTTATTTATCCAAAGAACATATATATGAAATTTTCCTGCCTGTGTTCTCCTCTAGGAATTTTATAGTGCCATGGCTTATATTTAAGTCTTTTATCCATATTGAGTTTATTTTTGTGTATAACCAGAGACATGGAAATAGAGAACAATCTGACAGTAACCAGAGGGGAGGGGGGAAGGAGATAACAGAGGCAAAGAAGGGGAAGGGTCATCAAGGAACATGTATAAAGGTCCCATGGACAAAGACAGTGGTAGGGGAGGATTGAGGGTGAGAGGTGGGGGTGGGTAGTGTAGGGGAGAGTAATGGGGGGAAATGGGGACAACTGTAATTGCACAACAATAAAAAAGGAAGAAAAATACAATTACCTAAGTTATAGGAACTATGCAACAAGAAACACTGATCTCCAATAAAGTGTATTGTAGAAATAAAATTATTGCTAACTTCAGATCATGTATGTATGTATTTATTAATAACTGAGGTAAATGAGATTCTTAGTAGTAAGGCAAGATTTGTATGAAGGATATGAACATACAAGAAAACATGGAAAATGGAAAAGTTAAGTCAAATAACTTGTGTATTATGCAAATGAAATGCATGTGTTGGATTTGTATTATAACATTTAAGAGCAGCAAAATATCAAATTATATATTTGACTCTGAAAATACTCTCTACACATTTTTAAGTTATATTTTTAAGTGCTGATTCTTTAAGGGGGAAAAGGGTCACCATAGTAAAAATATATACAAATGTTAAATGTTTAGCAAATAATATATCTAGAGTCAGAGAATAAAAACAAAGAAACAAAAAAAACAAAGAACATATATACATAACTTGTAGACACACACAACAGTGTGGTGATGGCCAGAGGGAAAAGGGGTGGGGGCTGGGTAGAGGGGGCAAAGGAGGGGAAAATGGAGGCATCTGTAATAGTGTCAATAATAAAAGTAAAGTTAAAAAAAATCAAGGGGCTTGGTTTCTCAGTGGTTAGGAAGGACAAAGCAAAGAATGGTTTTGTGTTTAAATAATTGACAGTGTGGTGGAGCCATTGATAGAAATGGAAAGATTATGTTAGAACTTTTTGAAGGACAGAGGCTATGTTGTGTTTTTAACATGTGTGTATTGGGTGGCAATTGACCATCTAAATGGAAATGTCCAGCACATAACTGGACACATAGGCTTGAGCATAAAAATAAATGTTTGTGATTTATACATGTGAAATAACCATGTAATAATATACACTGTAATTATGTATACCAATCTCTAGAGAAGAAGCAAGGGGGAAAAGTCAAGAAGTATAACTTTAATTTTCTAGTAATTTTTTTATTTCTTAAAAAGGAAGAGAGTTCTGAAGCAAATATAACAAAATGTTAGCTCTTGTTAAATCTAGGTGACAGATACATAAGTGATATATTATTTTCTGTACTTTCTCTGTATCTTAAAATTTATATAATTAACTGAACAAAATAAAAATAAACTGAAAATTCTATTAACTAGAATGTATGATCCCCAAATTTCAAGTAGGTTGATATTTAATCTAAAAAGACAGAATGTATTCCTTTCATTATTGAAATGTACAGTTAATCTGAAGAGTGAAGTCAATTTGTATTTGTTTCCTATCGCTTCTAACAAATTACCCTAAATTTAGTAGCCTAAAACAATACAAATTTATTCTATTACAGTTAAGTATTTCAGAAATCTGAAATGAGTCTTACTGTGCTAAAATCAATGTATCAGCAGGACTGGTTTCTTCTGATCTCAGGTCTCTCCTAGAACTGAGGTTCTAGGAGAGAATCCCTTTCCTGTATTTTTCTAGTTTCTAGAGGCCTCCTGAAGTCCTTGCCTCCTGGCCACTTCTTTCATCTTCAAAGCCAGTAGAGTAGCTTCCAATGTCTCTCTCTCTCTCTGCTTCCATAGTCACAGTGCCTTTCTTCTAAGGGCCCATGTGGTTGGGCCTACACAGATAATTCAGAATAATTGCTTGATTGCAAGAACCTTCATTTAATCACAACTTCAAAGTTTTTTGCCATTTAAGATATTCACCAGTTTGAAGATTAGGATGTGGAGATGTTGGGGGGCAGTGGTCCTTATATTGTCTACTATACATCTTCTTATTATAAGCTTAAAATAATAAGAAATGAAAATTAATAAAAAGTAATATGATAGTTGTTTAGTATAAAGGTTTTTATAATATTTACTTATTATAAAAACAATGGAAATAATAGAGTTATTCTGATTAATACAAAATTAGAAATAAGAATCATATATCTGTTTCAACTTCTAATTTTAAGTGTTAAGCATTGGTTACATAGTATCAAAGCAATTATTTTTTTACAACTTTACTGAGATATTGTTAACATATAATTTTGTGTAAGCTTAAGGTGTACAATGTGTTGATTTGATATACTTATATATCGCAATATGGTTATCACCCTTGTTAGTTAACACTTCTATTAGTTCACCTATATACCACTTCTCTTTTGTGGTGAGTATTTAAGATCTACTATCGTAGTTTCTTTCAAGAATATAATGCAGTATTGTAACCATAATCACAGTGTTGTTCATTAGATTCCCCAGAATTTATTCATTTTCTAACTGGAAGTTCGTACTCTCTGACCAACTTCTGTCTATTTCCTTCACCCTCCAGCTCCTGGCAGTGACGTGCCACTGCTTCACTACATGCCAGAATGCCTAATGCTGCACTGTTTTGATTAGTATAGCTTTATACACTGTTTTAATTACTATAACTTTGTAGAATAGGTTGAATTCAAGAAACATGATGCCTCTAACTTTGTTTTTCTTTCTAAAATTTGTTCTCAGTATTCAGGAAATTTTGTGGTTCCACACAGATTTTAGAATTATTTTCTCTATTTCTGTGAAAATGGAATTGGAATTTTGATGGTAATTAATTGAATTTATAGATGACATTGAGTATTACAACCTTTTAACAACATTCATTCTTGTGATCCATAAGCAAGATATTTTCCATTTGTTTGTGTTTTCTTCAATTTCTTTCATCAGAGTCTTATAGTTTTCAGTGTAGATATTATTCAATTCCTTCATTACATTTATTCTTTTTTTAAAGATTTTGTTTATTTATTTTTAGAGAGGGGAAAGGAGGGATGAAGAGAAGGAGAGAAATATCAATGTGTGGTTGCCTCTCATGCACCCCTTACTGGGGACTTGGCCCACAACCCAGGCATGTGCCCTTACTGGGAATTCAACTGGCAACCCTTTGGTTCACAGGCCAGCACTCAGTCTACTGAGCCACACCAGCCAGGGCTTATTACATTTACTCTTAAGTAGATTATTGCTTTTTTGTTGCTATTCTAAATTGGATTGTTTTCTTAATTTATTTTTTAGATATTTTGTTGTTAATATATAAAAATGCAACTGAATTCTGTATGTTAATTTTATATCCTGCAACTTTACTGAATTCATTGTTTAGTCCTAACAATTTTTTGGTTAACTTTTAAAGATTTTATCTATATAAGATTATATCATCTGCAAATAAAAAATGTACTTCTTTCTTTCTAACTTGCATGCCTTTTATTTATTAATTTTCCTGATTGTTGTGGCTAGGATTACCAGTACTGTGTTGAATAAAAATGGTGAGAGTGAGCATCTTTGTCTTGTTTCTTAGCGTAGAGCAAAAGTTTTCCACCCTCCACCATTGATATGAAGTTAGTTGTGGGCTTGTTGCATATGGTCTTTATTGTGTTGAGGTTATGTTCCTACTAAACCCAATTTGTTGAGAGATTGTTTTTATCATGAAAGGATGTTGTATTTTGTCAAATGTTTTCTTCTGCATCAATTGAGATGGTGAAAAGGTACAAACTTCCAGTTATAACTACTAAAAGAAATGTAATGTACAAAATGATGACTATACTTATGCTATGTACTATGTACAAAACTTGTTTAGAGAATAAATCAGAGTTCTCATCACTCATCAAAATACATTTTTTCTTTTCTTTTTCATTTATATTAAATTATGGACATTAACTAAACTTACTGTGGTTAACATTTTATGATACATGTATGTCAAATCATTATTCTGTATACCCTAAACTTATACAGTGTTGTATGTCAATTATATCAAAGTAAAACTGGAAGAAAAAAAAACAACCCAGGCAGTCAACCATTGAGCCTGCATTGGGGATAAAATTGTGAGCCAGCACTGACATTGTTCCTGCCCTCATGCAACACGAACTAGGAAAATTTCTGAGAATGATATGTACTAGTGGCCTGAGGCTGTATATACAATGAACTTGAGTGTTCTGAGATCAAGAAACACTTAACTGCATTGAAATCTGGAGTGTGAGCAAATGTTAAATAAGCAAATACGGTGCAAGGCAGGGACATGTTTTAAGGAGAGCATTCTAAAAGTAAGGATTAACCTATGCAGAAAAAAAAGCAGTGTGGTTAGAGCACATCCCAGGAACAACAACAATGACAATAAAATGGTTATTTTGGCTGGAATATAGTGAGCATAAGGAAGTAGTAGACACACTACAATAAAATCAGAGAGGTGAACAGAGTTCAGTTCATTTAAGCTGTTACAGGACATAGTAAAGAATTAGGGTTTACTCTAAGGTAGCAGTTATGAACTGGGAAGGATTTTGCACACTGCTCTGCCCCAGAATATATTAAGCAATGTTTGGAATCATTTTTGGTTGTTACAACTGGGTGTGGGCTGCTACTGGCATCTAATGAGTAGAGGTCAATGATACTAGTAAACATCTTACTGTGCACAAGGCAGCCTTCACAAATTTTTTTTTTTAGTCTGAAATGTCAATAGTGCTAAGATGAGAAACCCTGTTCTAAGGTTAGTGGGAAACTATTAAAAGCTAATAAGTGGTCAAATCTTATGTATATTTTAAGACTGAAATCTGATATCAGTTTTGGAAACTAGAGGAGGAAGGATATGACTGGATATTAATAGGTAGATTAATTAAGAGCCTTTTGTATAAGTCCAGGCCAAAGATGAATTATGGAATTGCCTAAGGTTGTGGCAGTGGTAGCAGAAAGTAAAATAATTCAACTTCTACTTTAAAAGTAGAGACTATAGGACTTGCTGAGGGACAGAATGAAGGTGGATGCAGAAGGAAAAAGAGGAATCAAAGATAGCCACGTTTCTGTCTTTAGTTGATGAGTGGACAAATAGAAATATGATTAAGAGATAAAAGGAAGTTCTGTTTTGTACTTTGATGCAAGATGGCTTCAGAGTATCTGGAAGATCCATCCACTTGTTCCCAGACTTGGACCAGTCTTGCTGCTAAACCATGGAGTAGTCAGTTTAAAAATCCAGCCAAGAGTGAGACTAGAGTGCAAGGAGTGTGCATTAGTGGTCAAGAGCCTGCCTGCCTGCAGAGCACATGAGAGTGAGCAGCCCACACTCTCTTAGCAGAGCAAGAGTGGTGGCAGTGATGCCACCACTGCCCAAACTGGCACTTCTGGCTGAGCAGGTTTGGGGTGGCTGCACACTGGCTCAGGAACCACAAGCTCTGGGGACAGAGACAGATGGCTGGGGAAGTGCTGAGTGTAGAAACAGCATGGTGGGAGCAGGCCTGCCTGAGGCCGAGAATCACTGGAGGGAGTGGGGATAGCACACTGCCACTGCCCCATGTTACAACATCACTGCAGGACCCATCCCAGTGCCATCCAGGAGAGATAGAGATAAACTTTATCTGAAACTGTTGGAGGTTCTGGCAAGCGGTGGCCATCCATGACTGAAAGAGACTTTGTGACTTTTGGGAAGGGGGAGCATGTGGAGAACAGGGCCCCTAGGACTCAGTGCTGCAATGTGGGGGCCACACAGAAACTCTTTTAAAAGAAGACCTGAGGGGAGACTCCACACTTGGCAAGGGCTGGTGCTTGTGTGTGAATACATACATGCATTGTGGCTCTGCTAACAAAGAACTCAGAGGGATAGAGTCACACTGAAAGGACTGTGGGACCCAACCCAGCATGGCTGATGAGAAGAGGATGGGACAGAGTGGAGAGCTCAGGCCTGAGCTTCCTGCGAGAGAGTGGAATGCTAGGGACTGGAGCTGAACACCTGAGATTTGTTGCAGCCAGACAGGTCTCCTCATAGAAGGGCAAGCCCAACGCTGTACATGCTGGATCACTGCAGTGATCTGACTCTTCAGATGGCTGAGGTCAGGCTCAGGAGCCCCCTGCTTGAGACATTTCTGCAAGGGAAGAAGAAAAAGCTCTGAAAGGGCCCTTTATCAGACTCAACAAGCTACACTGTTCCTTGTGCCCTGATTCACTGAAACCAGCAAAGCAGAGACATTAAAGACAGGCACAACAAGGGGGATTCAAGGACCCTGCCCAGACTTGGTAACTAGACAATGCTGCTGTCTGGGACAAACAGGAAAGAGCTGCCCCTTTTACACAGATTGGCCCCTCACAGGAAATGGACAGCTAATTCACCAGATACCATACATTATTGGAAAAAGTCAGGGGCAGACCAAGACATGTGGTGAGGGAATGGAGAAATACTCCCACCATCTTCCCTGAAGACTGAATCATGCCCCATGCAGTGACCCAGGGTTCTCAGCCTCCCAATCGCACCAGAGGTCCCTTCTGGAGGCAGATGGAGAAGGTACTGGCAGTCCTCTTGTGTCATTAAATGAACTATTCCTGAGACCTGGGCTGATGGAAAGCCAGCAGGTCAGAACAGTGGGGACCAGCCAATGCTGAAGGAGACAGCCTCAGACTGTGGGTCACTTGTAGTCTTGAAGAGGCTGCCTAGGGCCAGACTTGGACAGGATCTGACATCATCAGGGGTGGATCCTGAAAGAAAAGACAGTGGTAAACACTGAATTCCACTGAGACGAATTCCACCATTGTCTCCTTTATGATTTGTGTTATTTTCTCTTCTGCATAGCTTTTTAATATTCATCTATTTTCCTTCAGTTTGTGCCTATTATTTCACTAGATTTTATATTTTAGTTTATTTCAAAACTCATATTTTGTTCCACCCTTTTCTTACTCCATTTTACATGCTTCCTTCCTCTTCTTATTTTTGTTTTAAATTTTACATTTTCTCCTGCTATGACTCATTTCTATCCTGCATTGTTACTATCTCTCTCCACTCCAGCCTCTCAAAACCATTTTTCTTGTCATTAGTTATCCCACATTTTTTTTCCCATTCTTAAAATGCCATTATTCTCTCTCCACCTTTATTAGTCTTTGCTCATTGGTTGTTGATATAGTGGATATTGTTGCATTACTTCAATTTTATTTCTAGATCTTCACTATTTTTGTATTTCAAATCTCGAATTTTACCATTCCCCTCTCCTATTCCATCTTGACTTCCTCCTGCCCCTTTCATTTTTGAATTTTAAATTTTATTTTGCCCTGTCTTAGACTGGTTTTCATTCCTCAGTCTAAGTATTCTTTCTCCCTCTATCCTCTCAAAATCACTTTTCTTTCCTCTAGACATCTCATGAGCCTTTCTTTCTTTTTTTTCCCTTCGTATTCCCATTCCACCTATATTAATCTTTGCTCACTTGTTGTTCATATTGCTGTAGTGGAGTTTGTCTCCAATATGGTTCCTATTTTTTCACTATATAATTTTATAATTTTTTGTTTAAACTTAAACTATATGCATCCCTTCCTTTATTCCATTCTGCCTTCATCCTTCCCTTTTTATTTACAGTGTAAATTTTCTTTTCATTCTTTCTTTGACTTGTTTCTCTTCTTTACAGTTATTATTGTGCCTCCTTCTACCCTCTTAAAATCATTTTTCTTTCAGTTAGACATCTCATTCATTTCTCCTTTATATGATAGCCTTAATCTCTTTACATCTTTATTAATAATTTCTCATTTGCTTTTGATAGTGTGGTTGTAGGTGGGAGTTGTTTTTAAGGGTGTGGGTTTGTTTTCTGGGTTGTTTTGTTTTGTTCTGGCAGCACCCGTATAACAGCTTACAAGACATGGTGGGTGGTGTGACTCTCAGTCAGCCAGCCAAAAGGAAGAACCCACCAGAGAATGACCTAACAACAACCAAAACCTAATTACAACCAGAGAGCCCACATAAATGGCAGAAAAGGCATCCCAAGAGCATAAAGCTCAGAAATCAAAGAGACTGAACCACTGAAGCACACAGATCTCCTACCACGGAAGATCATTCCACAAAGAAAGGAAGTCAAAGAAGGTCAATCTAATGCACACACACACACACAAACAAAAAAACTCAGCTAAAATGAGTAGACAAAGAAAAAAAAATTTAAAGGAGTAACCTCCAGAAAGAGTGCTAATGAAGTTGAGGCAAGCAAACTATCAGACACTGAGTTCAAAATAATGGTTATAAGGATGCACAAGGAGCTCAGTGAGAACTACAAGGAACTCCATGGAAGCTACAAAGAACTTACTGTGAACTACACCAGCATGATATAGGACACAGAAACTATCAATAAGAGCCAAGAGGAAATGAAGAAAGCAATATCTGAAATGAGGCATACATTAGGAGGAATTAAAAGCAGGCTTGACGAATCAGAGGATTGAATCATTGATCTGGAGGACAAGGTAGAAAACAACTTCCAGACATAGCAATAAAGTGAAAAAAGACTCAAAAAGAATGAAGAGGCATTAAGGAAACTGCAGGACAACATAAAATGTAATAATATTCATATCATAGGGATACCAGAAGGAGAAGAAGAGGAGCAAGGGATAAAAAACGTGTTTGAAAAACTAATGGCAGAAAACTTCTCTAACTTGATGAGGGAAAAATCATGCAAGTCCAGGAAGCACAGTGGGTCCCAATCAAGATGAACCCAAAGAGGCCCACTACGAGACACATCGCAATGAAAATGGCAAAATTCAAACACAAAGAGAAAATCTTAAAGGCAGCTAGGGAGAAACAGCTAGTGACTTGCAAGGGAGCTATGAAACGGCTATCAGCTGATTTCTCAACAGAAACACTACAAGGCAGAAGAGCATGGCAAGAACTATTCCAAGTGATGAAAATCAAAGGCCTGCAACCAAGACTACTCCACCCAGCATGGCTCTCAATTAAAATGGAAGGTGAAATAAGGAGATTCCTAGACAAAAGAAGGCTGAAAGAATACACTTGCACCAAATAAGCAATGCAAGAGATGGTAAAGAGACTGCTTTAAGAAGATAAAGGAAGAGAGAGAGAGGAACACAGGTATGAAGAAAAATGGCAATGAATAAGTATCTATCAATAATAACCTTAAATGTAAATGGATTAAATGCTCTAATCAAAAGACATAGGGTAGCTGAATGGATAAAAAAGCATGACTCAGATATATGCTGTTTACAAGAGACCCACCTCAAACAAAAAATCCACACAGATGGAAAGTGAAGTGATGGGAAAAAAACTATTCCAAGAAAACAGACATGAAAAAAAGCTTTGGTAGCAATATCACACAAAATATATTTTAAAACAAAGGCCATAAAAATAGACAAAGAAGGAAACTACATAATACTTAACAAAGCAATTCATCAAGAAGAGATAACCCTTGTAAACATATATGAACCTAATATAAGAGCATCTAAATATATACGGAAAATCTTCGATGACTTCAAGAAAGATAATGATAGCAACAAACTTGTCATAGGAGATTTTAACACCCCATTGCCAACAATGAATACATCTTCCAATCGAAGAATCAAAAAAGATGTTGTGGCACCGAACGACACTCTAGATCAAATACACTTAATTGTTATATACAGAACCTCTCACCCCACAGAAACAAAATATACATTCTGTTCAAATGCACAAGGGACATTTTAAAAAATAGACCACATGGTAGGACACAAAACAAGCCTCAACAAATTGAAGAAAATTGAAATCATTTCAATCATATCTGTACTCAGGTCACAATGGATTGAAACTAGAACCCAACCTCAAGAGAAAAACTCAAAAACATTCACATGTATGGAGAGTGCATAACTTGTTATTAAATAATGAATGGGTTAGTAATGAGATCAAAAAAAGAAATAAAAAAGTAAGTAAGAGTAAATGAAAATGAACACACATCAACCCAAAACCTATGGGACACAGTGAAAGCAGTACTGAGAGGGAAGTTCATAGCAATACAAGCCTACCTGAAATAGATAGAAACATGTAAAATAAACAACCTAATGGATAGACTTAACACAATTCCTATTAAAATACCAATGGTATATTTCACAGATCTAGAGTAAATACTTCAAAAATTCATATGGAACAAAAAAGGAGCCCAAATAACCTCAGAAATCTTGAGAAAGAAAAACAAAGTGGGAGTGATCACAATACCTGGTATCAAACTATATTACAAGGTGACTGTAATCAAAACAGTCTGGTACTGGCATAAGAACAGACACATAGATCAATGGAACAGAATAGAAAACCCAGAAATAAACCCAAGTCTCTATGGTCAATTAATATATGACAAAGGAGGCATGAGCATAAAATGGAGTAAAGATAGCTTCTTCAATAAATGGTGTTGGAAGAACTGGAATGGTACATGCAAAAAAGTGTGATTAGACCACCAACTAACATCATATACCAGAATAAACTCAAAATGGATGAAAGGCTTAAATATAAGTCATGACACCATAAAAGTCTTAGTGGAAAACATAGGTAGGAAAATTTCAGATATCCCACATAGCAATATTTTTGATGATATATCTCCTATGGCAAAGGAATAAGGAAAAAATAAACAAATGGGACTACATCAAACTAAAAAACCTTGGCATGGCTAAAGAAACCACCATCAGCCCTTGCTGGTGTGGCTCAGTGGATTGAGTGCCAGCCTACCAACCAAAGGGTCATCAGTTTGATTCCCAGTCAGGGCACATGCCTGGGTTGCAGGCCAGGTCCCCAGTAGGGGGCACTCAAGTGGAAACCACACACTGATGTTTCTCCCTCCCTTCCCATCTCTAAAAATAAGCAAATAAAAAAAGTTTAAAAATATTATCCATAAGGTGAAATGTAAATCTTTCACATCATATAACAAAGGCAAACTGGACTACCACCAAATACATTATTACAAAGTGCACACAATTTTAAAAGAGAAAGCCACAGTCAAAGAGCTTTCTTTAAGAAATACCTCAGGCTGGTGTGCCTCAGTGGATTGAGTGCCAGACTGCAAACCAAATGGTCACCAGTTCAATTCCCAATCAGGGCACATGCCTGAGTTGCAGGCCAGGTCCCCAGTAGGGAGCGTACAAGAGGCAAATGATTGAGGTTTCTCTTCCACATGGATATTTCTCTTCCTCTCTTTTTCTGTCCCTTCCCCTCTCTCTGAAAGTAAATAGAGTATAATCCTTCTTTAAAAAAGAAATGATTATACTTAAAAAACGACATAAAATAGAAGCCATTCAAAATGCTGAAGGCATATTAAATGCATGGCTGAGACTCCAAATGGCCATTGTATATAAGATATAAAAACTGCCTCCCCAAACTTGCAGAATGCCAAGTTTACATCCAAGATAGTCAAACCCTCCCCTAATTTAAAATCCCCCCATTTTCTGTTGGCACCAAAAAACAAAAACAAAAGAATCCAACCAACAAATTATTTCACCTCATGAATAAAAGCATTTACACCTAATAAATGAGATGAAGTGGCATTTCCTTCTTATAATTGTTTCTAGAGCTATTAAAAAACTTGCATTTATAGAATAGTTGACAAGAAGTTCCTATGATTGTACAGAGATACAGGGATCACTTATAAAACATGTGCATATATACATATTAGAAGCAAGATTCCGCTGTTTTCAGTTCTCCATTTTCTGCAGGTCAATCATTAGTTTCTAGGTTAGCCATTTCAGTCTGTTTGCCCTTTGTTCCCCATCTGTCTACTTTTTTTTGCCTTTTTTTGTTTGAGGATTTTTCCTTTCCTGTTGCCTTTTTGGACTTTGCCTCTGCCCATTGCAGGAGCAGGTTTACCTGACAACCTCACAGTTCTCTTGAGTTCTCCCTTCACCAACCCTTCAATTGAATTGATCTTCCTCTGGGCCACCTTAGAGGCAAGGAGGGTGCAATCTGGGTACCTACAGGCCACTTTGCAAAGAGAGCCTTAGGGAAGCAGAGATGCTTGGCCTCTGCCCTCCTCCAGCCCTTCAGTAACTTTTGAACACAATGTTTGCACAATATGACCTTGGGCTAAAAATGAAAAAACTCTAACAAATATTGAATTCTAATTTGTAGGCTTCTTTTCATCAGACGCATGGGTTAGTCATACAAAATTCCTTTCTGTGTATTCTAGGATTGACCAATATGTAGATATATTGTGGATAAAGCCAGCCACATTTCTCATTGTTAGAGAAGAGAGTTACAAACATAGAACTTGGGGGAAATAGAATGAACCCTGTAGTGTTTGTTGAATTGGATTCAGAGGTATCATTGTGACATAATGGATTTTAATATAGATATAGATATGAAAAAAGATACAGATGTATATGGGTGAAAACATGTGTCTATTTTTGAGGTTTGTTAGCAGAGGGACAACAACTAGAAGCAACAACACCCAAGAAGTAATGGGCACACTTAGTGCCCAGATATTGGTTTCTAAATACTCAAAGGAGCCTGAACTCCTTGAAGAAATGGCTAATTTCAAGATAGAGGCAGAAAAAGAACAAGATAGGTCTGTAATATCTTGGTGTGCCAAAAAGTAAGCAACTGTTCAAAACATAAGAGGGTATGTCAAAAGGAAACAGGATCCATCTGTTAGGTGTTTCCACTGACCAAATGCCTGATAATTTGAGCATCCAAAAAATGAGAGTAAAAGACTTTATTCCATTAAGTAAAATAAGAATCTACGAGTCTATACTGATTAAATAAATAAGAATTAAAAAGAGAAAGGGAATAGAAAGCTAACTAATTACTGTAGAAGAAATGATAGAAAAATTATCATTTGGCAATCATAAAAGCAATAATTTCAGACAAGACTCATATCTAGCGTGTAAAACTTTGAGGATATTTAAATAATTTCAAAATATCTCCCCATATGGAGGTTTTTAAATAAAAGGGGGAAATAGGTTATGGTGAGCAAATCCTGGCAGAAATGCCCTTAACCAATGATCAAAATTAACATCATCATTAATGGTAGTGATTGACATCGTGTCTCCTGACATGATGCAGAAAGTAGAACACAGCATCACTTCAGGGTTATTCCTGCCCAAAATATATGAATATAATCAGGAGTAAACAAACAGATCCAAACTGAGGAATATTCTATCTAGTCAGTACTGTTAAAAACTGTCAATGTCTTAATAAAGAACAAAGTGACAGTAACCAGAGGGGAGAAGGGGGAAGGATAATGGGAGAAAATAGGGGAAGAGTCATTAAGAAACATGTATAAAGGACTCGTAGGCAAAGCCAAAGGGGTTAGGTTTGAAAGTGGAGGGTTGGGATAGTTGGGGTGAGGGGAAAATGCAGACAGCTGTACTTGATCAACAATAAAATAATTTTAAAAAATAAAATAAAATTTTAAAAAGGATCACTAAAGCAGAAAATTTTAAAAATCTGCCAATCTCTAAAAATATAAAGAAAGATGGTTTCAGATTAAAGGAAACTAAATAGACATGAAAAGTGAATGTACCATGTGTTTCTGTACTTAGTTTATATATAGGACATTTTTCAGCAATTGCCAAAATCTGAATGAAGTCCATAGTTAAATAAATAATATTGTGCTGATGTTAGTTTACTGATTTTGATAATAGTGTTGTTATGTCAGAGAATGTCTTTGCTTTTAGTAAATACACACTGAAGTATTTAAGGATAAAGGGCTACCATTACTGTAATTTACTCTC
>CM052552.1:19167465-19201034 GCA_028533065.1 Trachops cirrhosus
GGAGAGGTTGTGGAGAAAAAGGGACCCTAGTGCACTGTTGTTGGGATTGCAGACTGGTAGGACCACTGTGGAAAACATTATGGAACTTCCTCAGAAAACTAAAAATGGAACTGCCCTTTGATCCAGCAATTCCACTGCTGGGACTATACCCTAAGAATCCTGAAACCCCCATCCAAAAGAACCTATGCACCCCAATGTTCATAGTAGCACAATTTACAATAGCTAAGTGCTGGAAACAACCTAGGTGCCCATCAGTAAATGAATGGATCAAAAAACTGTGGTACATTTACACAATGGAATTCTACGCAGCTGGAAGAAAGAAGGAGCTCATGCCCTTTGCAACAGCATGGATGGAGCTGGAAAGCATTATGCTAAGCGACATAAACCAGGCATTGAAAGACAAATACCCTATGATCTCTCCTTTAACCGGAACCTAAACAACAAAACAAAGAAACAAGTAAAATATAGCAAAAGACATTGAAATAGAAGACAGGTAGTCAGTGACCAGAGTGGAGAGGGGAGGGAATTTCACGGGAGAAGGGAAGGGATTACAGGAACAAATATAGAGGACACATGGACAAAACTAGGGCGGTTGGAATGGGGAGGGAGGAGGGGAGGAATGGGTGGGTGGGCTGGAATGGGAATAAAGGATAGAAACTCTACTGAATAAACTAAAATAAAAAATTTTAAAAAATGCAGTTATTACCTACAAGCTGTTCCCATAAGACAATCAGATGATTTTTCAAAATAACCTTTGAATGCTAAAAAGGATTGGCAGGAAATACTCAAAATCATGGAAATCAGGAATCTACAGCCAATTTTGCTGTACACAGGAAAGGTATTATTTAGTATTGAAGGGCAGATAAAGGTTTTCCCAGACAAGAAAAAACTAAAGGAGTTCATCATCACCAATCCATTATTTAAGAAAAAGAAAATCAAAACTATAAATAATAAAATGGCAATAAATATGTATCTATCATTAATTGAATCTAAAAACCAAACTAAACAAGCAAGAAGATCCTAGACAGAATCATGGATACAGAGAATGTTTTGATAGTTGCTAGATGGGAGGGGATATTTGGGAGTGGGTGAAGAGGTGAGGGGATTAAGAAGCACAAATTGGTAGTTACAGAATAGCCTTGGGGATGTAAAGCACAGTACAGGAAATGGAGTAGTGAAAGAACTTATACGCATGACCCATAGACATGAACAATGGTGAGGGGATGGCCTGAGGGACTGATGGCTGCTAGGTGTTAGGGGACAAAGGGGGGAAAATCAGGACAGTTATAATAGCATAATCAATACAATATAATTTAAGGAAGACCATCAGATAAAAAATTAAAAATATAAAAATATGTTGCTAAAATTTACTTTGAATGTGCATTGAACTTTAATGATAAAGGCCTCACTCAGTATGTGTTCATTCTCATTGGGACTTCTCTTTATCTTAGTTATAAGGTTTGTGGTAACCAATTAGATATTAGAATGCATGTAGGTTTTTGTATTTGTTTTAATCAAGAAATGTCTATAACTCTTTCTTTGTTTATGATGATGTATTTTTTTTAAGATTTTATTTATTTATCTTCAGAGGGTAAGGGAAGGAGAGAGGGAGAGAAATATCAATGTATGGTTGCTTCCTATGCATTCCCTGCTGGGAACTGGCCTGCAACCCAGGCATGAGCCCTGACTGGGAATCAAACCGTGATCTCTTGGTTCACAGGCCCGTGCTTAATCCACTAAGCTACACCAGCCAGGGCGTATGATGATGTATTTTTAAACTTGAATATTAATGCTACTTCTCTCACTTTTAAACTAAGTACTTGCTTTTGATACTAATGCCATTCCCATACATAGCAATTTTTACTCTCATTGTTACAGTCCCAAATTTCAAGTTGTTTTCATCAATTATTCAGTAATTGGATTGAGGACCTGCTAGGCTTTTGAAAAAAACAGATTGGCTTAGTTGAATATCTTCTTCAGGTTGTACTCTTGAAGCAGGTTTATCAGCATTGGTGTGTTCACTTGCAGCAGATTGCTTTGTTTATAGAAAGAATATGAGTGTTCCTGATTTCCCTGCTAATGTGTTATTTATTGACCTTTTCTTTTATAGGTTTGTTTCAAACTTTATTTTATCTAATATTTTCTACACTTTTGCTATTTCCATTAACACTTTCCCATCATGTATCTCAATAACCCTGAAACTTTTAAAATTAAATCTTATTTAACACAAGTGTCTACTACACAACTACACATGTACAGATTTATCTGAGAAGATTTCTTTTAAGGTACATGCAATAATTTTCTCAAGAAAGGCCTTTCATGGAGGCACTACTTACAAGAAAATCATGTTTTCTTGTCCTTTTTTTACTTCTTAGCAAAGCATCCAGACTCCACCTTTGCTTCAAGTCTGAGACCACACTCTCTAGGTAATGAAGAGTTAATCATTACTCTAAAGTAGAATCTTACTCATTGTATTTCTGAGATGAACTCCATAATTTTCACTTCCCAGCACCACTTTTCTCCTCATCTAGGATGAAACTCTCACTTACAGTAGAAGTCAGGTCCACACTGGTCACAAACGTGAAAAACAAAGCACAGCAGAAATAGCAAGGTGTGTAAATAAATCATCCTGGGGTTGGGGCTCTGTGCCAATGTTATGTAGCTATAATTCATTGCTTACCAAACTCTTATAAGACCCTCAAGCTCTATTGCTTCTTTTCTGGTTTTCAATTGAGCCCAGATTCTGCAAGGTTCACCATACTTCTGGAAAGCAAGCAGATTACAACCCATTGTAAAGCAAGTCCAATGCTCTTATAAAGCTCAAAGCATATTTGGCAGAAGCCATATATATACGTATGTTCATATGATATAAAAGAAGCAAGGACTCTAAGCCATCTGCTGAAGGTTGTTCTGCCCACCTTTGTGGGGGTGGCTCTGCCCACAGGGCCCCCCCAGCTGCCACAGATGAGAATAAGTCTACCAAGACATGATCTGCTTGGGGAGGAAATGTGGCCAATCTCTCAAAGGAAAAGAGCCAGGAGCCTGTTCCTCAATGGGTTTTTATTGGGTTCATTTGCACAGGATTATAGATAAAGCTCACTAATCATTGTCAGGCAGTAAGGTTCAAAGAATAGATAGCAAAGAACTCTGAGGGCCTATTTTGAGTCAGGGTCAGATAGCTAGAGCTGTAAAGCTTTGAAGAACAAACTCACTTCTTGCTTGGACCCTTATCATTTAATTGAGAGTATTCTAAACAAAGCAGGTTTCACAGGATTTTACATATTCTTTCTTAGGCCTAATTGCCTGGGAAACCCACCCTTTCCAGCACAGGGCTGCACCACCCTGTCATTGTTTCAGGATTAGGTGGAGCAAGGGAAGTAAGGCAGTCATTGTTTCAGGCTTAGGTGGAGCAAGGGAAGTGAGGCAGCCAAGAGATTAGGAGACTTCTCCCAGACAGAATGAGGACTCAGGCTTTGTCAAAGCCAAGGGGTGATGGTCCATCACCTCCTTTTGCTGTATCCCCCAAAGTCCTTCCTTGGGGGCCTCCCACATGATCGTGCCTGTCTTAAGTTGTTCCCCCCCTTGGGGAATCTTACCTGTCATTGGCTAACTGACCAAGCATTGGAGGCCAGTTATGGAAAGAGGAGCAGAAGTAGTGCTCCTGCCAGGGAGATAAGCTTTTGTCTCCTTGGTGGTTTACATTCCAAGGTCACTCCCTCAGCCTTAGCCTTGGTAGGGGTTACAGCTCCTGAAACCAGGCTGGGCAGTTCCCAACACACCTTCTTGCATTCCCCCACCTTCTAAGCTCAGGGCTTGGGGTGAACTTTTGGGTGAAGATCAGTTACAGAGCAATTCCATCCATCTAATTGATAGCAGGATAGTTACTGAACATCAGGAAATTTCAAACAGGTATGAGAGATTCTGGGAATTATTGACTACTCTGTTTTCACATGAAGCTATTGGAAGATATGTATTCTTATGATACTAAGTGATATGTGGCATTTATGGTTTTTACCTAATGAAATTTGTATGATAAGCAGTCTGAAATAAAAGGGCTCCCAAGCTTAGTTCACCAGGTTTTGCTGATCATGCAGTGGAGCAGAGATATATCCATGGTGATCTTCCTGTTTCAACCAGAATAGGGATTCCCATAGGGTTTAGTGGCTTGGTGTATTTCTAGCATTCTTAATACGTAAAATGTTGCATCACCTAAGGAAAATTCTGAAACCTCCTTTCGAAGAGAGTGAAGGTAGTGATATTTGCTATATTATGTCAGTAGGGGGTAGATAAGGATAAGATATTCAAATTGGAGGCTATTAAAACACCTCTATTCCTTGAAGTGTCTCATTTTCTCAATTCTTTAATCCTATAAATGATCAATGAACAATATTCCTGGGGTTGGGGGAGGTATGCAATTGATTGGACATTATGGATGATGAGAAAGATGCTATGTTGAGTGAGACAAGTAGTAAAATAAGCAAATTTTATGGAGAGACATTTTCTCACTTAATGTCTTGTTAATTTGGGAGCATTTAGTGAGGAGGGTGAAAATGACAAATGTGACAATTTACAGAACATCTACAGCTGGGTATAGGTGAGTGTAGGCCAGGGATTTGATGTTTAAAGCATAATAAGAATGATATCATTATCTCCTTCCCTTTCTCATCTATTCTACAATATGTTTCCTAGATGAGGCAACAAAAATTGTATTGGTCGAGAGAGAGAGTGAGAGAGAGAGAGAGAGAGACTCTAAACTAAGAGGCATGGTCATTGGAAGTTTGTGGAAAAAGGAACATATCACATGTGATCAGAAGGGCCACCTATTAACATATCTCAATGAATAACTTAACAGTTTGACCAATTTATACTTTGAAAATAACAGAGGCTTCGATCCAGAGAAGGAAACAGAGGACATTGTGTTGGTGGTATTAACATAAGTCAAGGATGGCTGTGGGAAGCAATGGGCAGTGCACATGGAAGGAGAAACCCCAAATGATGGAATGCTGCCATGGTAGAAATCCCATAAATGCATTAGAACCACAGTTTCTAGTAAAATAAAATAGATATTCTTGGCTAATAAATAAGAAGCCAGAGGCTTTTTGGAAAAGCTTTAGACTCCAACATAACAGAAGAGAATGGCTTGATGACTTAACATGATACATTCTAGTCACAGACTGTAGACCAAATGGAAGCAGTGGTTCCTAATCCTAGACTTTTTTATTTAGTACCTATAGATGGGAATCAAGAATACAGATTTCTAAGGTCTTTAGGAGAATCTAGTACTTGACCAGGCTCAGCAACCACCATTTTAGACAGAAGTAATCGCTAAAATGACCTGAATTTTACCTAAGCTATAATATCCCAGTGTTTTGGAAAAAGTCATATAATCAATAAAGATTTTGCAGGTAATTATTATTTTTAAATCTGTTATATTTCAGCAGTCAATCTTCTTTCTTTTCAAAACAAAGCATAACTTCAAGACCCTATAGTTTAAAAAGTACCCAGTGGATCTAAGCTGTTTGGTGATAGAACACTCAAATATTAAGTCTTATTTTTGTTGATGTGGTTCTTTCTCTTGGCTGGTGGTGGTGGGAGGTTTTTTTCTTTTTCTTTCTTTCTTTCTTTCCTTTTTTTTTTTTTTGCTTGTTTGCTTAGCAGGGGTAAAGACCAGTTCTGAATAGTTAATCTTCTATCCCTTTTGTTTGGAAGGAATACAAACATTATATGTGTTCACATAAATGGATTTAGATGATGAAAAATGCAAGTAAAAATATTGGCAAGTTACATTCACAACAGCCAAAAGGTGAAAGCAACTCAAATGTCCATTGATGGATGAATATGGTTAGACAAAATGTGGTAAATACACACAATGGAATAGTATGCAGCCTAAAATAGGAAGGGAATCCTGCCACATGCAACAACATGAATAAATCTTGAGAAGATTATGCTAAATAAAATTAGTCAGTCATAAAAATACAAATACTGAATGATTATTTCATACTTTCTGAAGGAAAGAGGAAGGAAGGCCAACTCTCCCAATTTACATGTTTTTAAAAAGTTACTGTTTGGAGAGAGGCAAGAGAGGAGTAAGTGGAAGCCATACTATCCAACTCCCAGGACCAATCTAGAATTACAACTAAATTGTGGAGAAATTCCCCATAACGAATCACTGAACAATAGCAAAAGAAAAGCCTTATAACCTCAGACAGACAGAAGAATCAGCTTCAGCACAACCTGTCTGGTAAGGAGTGCTGTGGAGACTTGAGAGGGCTGGCTGGGTGTCCACATGTGGCAGTGCCAGAGGGATAATTAACCAGCAGGTTGCATCCCCCTGAGACAAGTAGGATCTAAGCCCTAAGTGAGGATCCCCAGCCTAGAACACCAGACCCCCAAAAGTACATAAATAACAACAGGTAGCGCAAAGCAGCAAGGTTGCTCTCTGCCAAGATGGGTGACCTGAGATGCAAAGAGCCATTTAAAGTGCCAATGCACAAGTTGTATTTTGCAGCCACATACCCTGGGCTCTGGCAAAGGGGGGAGCAGACTGGGCTGGTGATGCCTGAGAAGAGACTGGGGATAGAAGCTTTGGGGAGAGAGCTGAAAGAGTAGTCATGGGATCCTTCTGCTGAGTCATCACCTCTACTGCAGCAGCCATCCTGCTCAGGCAGACCACTTCCCACCAAGCAGCAGCAGCCTGAGGAGAAACAATAGCCCCAATCATCCAGGAGTGATTCTGCCCTGCTTTATGAGGCTTAAGGCTCAAGCTGAGTGCAGACTGACTAGATTAACAACTGAAGCAGACAACCACAGACAGCAGATCCCTGACAGTCTTGGAACAGACCACTTAAGGTCAGACAGGGTCAACATCTGACACACCAGAGGCTGATCCAGAAAGGAAAAATAGTGGTAAATTCTAGAGGCTACCGAGATGAAATCCACTGTTGTCTTCTCCATGATTAGTAATATTTTCTTTCCTGCACAGCTTTTTAACATTCATTTCTTGTCCAGCAATTTTGTGCATATTGAGCCACTAGATTTTATACTATAGTTTATTTCTTTCCCTTCTTATAATAGTCCTAATCTCTTTACACCTTTATTAATACTGGTTCACTTGTTCTTGATAATGGGATTGCAGGGGTGGGGAGAGATATTTTTGCAGATGTGAGTATGTTCCCTGGGCTTTGTTGTTTTGTTCTGGAAGCACCTGAACAACAGCAGATAAGATGTGGTGGGCAGAGTGACATTCAGTCAACCAGCTGGAGGGAAGAAACTACTGAAAAGTGATGCAATGAGAATCAAAACACAATTACATCCAGAGAGCCAACATAAATGGCATAAAGGGCATACCAAGAGCATCAAGTTCAGGAGATCAGGGAGACTGCACCACTTAATCTA
The DNA here is from genome assembly GCA_028533065.1 of Trachops cirrhosus. Taxonomy (NCBI): domain Eukaryota; kingdom Metazoa; phylum Chordata; class Mammalia; order Chiroptera; family Phyllostomidae; genus Trachops; species Trachops cirrhosus. The sequence goes on from CM052552.1 coordinate 19,174,861, forward strand.
CCAGGCCCCAAACATAGAAGTTCACACCACAAAGTCAAGGAGTCAAAACAGATCAATATAAGAAGCAGAGACAAAAAAAGAAGAGTCTCACAAATAATGAGAAGACAAAGAAAAATCCCCCAAACAAAAGGAAAGAAGGAATCTTCAGAAAGAATGCAAAATGAAAAAGAGGCAAGTCAACTATCAGATATTGAGTTTAAAACAATGGTTATAAGTAAGCTCAATGAGCTCACTGAGAATAACCAAAACTATAGGGCAGCTGAAAAGACCTTACTACGAATTACATAAGTATAAAAGAGGACATAGAAACTATCAAAAAGAACCAAGAGGAAATGAAGAATACAATTTCTTAACTGAAGAACACAGTAGAAGGAATCAAAAGCACGCTGGGTGAAGCAGAGTTCAAATCATGGAGCTGGAAGACAAGGCAGAAAAAAACTGCCATAAAGAGCAAGAGAAAGTAAAATGACACAAAAAGAATGAAAAGGGGTTAAGGGAAATGCAGGATAACATGTAACATAAGAATATCCATATAGTAAGAATACCAAAAGGAGAAGAAGAGGAGCAAGGGATAGAAAACCTGTTTGAAAAACTAATGAAGGAAAAATTCCCTAATTTCATGATAGAAAAAGTCATAAATATCGACAAAATTCAAAGACAAAGAGAGAATCTTGAAGGTTGCAAGGGAGAAACAGGAAGTAAGGGAGCCCCGATGAGGCTAGCAGCTGACTTCTCAATGGAAATACTAGACATCAGAAGGGAAGGGCATGAAATATTCCAGGTAATTAAAACCAAAGACCCACAACCAAGACTACTCTAATCAGCAAGGCTCTCAATTAAAATAGAAGAAGAAATTAGGAGTTTCCAAGACAAAAGAAGGCTGAAAAAACATACCTTCACTAAACCAGCATTCAAAGATATGCTAAAGAGACTGCTTTAAGAAAAGGAAGAAAAGAGTGAGAGAAAAAGGAACACAGGTGCGAAATGAGTGAAATCACAGTGAATAAGTACCTATCAATAATAACCTTAATGTTAATGGATTAAATGCCCCAATCAAAAGACATAAGGTACCTGAATGAATAAGAAAACTTGACCTGCACATATGCTGCCTACAAGAGACCCACCTCAGAACAAAAGACCTGCACAGACTGAAAGTGAAGGTTTGGAAAAACTATTCCAAGCAAATAGGAAAAAAAGCTGGGGCAGCAATACTTATATCAGAAAAAGATACTTCAAGGCAAAGGCTATATAAAGAGACACAGAAGGACACATCATAATACTCAAGGAAAGAATCCATCAAGAAGACATAAAATTATAAATATATATGCACCCAAAATAGGAGCACCCAAATTATATAAGGAAAATCTTGGAGGACTTCAAGAAAGATATAGACAGCAACACACTTATACTAGGGGATTTTAACACACCATTGTAAAAAATGGATAGATCTTCCAAATAAAATATCAACAGGGATATTGCAGCATTGAACAGTACCCTAGATCAAATGAACTTAACTGATATATCTATCTATCTATATATATATCCTTTCATCCCAAAGAAGCAAAATACACCTTCTTTTTAAATGCACACGGAGCATTTTCAAAAATAGACCACATGCTAGGACACAAAACAAGCCTCAACAAATTCAAGAAAATTGAAATCATATCAAGCATTTTCTCAGAGTGCAAGGGCCTCAAACTAGAAACCGACCTCAGGAAAAAAAAAAAAACACAAAAACACTAAAATTCTTGGAGATTGAATGGCATGTTATTAACCAATAAATGAGTTCAGAGTGAGATCAAGGAAGAAATCAAAAAGTTTCTGGAAACAAATGAAAATGAACTCACAACAGTCCAAAACTTATGGGACACAGTGAAGCCAGTCCTGAGAGGAAAGTTCATAGCAATACAGGCCTACTTTAAAAAGATAGAAATGTTTCAAATAAACAACCTAACCCTACACCTACAAGAACTCAAAGAACAACAACAAAGACAGACCAGAGCAAGTAGAAGGAATGAAATAACCAATATCACAGCAGAATTAAATGACATAGAGACGAAAAGAACAATTCAAAGGATCAATAAAACCAGGAGCTGGTTCTTCAAAATGACAAACAAAATCTACAAACCTTTAAGTAGACTCATCCAGAAAAAAAAAAGAGAGAGGACCCAAATAAACAATCAGAAATGGAAGAGCATACATTAAAACTGATACCATAGGAATACAAAGGATTTTAAGAAATTACTACAAAAATCTATATGCCAAGAAATTTGAAAACCTGGGAGAAATGGACAAATTTCTAGAAAAGTATAATCTTCCAAAACAGAATGAAGAAGAAGCAGAAAGCCTGAGCAAACCAATAACAGCTGGCTAAATTGAAGCAGTAATCAAAAAACTCCTGACACACAAAAGCCCTAGACCAGACAGTATCACAGGAGAATTTTACAGAATATTTAAGGAAGAGGTAACCCGTATTCTTCTCAGTCTATTACAAAAAATCCAAGAAGAGAGAAGACTCTCAAACTCCTTTTATGAAGCCAGCATCATCCTAATCCCCAAACCAGATAATAACACAGCAAAGAAAGAAAACTACAGGCCAATATTGCTGATGAACATAGGTGCCAAAACCCTCCATAAAATATTGGCAAACTGCATCCAGCAATACTACAGTGATCATACATAGGAAGCATACACTATGATCAAGTGAGATTCATTCCAGGGATGCAATGATGGTGCAAAATTTGTAAATCAATAACTGTAATGTATCACATAAACAAAAGGAAAGACAAAAATCACATGATCATATCAATAATTGCTGAAAAGCATTTCAGAAAATAAAGCACCCATTTATGAAAAAACACTCAGCAAAATGGGAGTGGAGGGAGCATACCTCAGCATAATACAGGCCCTCTACGAGAAACGTACAGTCAACATCATACTCAATGGGCAATAACTAAAAGCATTCCCACTAAGATCAGGAACAAGAAAAGGATGTCTGCTTTTACTACCTCTATTCAACATAGTATTGAAAGTCTTAGCCACAGTGATCAGGCAAGGAAAAACAATGGAAGACATCCAAATTGGGAAGGAGGAAGCAAACTGGCACTGTTTGCAGATGACATGATAGTGTACATAGAAAAAGATATAGACTCCACTAAAAAACTACTTGACCTAATAAGTGAATTTGGCAAAACAGTGGGATACAAAGTCAATATTCAGAAATTGTAGGCATTTTTGTATACCAACAATGAAATATCAGAAACAGAAATTCTGAAAAATATCCCATTTGATATAGCAAGAATAAACTACCTAGGAGTAAACCTAACCAAGTAGGTAAAAAACTTGTATTCAGAAAACTAGACTACACTGAAGTAAGAAATTGAGGAAGTTGGAAATACATGGAAGCATATACTGTGTTCATGGATTGGAAGAATTAACATCATCAAAATATTCATACTATCCAAAGCAATTTATAGATTCAATGAAATCCTTATTAAAATACCAATGACATATTTTACATAGAGAACAAACATTTCCAAAATTTATATGGAACCATAAATGACTCCAAATAGCTGCAACAATCTTGAGAAAGAAGAACAAAGTAGGAGGGATCACAATACCTGATATCAAACTGTATTACAAGGCCACAGTAATCAAAACAGTCTGGTACTGACACATAGATCAATGGAACAGAATAGAGGACCCAGAAATAAACCCAAGTCTCTGTGGTCAATTAATACTTGACAAAGAGGGCAGAAGCATAAAATGAAATAAAAATAGCCTCTTCAACAAATGGTATTGGGAGATCTGGACAACTACACACACATACAAAATGAAACTAGATCACCAACTTATATCATACACCAGAATAAACTCAAAATGGATTAAAGCCTTAAATATAAGTCACAACACCAGAAAAGTCCTAGAGGAGAACATAAGGAGGAAAATCTCAGATATTACATGCAGGAATATTTTCACCAATATGGCCCCTAGAGCAAGGGGCATAAAAAAAGGATAAACAAATGGGGCTTCATCAAAATAAAAAGCTTCTGCATGACTAAAGAAAACATCAGCAAAATGAATAGGGAACCAACTGTATGGGAAAACATATTTGCCAATATACCTCAAATAATGGTTTGATCTCCAAAATATGTAAAGAACTCACATGACTCCACTTCAGGAAGACAAACAACCCAGTTTAAAAAAATGGGCAAAGGACCTGAACAGACACTTCTCCAAGGAGGACATACAGAGGGCCCAGAGACAAATGAAAGGACGTTCAGCATCACTAGCCATCAGAGAGATGCAAATTAAAACCACAATGAGTTACCACTTCCCCCCAGTCAGAATGGCCACCATAACCAAATCAACAAACAAGTGCTGGTGAGGTTGTGGAGAAAAGGAAACCCTAGTGCACTGTTGGTAGGAATGAAGACTGGTGCAGCCACTATGGAAAACAGTATGGAATTTCCTCAGAAAATTAAAAATGGAACTGTGTTTTGATCTGGCAATTCCACTGCTGGGATTATACCCTAAGAATCCTGAAACACCAATTCAAAAGAACCTATGCACCCCAGTGTTCATAGCAGCACAATTTACAATAGCCAAGTCTTGAAAACAACCTAATTGCCCACCAGTAAATGAGTTGATCAAAAAACTGTGAAAATTTACACAATAGAATACTTTGCAGCAGAAAGAAAGAAGGAGCTCTTATCTTTTGGGACAGCATGGGTGGAACTGGAGAGCACTATGCTAAGTGAAATAAGCCACACAGTGAAACACAAACACCATATGATCTCACCTCTGAGTGGAACGTAATCAACAAAAGAAACAAGCAAGCAAAGTATAACCAGAGACATTTAAATAAAGAACAAATTGACAGTCACCAGAGGGGTGGTAGGAAGGGATAACAGGAGGAAAGGGGGAAGGGTTTTCAGGAACATGTTTAAAGGACACATGGACAAAGGCAAAGGGGGATAGGATCGAGGGTGGGGATAGGAAGGCAGGGATGGCTGGTGTGGGTAGGGAGTGGTAGGGGGAAAATGGAGACAACTGTACTTAAACAGCAATAAAAAAGGAAAAAAGAAAAAAGAATAAATAATAATGATAATAAATAAATACACAAAAAATAGAAATACTATATGATTGCACTTATATGAAATACTTAGAGTAGTCAAATTCATAAAAACAGAAAGTGTATTGGTGGTTACCAGGAGTTTGAGGGAGAGGGAAAAGGGAAGTTGTTTTTTAATGAGTATAGAGTTTCAGATTTGCAAGATGGAAAAAGCTCTGGAGGTCTGTTTCCAAAAGATGAGAATATAGTTAGCACTATGGAACATAAAAATGGTTAACCTGGTAGATATTACATTATGCAAGTTTTTTTAAGTACAATGAAAAAAAGAAAACATTGGCAATTTCTCATCACCATCAAACCACACAGAATTTTCATTTCCAATCATGTAATAATTTTGAACTTTGGCATACATTTCTTCTGAGCATCCAATAAACTGCTTTAAAATAGCCCCAAATCCTATGTTATCAAATTTATAAACTCTTCAGTTTTTTTCCTTGACATCAGAGTATTTCCATTGTTCTCTTTTTCAAATACTGAATGCATAAAGAATTTACTTGTTCACTTTTCTATTTTGAATCTCATTGTGTCATGATCACTATGAAATAGGAAGTTCCTGTGGGAAATGCAAACTTGCTGCTCTTCCTTACTGTAATCCCAGATAGTCTACTTCTAGTTTGTAGGCAGCAAAATAAAACTTCTGTATTCTTGGCATGTACATATCCCAGGTAATCGTGATGCTATCTATCACATCCTCTCTGTCTATCCCCTTGCTTATGCTTATTCAAATTCATGTCCATTTCAATTTTCTTTATAAGAAGTGTCTGTATTCTATCTCTTATTTAATCATGCCATTGCACTTTGTAGACATCTCTTGAATTTGTTTTGCTTTTCGTATCTGAAGATTCCTGAACAATTTATTTGCTATAACAAGGGTGGGAGTGGATTCTGTAAGATTGTCCAGAAGTGCATTTATGAGTGAGAGAACATTCTTTTGCATAAGAAAACTTTTGTTATTGTAGAGTGCAGAGGACACTGGCCATAGAGTATGAGCATAAGAAAAGCCATGCTTAATAATGTTTTGAACTTTTGCTATCTGTTGAATGAGAAAATGTTCAATGACAAAAATTACTGTGAATTTAATAACAATTGTATCAATAGCACATCTAGATACATTTGAAGAGTATATATGAGAGATGTATTACTTTTCCAGAAGCCCTTATTGGGCATATAACCGTAGGCAACTTCTCTAACACCATCCCACCCCACTACCTTTTAAGAGCTCTGTGATCATAAATTTAGGAGAACTGTTGTGTAGTCTAATCCCTGATTCCAGGTGAATTACACATAAGTAACTCCAGAAAGAGAGTGATGTAACCGATCCTAAACACCTCCAGCAAAGGAAATTCCACAGGTTTACACTTGCCACTCCACAAGCTAGTCTGGTAGCATTTAAAGACTTCTTCATTTTAGGGTCCTTGCCTGCCTCAGACATCTGTGTCAGCCAAAGACAGTAATTCAGAGCAGTTTTTACTTTTTCAGGCCTGCTGTCAATATATGTAATCATTTCCAGGGATGGTCTCTGTGCCTCACCCTCATGCTTCAGAGGTAAACAGCAAGGAGCTAGTTATACAGATAGGGATTAAGAAATATCAGGTCTCACCTCAAATGTCATTTATTGTCATTTTGCCTGTTGATTTTGAACAAATTGCTTAAGTTCCCCGAGTTTCTATAACCTCGTTTGGTAAATGGAGGTAGAAATAGTGGACAGGCTGCTGAGGAGCTTAGATAATTTAAATTCTGGCTCCAGGCTTATGTTTTCTAAAGGCTGAAAAGCTGGTTAATAATTGTCTTCTTTAAAACTGTTAATAGGGTTATTAAAGAAATTGTGCTCAGTACTGAGCCCTTGGTGGATAGCAACACCCAGACTAACATCAAAGTGTGTAGCTATTAATTATGCTTATAGTCTTAGTGGAACTTTAGAATTCATAGGGATTGTCTTTATTAAAGTGGTTTTTTTAAAATTGTTTTATATTTTTGATGAAGGAAAATGTAGTTGGTAGCATAGTATCAGGAAAATAGCCCTAGACAGAAATGAGATGATGTCTGCTATTGGCTGATTTTATAATCTTAGATAACCCTCTTAACTTGTCAGAGCCTCTTTCTTTATCTATAAAATGAAATGATGGAGTAGCTGATTACAAAATGCTCTTGCAGCTCTGTTTTCTCAGATTCTGTGTGTAGCTCACATTGCAGTCAATTGAGAAGAATGGTATTTTTGCAGAAAACATATATTTTAAAATATAGTTTGTGTTAAAATGATACAATCATATTAGGCTAGTACTTCTCCAAATAGTTATTTGAGACTTACCATCTACAAACTCATGATTTGCAAATTGATAAATACCAGAAATTTTTAAAAATCTGAGCCAAGACCTTGAAGGTCTCTAACATCATTCTCCACCTAAAGCAATTAAGGCAACACAGAGAAATAACTGATTCCAGGGCTAGAATGAAGAAAGTACAAGATGAGCCTGGCACATCTTGTTATATCAGAAAGCAATGTAGTTCTAAAAAGAATAATGGGTCATGTCACAAGGACACAGGAACTAGCTTGGAGGAGCTCTCACTGGCCATATCTGGGACAGTTTGAGCATCAATATAGTTAAGTAATAATTATAAACCCGTGTGGAAAAAGTAGAAAATCATGTGGTCATATCAATAATTAACAACTAAGGATAAACAAAAACTCTTGCCTACAGTCCAATGCTGAATGCTGACTTGTAAATGAAGAGGAATTGCTGTAGTTGAAAGGTCAGGATTTTGTAAGCATTGTAATAAATATTGGATAAAATAAATATCAATGGATATTAAACTAGGTGGAAATTCTGATGAAGAATAAGATATTTGCATGGAATTAGTGTCCTATAGACTGCTTCTTAGTTGCAAGGGAAAAATATTAATTATACAGGGGAAAATTGAATAACTATTTGGCCAGGTAACCAATATTAACATCAGTAATCATGGACAAATGAACATTGCATGCCCGTAGATGTAATGCTCTGAGAAGATCACAGCACATGTGCAATATTCCAGCCTAGAATGTATAACCTGAATATGATCATGAGTCAGACAAACACCCCAAAAAGAACATTGGAAATTTCAATGTCTTTAAAAAATTAAGTAAGCTTTGTAGAATGTTTTAGAATAAAGGAAGTTAAACAAATATAACAACTAAAAGCAATACCTAACTAAAACTAAATTTTGTACATGAGGGAGCAAAATGTTATAAAGTATGTTACTAGGTAAACTGAAAAGAATGTGATATGGATATTTACATGTTGGATTAGATAAAAAGTAGTATATGCCAATATAAATTTGTGAAGCCTATAACATCCCTGTAGAAGTAGATGCTGAAGTATTTAGAAGTAAGGGAATGTGATGTATATAATTTCCTTTAAAGTGTTTGAGGAAGACAGGAGATGAGGGAAAATTAGAGAGAGAAAGACAGAGGGAGATGAATAGAGGGAAGAGGAGAGAAATGATAAAGCAAAGAATGTAAAATTTTTAGAATAGCTGGAGCTAGGTAAAGATTATACCTTTTATACCCATACTTTATGCCATCTTACTTTTGCAACATTTCCATGTTTGAAATTATTTCCAAATAAAAAGCTTAAAAAAATCTTTAACTACTTAAAGTTTTTTTCTAAAGAAATCATGAACAACTTCAAGATTTCTTAGATACAACCCCCAAAACACAATCTCTAAACATATTTGACTTCACTGGTAAATTGGACTTCATCAAACATAAAAATTTCTGCTTTTGAAAGTCACTGTGGAGAGAATGAAAAAAACCAAACCATAGAATAGGACAAAATATTTGCAAGCCACATGAAAGACTTACCCAAATAAAAGACTTGAATCCAAAATCCAGGATGATTTGCAAATTAATAAATACTGCTGAGCCTAGCTAGACACTGGTCTCTAACACCATTCTCCAACTAAGGGAACTAAGGCAATGTAGATAATGGCAGGAAATGCAGAATGTTAGAAATATAAAAAGGAATTCTCAAAACTAACTAAAATAAACCCCAACAAAATGGTAAAAAAATATTTGAACAGATATTTCACCAAAGAAGATATACACATAGCAAGTAAGTACATGAAAAGATGACCAATCTCATTGGTTATCAGTGAAATGATTAAAACCATAATAAGATACCACTTCACACTCACTAAAATGAAAAAGTCTGACCATATCAAATGTTGGTGAGAATATAGAAGAATTGGAATGCTTACATACTGCTGGTAGCAATTTAAAAAGTGCAACTTTAAAAAATATTTTGACATTTAGTTTAAAAAGTCTAACTTGAACTTATTATATGATCCAATAATTCAACAACTATGTGTTTAACCAAAAGAGGTGAAAGCATATTTCCACACAAAGACTTATATAAGAATGTGTATAGAGGCTCTATTTGTATAGACCAAAACTGGAAACTGCTCAAATATCCATCACCACATAAATGGATAATCACATTGTAGTGAAAAACAAGTCAGCAGTTAAAAGGAATTAACTACTGATACATGCAACAACTTAGTTAATCTCAAAATAATTATGCTGAGTTATAAACAACCTCAGAAAAATGAAAGCACATACTGCATGATTCCACTTATGTAAAAATTTAGAAAATGAAAACTAATCCATAGTGATAGAAAGCAGAAGGTTGATTGCCTAGAGCAGGATATTGGAGGAGGGACAAGATGGATGGATTTCAACAGTGCATGAAGAAATTTTTGGGGTGAAAATATTGAATATAATCTCAATTGTATTGACTGTGTCATGGGTGTATATATATGCCAAAACTTATCAAAATGTATGCTTTAATTATGAACAGCTTATTGTGTGTCAATTACACCTCGATAATTTTTTATTTATTATTTATTTAGGAAGAGAGAGAGAAACATCAATTTATTATTCCACTTATTTATGCATTCATTGGTTGATTCTCCTATGTGTCCTGATGAGGGATTGGACCTGCAACCTTGGTGTATTGGGACAATGCTCTAACCAACTGAGCTACCTGACTAGGACCTCAATAAAATTGTTTTTAAAGATATGATGTCACTAATAACTGGAACCTAATCAACAAAACAAACAAGCAAGCAAAATATAACCAGAGACATTGAAATAAAGAACAAACTAACAGTAACCAGAGGAGAAGGAGAGGGGGATAATGGGGAAAATAGGGGAAGGGTCATCAAGGAACATGTATAAAGGACACATGGACAAAGCCAAAGAGGGGTAAGATTGAAGGTTCAAGGTAAGGATGAGTGGGGTGGGGGAAAGTGGTGGGGCAAAAATGGAGACAACTGTACTTGCACAGTGAAAAATAAAATAAAATATTCTACTATTGATATAAAAAAATGTGGCTAGCAGAGTGGCTGGTACACACCATGCATTCACTACAAGTAGGTTCTCATCTCTTTCCTTTACTAATCCCCCCTCCTCATTCTTTTGTTTTTTAGATTCTATTTATTTATTTTTAGAGAGAGGGGAAGGGAGGGAGAAAGAGAGGGAGAGAAATATCAATATGTGGTTGACTCTCTTGTGGCCCATACTGGGGACCTGGCCCTCAATCCAGGCATGTACCCTGACTGGGAATTGAACTGGTGACACTTTGGTTCACAGCCCATGCTCAATCCACTGAGCTACACCAGCCAATACTCCCCCCTCCTCATTTTTCACTATCTAGTTTGTAGTGCCAAAGAACACCAATTTTCATTATAATAGGTTATTTTTCAGAAACGTAAAGACCAAAATAAAAACAACAAAACACATACACAAAATCTGGACATCAGTTAATTCTGTTCACAAAAAGGAGTAACAATTATTCATTTTCCTAGATTTTAAGGTCAATAAGTTAATAAATGATAGATTCCTGCTCCACCTCTCCCCTCCTTATTCTGTTTGTCCTGCTTCTCCTCCTCCTTCTCCTCCTCACTCTTCTTCTGAAAACTAGATTTTGGGGATTTAATGGAAACAACAGCCACCACCTTGGGATATGACCTTCCAGATCAATTAATGAGCCAGCAATTGTTCAGATTTCACCTCAGAACCTGCAACACAAAAAATTCATGGAAATGTAAGCAGCTACATGTCTATGAATACTAAATTGAAAGGGGCTAATTGTTCTTTATTTCTTTTTTCACAAAGATTTAGATTCATAGAGGCAGCAAATTATTCTTTCCTTCTTGGGGATATACCCTTAGGTGAAGAATGAGATGGGATGGGTAAGATGGGTTTGAAATAAATCGGAGAGTAGTTCCTCTTAATGTCCCCATTTGAAATGGAAATAATATCCTTGGAACTAAAGAAACTTTGAAATTCATTTTAAATCACAGGCATTTAACAAAAGACACTGAAATAGAGGACAGGCTGTCAGTGACCAGAGGGGAGAGGGGAGGAAATTTCAGGGGAATTTTAGGGGAGAAGGGAAGGGTTTACAGGAACAAATATAGAGGACACATGGACAAAACTAGGGGGGTTGGAAATGGGAGGGAGGAAGGAAGGGATAGGTGGGTGGGCTGGAATGGGAATAAAGGATAGAAACCGTACTGAATAAACTAAAATAAAAAATAAAAAATAAATTTAAAAAATCACAGGTATTTATGATGCTCACATCCAGAGGTGTCCAACTTGCAGTTCTCTGGCTGCACGTGGCCCAGGATGGCTATGGATATGGCCCAACACAAAATCATAAATTTACTTAAAACATTATGAGATTTCTTTTTTGTTTTCATTAGTGTTTGTGTATTTAATGTATGGCCCAAGACAACTCTTGCTCTTCCAGTGTGGTCCAAAGAGGCCAAAAGTTTGGACATCCCTAGTAGGCTAAACAAAATGACTACTGTCTGCAAATACTGACTCTCTTATCAGAAGAAATTAAAATTAGTATTGAGGAAGAGTTTGCACAGGTTCATCAGATACCACTGAGAGGAACCAAAGAGATTTTTTGTCAATATTTATTCCACCTCCTTAGATGGATCACCAAAGTTGTCATACCAATGTATGTTATTAAAGATTAGCAGAATAAAGACAAAGAATTGAAAGACAAATGAATGAGCAAAAATTGCAAGACAAACATTAAATCCAAGTTTTAACTTAATTCCATCAATCAATGGGGTAAGTACCAACAGGCAGAATAATATGCAGGTTTAAAATATTTTGGTATGTTCAATTTCAAAGTTCTGAAAAGTAAAATAAAAAGAATAAGCTCTTTTATGACTTACATGTTTTCTGGTAACAGAGATATGTTTTTTATGTAATGCAGTTTTTATGTAATGCAGATCAGTAAACCATACCTTTCTCTAAAAATTTCTGTAACTCTTTGGATATTGAATGGAGTTAAGAGGGAAAATTATTACAGCATAAAATCAAAAGGCCATGAATGAGTACGCAGCATACCCATGGGAAGAACAAACTGGCAATTTAAGAAATAATGCACTAAGTGAGATGAAACTCTACGATCAGGCAAATTTATTTCTCTGTGTAAATAGGAACACTGGGATTTGGGTAAAGTGACAGGACTGTAAATCTTTACTGAGTTTAAGACCAAGGTGAGCTTAAGGGGCTATTGCTTGGCCAGGGAAGGAAACCCAGGTTAGAATTAGTTCAATATTTAAGACTGAAGAAAAGTATGTTTTGACCTATGTATTTCATATCTTAAAATTCATTTTTACATTTTTATATTGACTCAGCTTCTAAAGATAACTGCCATTTTGTAACTTTTTATAGATGGTTTTAAAAAAGAAAATAAAGGGAACAGCATTTAATAGCACTTTAATTTGCAATCATTAAAATTGTGTCTTTAATTTGTTTCTTAATTCTGTAAACCCTGGGGAGAGTTAAACTATGAGAACCTATGTTACATTGACAGGTATCACTAAAAGGACAGTGACCTAAATTGCAGATGCTGACCAAAATGACAGATATAGTACCAAGAGATGCTAACCTATCTCTAAACTGTTGAGTGTTCTATAAATGTCACCTGATCTAGTGAGACTTTATCAGAATGAAGATTTTCAATTCATGGAACCAGTCATGAAAAATGCCTTCTTGGTCTTAAATGTAATTACATTGGGTTTTATTTTTAGTTATCTTTGTGTCACCATATTTCTACACAAATGTCCAACTGGAAATAAGACAAATCAAGCAGCTAAAGAAATGAAAATAGAAAAAAAGGCTGATAAGGTAACCAGGCAATTTATTTTCACCAAAATAAGACTTTGGAGGCCTAGGTAGTAAATTTAAGACACCTCCAAGATTCCAAAGGAAACAACCAACACATTCTTTTTCACACGGGCAAAGACTTTCAGATCTTGTGAGAAAATAAAGGCTTCTTTGAGAAATTAACTTTGAAATTTGAAAATAAAGGCAAAAATATTATCTGATAGTGCAGAAATGAGTTTAAATTTTAGTTTTTTAAACTGCTAAAATGTTCATCAACTTTTCAAAGGCCAATCTTTATCCCTATCTTTTTACCTCATGCCTTTGTTACCTTGTGCACATCTACTTTTTTCTTTCTCATCCATTCCTAGTTTTAGTAGTATCTTTTTAGTTCCCTCTATCCTTTTTTGGTCACCCTCCATTAATTGAACAAAGTTTTTAGAACAAAGTATTTTTTGAAGATAACATACAAATATAATGTAGCCTTTTAATTAGAAACCAGACAAAGAACAAGATTCCTTTTTACTTATGATATCTGAATTTTTTCCCCTGTGGGTCAATGGTTAGAAGAAAAAGCTGCTCACTGTTGATTTATGTAGACAGTGCTAGGTACTAACAAAGATAGTAGGATGAGGAAACAGCATGAGTCCAGGAAAATTTCTGTATCATTTTCTTTCTTTATTAAACTCTTGCCTTAAACATATTTCCTGAGCAATAAATAAGAAAAATGTCTTCCAATTGTGCTGCTGGTCCTTCCCCTGCCATGGAACAGTCACTACATCTCTTTGTGGGAGGAATTTGGCCCCTCCTGACTGCATAATGCTTTGGAGATATAGGAAGGGGGAGCCTTTACTTCAGTTAAAAATTCAAGCCTAGTGGGACTGGCCATGGAATTTCCTATCCAGCAGCATCTGGGAGAGTTGCTAACCTGCAGTTGTTTTCCTGGTCTCCTGTGCACCTAATCCTCTGGCTCTCCCACATCCTGTAGCTGTGTTGCCAACAATTTCACAGGCTCTGAGACACTAATGTTGACTGAAATACTGTCCTTCATATGCTTGTTTAGTCTTTGAAGGAAATGTCACATGCAGCTTTGCAGTCAGGAGATGCCAAGCTGAAATTAACATGTTCATGAACAACATTCTATATTTAATGTATTTCTTTCTACAGGTGCCTGCCCTCACATTCCCCTTGCTGTCCAGCTTCCTTTCTGTCGTAACATCTTATTCTAAAGGATGACTCACTACTTTGTGTTCTTATATTCACCTTATATTTACTAAACTTAGAATCATAACCAATGCCCCATACAGTTTCTTCAACAATTTAAGTGCTTATTGTGAGGTAGGAACAAAATTAAAAAAAAAATGTTATTAGTAATGGAAGTCTAAGGATTCAATTATCAGAAAATCTTGAGGTTACATGAGACCTTATTTTGGTTGCTGGGCAATGTTTGTAAGAGGCTCCAGACCAATGACCATAATGAAGTTAATGACCTGTTTAAAATGCCATGGGATGAAAGATGATTTGGCTGTTTCTCTTAGTGTCTGATCCTCAACACTTCTTTTTTTGCCATCTCCTCAGTTTGTAACTTGGCCTCTCCTAATGACCTCTGCATATAGACCTTGGTTCCCTTTAAAACCTATCCTCTTAGACCATAGACTGCACCTACAACGTGCTGACTCCTTTCTATGACAGACCTCACTGCTCCTGATTTTGAAGCTGCCTAAAGCACCAAGACCACTGGCTCTCAAACAGGAATCACCATTTTAAATGCATGAACTACTTGGCCATAAAAATGAAAAAATCTTACCCTTTGAGACAGTATGGATGGACCTGGAGAGTATTATGCTAAGTGAAATAAGACAATCAGAGAAAGACAAATATATGGTTTCATTTATATGTGGATGTAATGAACAAAATAAACTAAGAAACAAAATAGAAACAGACTCATAGACACAAAGAACAGACTGACAGCTGTCAGAAGGAAAAGGGTAGGGTGGCTAAGTAAAAAAGGTAAAAGGTCTAAGGGAAAAGAAACCTCACAGACACATACAACAGTATGATGGTTACCAGAGGTTAAGACAGGGTAAGGGAGGCAGAAGAGGGTAAAGAGGCAAAGTTTGTGATGGAAGGAGACTTGGCTTGGGGTGGTGAACACATGGTACAATATACAGGTAATGTATTATAGGATTGCACATTTGAAACCAATATAATTTTATTAACCAATGTCACCCCAATAAATTCAATAAAAAGAAAACAGAATGTAAAATAAAATAATAAAATAAAATAAAATAAAATACATGTTTATTCAACCCTAACTCCATAAACTCTGATATGATGAACCTGTGGTAAAACTCAGGTTTTACCTGTATTTTAACTTATCCTTCAGGTGATCTTGACACAGTTAGGGCATACTTTGAGGAACAATGGTCTTTTAACACTCTGCCCTCCTATTTCTCCTCTCTTAATATTCTTCTTCAGTCTTCTTTATGAGGTTAACTTTTTCACCTACACTCTGAAAACTAAGGATTCCTCAGGAATACAAGGCCTGTCCAGAAAAAGTGCAGCCACTGTTAATATAGCAAGAATGGTTTGTGTGACATTGATGTAACTTAGCAGCCAAGGAGAGTGGACTGGGAAGAACCTGAGTGAACAATGATGACTTTGCTGTACTAGTCAGTGGGGGCAGTTGATACTGTTGAGTGAGTATGAGTACTGTGTGGCTGTCACATTCAAAATGACTGAGTGAGTAGAGCAACAAATCTGCATCAAATTTTGTGCTAAACTTGAACATTCCTCCATGGAAAATATTCAGATGATTCAGAAGGCTGCAGCTATCAGTAACTAGTGATTGGCAGCTTCATCATGACAACATGCCCACTCATGCATCATGTCTCATGCAGAGTTGACAAAACAGCAAATCACTCATGCATCATGTCTCATGCAGAGTTGGAAAAACATCAAATCACCAAGGTGACTCAGCCTCCCCTACAGCCCAGATTTGGTGCCTAGTGACTTCTGGTTTTTGCCAAAACTAAAATCACCTTTGAAAGGGAAGAGATTTCAGACCATCAATGAGATTAAGGAAAATATGACAGGGCAACTGATGGCGATTGAGAGAACTGTGTGAAGTCCCAAGATGCCTACTTTGAAGGGGACTGAGGCATCATTATCTTATGTACAATGCTTCTTGTATCTTGTACCTTCTCCAAAAAAATATCTCTATTTTTCATTTTACATGGATGGATACCTTCTGGACAAGCCTCTTAAAATTCACAGTCCTTAAAGTAGACCTGGAAATCTGCCCTTTAAAACAATATGCCAGGTATTTCTGATGCATGTTTTCTACAGATGAATTCTTTACAAAGAGTATATTAAAATAATTTGAGTTAGGGGGATAACATGACCACATCTATTTTTGGAACAACCAAGCTGGCAGCAGCATGGACACTATAGTATAAAACTAAAATCTTGGCTTTGTCAATTCTGGCTGTGGGTGGCCCCTCTCCTTCTCTGGCTCTTTCTTTTTAACCCTTCCTAAGTGAATGAGTTCTGAGAGGTTCTGCCTGCAGCCTTTCTCTTTTCTGTGGATCAGAAACTCATTGTCTTCAAATACATACATAGTTAATACATAGTTAAACTCATGTCTTCAAATACATATCCCATCACAAGCAATTCAGTTCTGGACAAAGTTGTTAATGGAAAAAATGTTTAGGTTGTCAAACAAAACTTCGTTTATAGACCAATGACCTTTTCATGCTGATACCTGTATGATCAGTCACATGTCTCTGAGGTGACAAATAAAAAAGATAATGCATGACTATGAGTCAGTTTACCACTAAACCTCAAGTTGTTAACATCTCAGGAATTGTGCTGTGAATATTCTCATTTTTTTTTGTTTTCTGTTGCTGTTTACTATTATGAAATACATACAGCAAGTCATGATGGTTGGAAGGTTAGTGATAGCAGCAAAGTGAAAGGGAAAGGTGTGAGATCAATGATAGAAATTAAAATATATAATTGCAAAGTATGATAGTGGTATTCATGTGTCTGACCTGGCTGTCAAGTATGGGATGGTGAAATTGATCATTAGCATATTTTAAAATATAAAGAGGCCATCAAAAGCACTGATGTTGCTTAGTAAATATGTGGATCAAAAAACTGTGGTACACTTACACAATGGAATACTATGCAGCAGAAAGAAAGAAGGAACTCCTACCTTTCACACTAGCATGGATGGAACTGGAGAGCATTATGCTAAGTGAAATAAGCCTGGTGGTGAAAGACAAATATCATATGATCCAAATACTTGTATGATCTATAAGTGGAAACTAATTAAAAAAAATTAAGCAAAATATAACCAGAGACTTGAAAATAAAGATTCCAACTGATGGTGGCCAGATAGCAGGGAGGTAGGGGGATAACAAGGGAAGGAAGGGGAAGGGGGAAAGTAAGGGAACACAAACAGAGGACTCATGGGCATGGACAATGGGAGGGATTGACTGTGGGAGTGGTGGAGATGGGGTAGGGCTGAGCAATGGGGGAAATGGTTGGACAACTATAACTGAACAACAATAAATAAAAAAGAGTACTGATGTTGCTAAAAGTGTGCAAGTAAGTGCTCACAAAACAATGATCACATGCAGTTGAAGAGGTAGGAAAATTGTTAATTTGAATAAATAAAAAGCAGTTCACCAGTGATAGCATTTTAAAGTAATGATATGTGAAACAGTGAAGATGCTACATGCTTACCTCCTGAAAGACACCCCTGGAATGAGTGCTGAAAGTGATTTGTATAAGGCTACTAGGGGGTGGTTCAATAAATTTAATCAAAGCGGTGGTATTCATAGCATAGTGAGTCATGGGGAGGCTGCCAATTCTAACAAAGTAGCTGCTGATAATTTCATGACAGAATTTCAAGAACACATAGAGGCTAAGGGATCTGTTCCCCAACAAGTGTTTGATTGTGATGAGACAGGCCTCTGCTGGGAGGAAATGTCAAAGAGGACCTATATCACACAAAAGTCATTGCCAGGACACAAGCCTATAGAAGACAGGCTGATGTTATTGTTGTGTAGGAATGTGAGCAGGGACTTTAAATTAAAGCCTCTACTCATTTACCATTCTGAAAACCTGTGAATTTTCAAGAAAAATAATGTCATAAAGACAAGTTGAATGTGATATGGAGGGCTAATAGCAAAGCTCGGGTAACCAGGCACCTTTTTAGTGACTGGGTTCTTGAAGTGGTTGTCCCAAGTGTGAAGAAATACCTCTGGGAAAAAACAATTGTCACTCAGGGCGCTTCTTGTAAAGGACAATGCCGCTTCCCACCCTCTAGGTTTGGAGGCCAAGTTGGTGGAGGTGTACAGATTCATCACTGTCAGGTTCTTGCTACAACACAATTTCTCTCATCCAATAAGTCATTTCTAATTTAAGAAGCTCTACACAAAGACACTGTTTCAGGGGTGTTTTGAGGTGATCTCTGAAACTAATTTAACCCTCAGGGAGTTTTGGAAGGAACATTTTGATATCCTCCCTTGCTTGAGGCTCATAGACAAAGCATGGAAGGAAGTGTCTTCATAACCATGCAGTCAACCTGAAAGAAACTGTGGCCTGAGTCTCTTGCTGAAGAGACTTTGAGGTTTCTGAAAGAGGTTGTGGAAGATATTGTGTCTCTGGGCAAGTCCACAGGCTTGGACATGGAAGATGTGATGATGTCCAGGAGTTCATGGAAGCCCACCACACTGAACTGACCACTGAGGAACTCCCAGACTTTCAGAGGGAGCAGCAAAAGACGGTACCTGCAGGGCTTTCTTCAGAGAAAGAGGAAGAAAGGGCAGATATCCCTACCTCACTGGTCAAGAAAATGCTTGGGACATGAGGAGACATGCAAAGTTTTATTGAGAAATATCACTCTGACAAAGAAATGGCAAACTGTGAGATAAACTTGTTCAATGACAATGCAGTGTTTCACTGCAGACAAGTATTAACAGACAAGGAAAAACAAACATCATTGAACAGGTTTTAAGTGAGATAGCAGTCCAGTGAGCCTAACACAAATTCAGTGGAGCAAAGAGACAAGAGAACAAAATACAGAACAGCTACCTGACATTTTTCATAGAAGGAGACTCCCTTTTCAAACAATAAAATCCCTCCATCCCTCTTCTCCATATTCAGTCACCAATAACTCTCAACATTAAAGGTAAGTTCTAGTGTGTACATAAATTTTCATTTTTGACTGTACATTTCATTTCCATTTTGTTGTATTTTCTTTTACATATAATGTCCTTTTGTTTTTAAAGTGCTTATAGATTAAATGGTACCTTAGACATGTACTGTATACAAGAAAGGCTAAAACAGAGAATCATTTGGGGATCTGGAATAGATTGATTCAAATTACATTATTTCTAGTGGGGAAAAAATGTTTCAGTTTCTAAAAAATCACTTTTCAAACAGCCTTCCTGAACAAGATAATTTCAAGAACCAAGATTTCACTGTATTGATTTCCTTCATTCACTATACTTTTTAGGCTGGTTTTCAAGGCCTTCCTTTATTTAACCTAAATCCACTTTTCCCACCACATGTCCTAGTATTCTGCTTTATAGCCCTTTGATGACAACCCAATGGGAGTATTGTGCTTCTTCCATACAAACCTTGCCCTACCCCCAGGACATGCTTTTGCTTACACATTGTGCCTGGATTATTCTTTCCTCCATTTCTAATTCATCCTTTTACAGGTAGCTCAATTAATTCACCCAATGAAAACTTTTCCACCCAAGGCACTTTATCAATGCCTATTTTCTGGTACTTGACACTTCCAGTAGTAAATTGTCAGTTATATATATACAGGACTTAAATGCCATAGAAGACTTTGAGCTCCCTAAGGACAATATTTATGTCTAATTTTTCTTTTCTTTATTGTGGTAAAATAGACATACATAAAGTTTACCATTTTGACAATTTTTAAATCTATAGTTCAGTAGCATTGAGTACATTCACAGTGTTGTGTAACCATCACCACTATCTATCTCCAGAAATTTTGCATCATCCCAACCTGAAATTCTGTACACATTAAACAGCAACTTCCCATTTCTCTCTCCTTCAATCCCCTAGCAACCAACATTCCATTCCCTATGAATTTGATTATTCTGCATACTCATATAAGTGGTATGATACACTAATTGTCTTTTTGTCTCTGGTTATATTTTACCTAGCATAATAACCACAGAATTTGTCCATGTTGGAGCATATGTCAGAATTTCCTCTTTTAAGGCTGAATAATATTCCACACTGTATATATACCATTCATCTGTCAATAGGCTATGTCTGAATTTTTAAATCCTATGTCCTCAGAACTTACAAAATACCTGTGCCAAATAGACACTTAATGTTTGTAAATTGAATGACCACTCTTTGGTAAGTCTCTTCCACTAAGCCTTAGTTTATTTATGAAATGAAAGTCATAGAATAGAATACCATTAGGGTGTTCATTCTCTGACATTCAGTTATAAGGTACTTTGACTGGGAAGGAATTGGGGCTTGAATGTTTCTGGTGAATGGAATTAGAAGATACCCTTTCTGCCCCATTTTTATTTACATTAACTGATTTATATTCAAACTTTGTTGGTTACTGTTCCTTAGCTGCAAGGAATGAAAACCAATTCTGGCTAATTTAAATAAAAATAATTTTTTGTAGTGATATCAATTTATTGTAACTCATGGTATCCATGGAGAATCAATCTTTCAAAAAAAGAACAAATAAGCAACTTCAGGTATGGGAATCAAGAACTACTTAGTAGTCTTGTCAGAGTAAGCTCACTGAAATAAATTAACTTCAGCCATTTTTCTACCTTTAGATATTTCTGTTCTAGATTTTTCTTGGGAATCTACAATTGGCTTAGCTTGTGTTATATGACCACATTTTGGGCAAAGGTACACCAGGACAATAGATTATGGGAAGAGATAATTCTCCATAAGGAAATCAAGATTCTGCGTAGCCAAAACCCAACAACAATTTTTCATTACAGAGGTTTAAGAGCCTACTCAAGGAAAATAATTTAACCTGTGTATACCTTCTGGGTGGTCTTGTGAACTAGAATCACCCTAATCAAGGCCATATTGCAGAGAGAAACAAGACAGGGATTCTTAGAGAGATCTTAGAATGAAAGAATAAGATACCTGTGATGTTGATCAGATCCCCCAAAAGAGCCTTCTCTTAAAGAAGAGAGATATTTCAGGATACCATCCTGATAGAATATGCGAGCCCAAGGGGAGTGAAACTTTGCTGTGGGCAGCCTGTCTAACTAAGCTTAATAATAAAGTGTTCCCACTTTGCAAGAGTAGTGATATGGATCTTCAGCATCAAGGTACTGCAGCGTCACCAACTCCAAGGACTGGTAGATTCCAGTCCTACCAATGTTTAAGGAGACACAGTGATGATGGTAATTAATATACAGTTCCAGTGTCAGAGGAGACCATGGTGGACTTCTTTGGGGCCTGCATTTGTGGATTCTAAGTTCTGCTAACTGATGTGGCCACTGACAACCAGGAGTAATTTATGACCAACTGGCAGCAATTGTGGGAATTCTCAGAATAATATGAAGTATCTTCCAAAGCCTATAATTGGTTATACGGTCAAATTAGTAGGATGTGGAAGAGCTGGCAAGATTTCAATAGTAATGACACAATCTCAGTACAATCTGGTTGGTGGGGTCTGAAGGGAATAGCTTATATTTTGATGAATTTTTGAATTTGTGAAAACATCTGTCAAATTAGAAGCATTGGGTATTGCAGATGCAGTCCACTAAAGATGTAGGGCAAAGTGAGAAAGCACAAACCATAGTTCCCTTCTCTTTTTTCTTAGGGTGATGGGACAAAAATAGCCAATATGTGAGATTCACACCTTTTCTCACCTACCTCAGATGCATGCCAGTTTTACTTATAACTGTATGTCACATACCTGAGTTTTCTTTGTTCATCTATCTATTTGATTTCTTGTTTCTCCCCTCTTGATAGAGGCAAGCTCCAGAAGAACAAGATGTTTTACCAATTTTGTTCACTGCTTTATCCTCAACACCAAGGACAATGTGTGGCACATGGTAAGCACTCAATAAAAATCAGTTTGATTAGGGAATAAATAAATCTAGTGCACTTTTTGAAAGTTTTAGGAACATTCAACAAGAAGAATTTAAATATTTGATGGGTGACCAAAGTATGTCTTTCAAATTCAAAGTGGTGTGTTTTGGGGAGAAGAATACAATGACTTCTTTCCCCCCCTTTTTTATTGTTGTTCAAGTAGAGTTGTCTCCATTCCGCACCACCACTCTCCCCCACCCCAGCAATCCCTTCTACAAGTACCATTCTAGGTAGTTTTTTTGTTTGGTTTGGTCTTAATTTTTGTTTTGGCTTGTTTTGTATCTCAGCAACTAATATTTCACAAGAGTATCACATAATCTGGACTTCAGAAAGCTAGGTCCTCTGCAGTATGAATCACCATAAGCCTGACTATGTTAATTAAATTTGTGTGTTTCTTATTTCCACAAAGACATTTAATGCTTCTAGAACATTAAAAGGAATTAGCCATGTGTTAAATTTTCTTCTATTCTTCATAGCATCTTGCATAGTATTGTGTTTAGGGAAATTAACCACAAATAATTATAGGAGGAAGGGAAGAAGGAAGAAAGGAAAGAAGGAAAGAAAAAAGGAAGGAAGGAGTTTTGAAAGGACCCTAGCACAAGGTGAATTTAGATTATTGTCCTAAGGTAATTGAAACAAATAGATAACCATGTTGCTCCCATTTGCTCTGGTAACTGAAGTAGAAGATATTAAAAATTTTGGCAATGTGAATTATTTTTTTCATGATTTTCTTCCTTCTTTCCTTCAACCATTTCCTTCTTTTCCTTCCTTCCTTCCACTCTCCCTTGCTTCTTCCCTTCCTTACTCTCTCCCTCCATCTCTCCCTCCCTCACTCTCTTCCTTCTCTTCTTTCATCTTTCAATCTTTATTTCATCTTATTTTTTTTCTTGAACTGAACAGATCTCCTAGCATTATGTGAAGGCTGCTCTGGTTTCCAGGGTATTATATTGGGGAAAACAATTTGTAAACATTATTAAATGTTATTCCTTTTAAAATTAAAAAATAACAGCAATTATCTTGCATAACTTATTGATTCCATTAAAGCATTGTACCAGGTACTTATGGGGAAGGCAAGGCCATGCCTTTGAATTATAACATCAGAATTCTTTATATCACAAACAGTATCTGATGCAGATAAAGAGGAGGATAAGGATTTGAAGTACACACTGGTATTCTTGATTTTGAAAAATAAAAAAATAAGAAATGATTGAATTGGAATAGAAAGTGAAGTACTTGTTGCCTTAATGCTTTTTATGAAAAAGAGAGAGAGAGAGAGAGAGACTTCTGGCCAAGATGGAGGCATAGGTAGATACACTTGGCCTCCTCACGCAACCAAAAGAAGGAGAAGAACAAATATAAAGACAAAAAATAACCAGAACTGCCAGAAAATTGAACTGTATGTTCAGTTCAGCAACAGCAATGAAGGAGTTAAAGAACAAACATTCCCTTTAAGCCAGTAGGAGTGGCAGAGACAGGCAGCTGGGGTAGAAACGACACAAGGCAAGGTGGTGGCTGCCAGACTGGGCAGTCCCACATTTATGTGTAGATAAACCAGGAAGAAGAAATGGGGAGCAATACAGACCATGCAACCCAAGGATCCAGCATGGGGAAATAAAGCTTCAAAACCTCTGGTTGTAAACACTTGTGGGGGTTGTGACAGTGGAAGAAACTTCCAGACTCACAGGAGAGTTCATTGGAGTGACCACAGTGTCCTAGAATGTAGACAAGCCCACCCACCGGGGAATCAGCACCAGAAGGCCTCAATTTGCTTACAGGTAGTGGGAAAATTGACTGAAGGCCGACCAAGAGGAGAGCAAGCAGCATTGCTCCCTCAAGACACTTCCCGGACAGACAGCACCACAATGCAGTAAAGTGGGTTGCCCTGCTCTGGCAAATGCCTAAGGATTCACACCTTAAAACATAACAGGTATTCTGAGACAAATAAATATCACCCAAATGAAAAAACAGATCACAGCTTTAAAAATAGAACTAAGAGATGAAGAGATAGCCAACCTATGAGATGCAGAGTTCAAAACACTGGTAATCAGAATGCTCACAGAAATGATTGAGTATGGTCCCAAAATGCAGGAAAAAGTGAAGGCAATGCAAAGTGAAATAAAGGAAAATATACAGTGAACCAACAGTGAAGGGAAGGAAACCAGGACTCAAATCAACATTTTGGACCACAAGGAAGAAATAGACATTAAACCAGAGCAGAATGAAGAAACAAGAATTCAATAAAATGAGGAGAGACTTAGGAACCTGTGGGACAACTTTAAACATTCCAACATCTGAATCATTGGGGTGCCAGGAGGAGAAGAGGAAGAGCAAGAAATTGAAAACTCATTTGAAAAAATAATGGAGAACTTCCCCAATCTGGCAAAGGAAATAGACTTCCAGGAAGTCCATGAAGTTCAAAGTCACAAAGAAGATGAACCCAAGGAGGAACACACCAAGGCACATCATAATTACATTACCCAAGATTGAAGACAAGGAAGAAATCTTTTTTTCTTGTTTTAAATATTTATGAATGCAGTTTTTATCTGCAATAATTACCAATTGCTAATTGTTATATTAATAATAAAAAATTAAAATTCAACACTAAAACAGATGAGCTCCCTTCCACTCCATGCCAGTTTCTGTACCTTATTGAAAACACTCCTAAAAACCAAAAACTATTAATCAGTTGGATGGGTTTTACAATATGGTTGTTATTATTCAAGATGGAGTTGTCTGTGACAGTTTCTCTCAGTGAGAAGCAATCATTTTGATCTGGAAAAAGTTCACAACATGTTTAATAATCAACATTTGTGTAAGCAAGAAAGGAGAAAATATTTATGTTTACACAAATGTTGATTATCTAATATTTTATTAAGTGTCTACCTGGTGAATATTTATGGGATACTCTGTGAAAATGTAGATCATGATGTACATGGATTTGAGAACTGCTCTTTAATATGGCCTGTCTCTGATTGAGATCTACAGGATCATGGCCTCCTCTCTATCTGTGACCCCTTCTGGCCTTCATGCTTCCCTGACAAATTGGACCCTAGGAGCCTGTTTGAAGCTCAGCTTCTTTCCCAATTAAATCATCCCCATCCATTCATATACTGTGTGACTGAAAGCCAGTCAAGGACTTTCCAACCTAAAAATATTATATATCATAATTTTTAGAAGTAAAACTATGATATAAATACAAGTTTGATTCTTAGGAGACCTATTTGTATGTTTTACAACATTGCTTTATTTCAATGTTTATATTCATTTTTATGCACATGAGAAAATTTAAGTCTTATTATTTTCATACAAGTTATTATGAAAAGTAAATTCCTGTAAAGTAGTTGGTAGCAAGGCACCTCAGATTCTACAGGTCATGTTATTAAGGTAAATAACAAAATCTTATTGCATTCACAGATGCTTAGAATTATGCATAATCAACATTAGTGCTAAG
The DNA here is from genome assembly GCA_028533065.1 of Trachops cirrhosus. NCBI lineage: Eukaryota > Metazoa > Chordata > Mammalia > Chiroptera > Phyllostomidae > Trachops > Trachops cirrhosus. The sequence goes on from CM052552.1 coordinate 19,200,745, forward strand.
TCTTAGTTCTTAGGTTTTAGTGTAAAACTAGTATTTCTCAGTGAATCAGTCTCTGGTCTTTTGAGAGCCAGCAGCATCCTTCCTGTTGTCCCTCTGAACAGCAGGAACCATTGTTGGTGATCCTCGTCTGAGCACTGTTTCTGGGGTGCATTGTCACACACAGTGGCAGACTCGGAATTGTTAGTCCCATTCTGAAGAATGCAACCAGAAGTTACAGGCATACATTTTGGAGTCAAAGAGACATGGATTACAATTCTGGCACTTCCATTGCTTGGGGGCCACAGGACAGC
>CM052552.1:19216041-19250771 GCA_028533065.1 Trachops cirrhosus
AGAGAGAGGGAGAGAGCACGCTCAGGTATAGAAAAATAGTGATGTATAAGGACCTGTCAATAATAACCTAAAAAATGTAAATGGATTAAATGCTCCAATCGAAAGACATAGGGTGGCTGAATGGATAAGAAAACATGACCCACACATATGCGCCTACAACAACCCCACCTTGGAACAAAACACCTACACAGGCTGAATGAGAAGGGATGAAAAAAATATTCCAAGCAAATGGACATGAAAAGAAAGCTGGGGTAGCAATACTTATATCAGAAAAAAAATAACTTCAAACAAAGGCATAAAAAGGGACAAAGAAGGACACTATATAATACAAGAGTAGTCAAACAGGAGGATTTAATGCTTGTAAACATATGTGCACTACGATAGGAGCACCTAAATATATTAAGAAAATCTTGGAGAACTTCAAGAAAGATATTGACAGTAGCACAATTATCGTATGGTGTTTTAACACCCCACTGTCAGCAATGTATACATATTCCTGACAAAGAATCAACAAGGATATTGTGGCACTGAATGGCACTCTAGACCAAATGGACTTAATGGATATATACAGAACCTTTCACCCCAAAGAAGGAAAATATACATTCTTTTCAAATGCACATGGAGCATTTTCAAGGATAGACCACATGGTAGGACACAAAATAAGCCTCAAAAAATTCAAGAAAATTGAAATCATATCAGGCATCTTCTCAGAGCACAATGGCTTTAAACTATAAACCAACCTCAAGGAAAAAACTCAAAAATATTCAAATGCATAGAGACTGGATAACATGTAATTAAATGGGTAGTTCAACAAAGAGATCAAGGAAGAATACAAAAACTATCAGGGAAAAATTAAAATGAACACACAACAACCCAAAACCTATGGAACACTGCAAAGTCAGTGATGAGAAGGATGTTCATAGCAATACAGGCCTACCTAAAGAAGATAATAAAATCTAAAATAAACAACCTAATGTTACATCTACAAGAATGAAAGGAACAACAACAAACAAAGGCTGAGCAAGTACAAGGAAGGAAATAATCAATATCAGAGCAAAATTAAATGACACAAAGGCTAAGAGAACAACTCAAAGGTTAAACCAGGACCTGGTTCTTTTAAAAGATATACAAAATTGATAAGCCTTTTACCAGACTCATCAAGATAAAAAGAGAGTGGGCACAAATAAATAAAATCAGAAATGAAAGAGAAGTTACAACTGATAGTACAGGAATACAAAGAATTGTAAGAAATTACTATTAACAAGTATATACCAAGAAATTGGACAACCATGGCAAAATGAAAAAAAATTGTAGAAGCATACAATCTTCCAAACTGAGTTAAGAAGAAACAGAAAGCCCCAAAAGACCAGTAACTAGAGAAATCGAAGCAGTAATGAAAAAACTCCTGGCACACAAAAGCCCTGGATCAGATGGCTTCATAGTTGAATTTTATCAAATATTTATGGAAGAATTAACTCCTATCCTTCTCAAACCATTCCTAAAAAGTTCAAGAAGAGGGAAGGCTTGCAAACACTTTTTAAAGAGGCCATTGTCATCCTAATGCAAAACCAGGTAAAGACACAACAAAGAGAGAAAACTGCAGGCCAAGATCTCTGGACAACATAGATGCTAACATCCTCAAAAAAATGTTGGCAATCTGGATTCAAAAATACATTAAAAAGATTATACACCATGATCAAGTGGGATTCATCCCAGGGATGCAAAGATGGTACAATATTCACATACCAATCAATATAATACACCACATAAACAAAATGATGGAACAAAATGATATGATCATATCAATAATGCTGAAAAAGGATTTGATAAAATCCAGCATCCATTTATGATAAATAGTTCAATAAAGTGTGAATATAAGAAGCATACCTCAACATAATAAAAGTCATATATGAGAAGCCTACAGCCAACATCATACTCAACAGGCAAAAACTAAAAGCTTTCCCTCTAAGATCAGGAACAAGACAAGTGTGTCTGCTTCCACCACTCCTATTCAATATAATACTGGAAGTTCTAGCCACAGCAATCAGGCAAGAAAAGGAAAGAAAAGGCATCCAAATTGGAAAGGAGGAAATAAAACTGTCATTATTAGAAGATGACATGATAGTGTACATAGAAAACCCTATAGTCATCACCAAAAATCTACTCAACCTAATAAGTGAAGTTGGCAAAATAACAGGACACAAAGTCAATATTCAGAAATCAATGGCATTTTTGTATACCAACAATGAAATACCACAAAGAGAACCTATGTGGAAAAAACCCATTTACTGTAACAGCAAGAAACATAGAGTACCTAGCAATAAACTTAGCCAAAAGACCTGTACTCAGATAACTGTAGAACACTGAAGAAAGAAATTAAGGGAAATACAAATAAATGGAAGCATATACCATGTTCATGGTCAGGAAGAATTAATATCATTAAAATGACCATACTATCCACATCAATCTATAGATTCAATGCCATTCTTATTAAAATACCAATGGCATATTTCACAAATCTAGAACAAATATTTGAAAAATATATATGGAATGAAAAAAGACCCCAGATAGCCTCAGCAATCTTGTGAAAGAAGAACAAAGTAGGAGGGATCACAATACCCAATACCAAACTATACTACAAGACCATCGTATTCAAAACACTATGGTACTGGCATAAGAACAGACACACAGATCAATGGAACAGAATAGAGAGCACAGAAATAAACTCAAGTCTGTATAGTCAATTTTATTTGTCAAAGTGGGAATGAGCATTCAGTGGAATAGAAATAGCCTCCTTAATAAATGGTGTTGGGAGAATGGGACTGGTATATGCAAAAAAATGAAAAGAGACCACCAACTTACACCATACACCAGAATAAACTCAAAATGGATGAAAGATTTAAATATAAGTCATGACACCATAAAAGTCCTAGAGGAAAACATAGGCAGGAAAATTTCATTTACCCATCTCACCAGTGTTTTTGCTGATATATCTCCTAGGGAAAGAAAAATAGAGAAAAAAATGGGACTACCTCAGATTAAAAATCTTCTGCACGACAAAGAAGCCATCATCAAAATGACAAGGAAACTGACCATATGGGAGAACATATTTGCCAATGATACCTCAGGCAGGTGTTTGATCTTCAAAATAGATAAATAACACATATGACTTGACACCAGGAAGACAAACAATCGATAACGGGATAAATGAGGAGTCATGAAAGAACATACATGAAGGACATATGGAAAAAGCCAAAAGGGGTGGGTTCAAGGGTGGGAGGTGGGAATGGCTGGGGAGGGCATCATGGTGTGGTGAAAATGGAGACAATTGTACTTTAAGAACAATAAAAATAAAATTTAAAAAAGGTTAAAAAAAGTGGGCAAAGGGCATAAATAGATACTTCTCCAAGAAGGACATACATATGGCCAACACACATATGAAAGGATACTCAGCATCACTAGCTATCAGAGAGATGCAAATTAAAACCACAATGAGGTACCACCTCTTACCAGTCAGAATAGCCATCATCAATAAATCAACAAACAACAAGTGCTGGTGAGGTTGTGGAGAAAAGCGAACCTTAGCACACTGTTGGTAGGAATGCAGAGTGGGACAGCCACTGTGGAAAACAGTATGGAATTTTTTCAAAAAACTAAAAGTGGGACTGCCTTTTGACCCAGCAATTCCTCTACTGGGAATATACCCTAAGAATCCCAATTCAGGAATTCAAAAGAACCTATGCACCCCAATGTTCATAGCAGCACAGTTTACAATAACCAAGTGCTGGCAGCAACCTAAGTTCCCATCAGTAAATAAATGGATCAAAAAATGGTGGTACATTTATGCAATGCAATACTATGCAGCAGAGATAAAGAAGGAGTTCCTACCCTTTGCAACAGCATGGATGGAACTGGAGAGCATTATGCTAAGTGAAATAAGCCAGGCCACGAAAGACAAATACCATATGATCTCACCCACAAGTGGAACCTAATCAACAAGTGAAAGAAGCAAGCGAAATATAACCAGAGACATTGAAATTAAGAACAATCTGACAGTAAGAGGAGGTGGGAGGGGAAAATGGTGGGGGTAAAGGGTGAAGCATTTTCAGGAACAAGTATAAAGGACACATGGACAAAACCAAGAGGGAAATGGAAGCAAGGGAGGGAGGTGGGGATAGCTGGGGTGAAGGGGGGAGTGGTGGTAAACGCAGACAACTCTAATTGAACAACAATAAAATAATTTAAAAAATAGAATCCCGATTCATGAATTCAAAAGAACCTATGCACCCCAATGTTCATAGCAGTGCTATTTTCAATAACCAAGTGCTGGAAACAGCCTGAGTGCCCATCAGTAATGAGTGGATCAAAAACCTGTGCTACATTTACACAATGGAATACTACACAGCAGAAAAAAAGGAATGCCTACCTTTTGCAACAGCATGGATGAAACGCGAGAATATTTTGCTAAGTGAAATAAGCCAGTCAGTGGAAGACAAATACCATATGATCTCACCTATAAAGGGAATCTAATGAACAAAATAAAGTAACAAATAAAATAGATCCACAGGCATGGAAACATGGAACAGACTGATAGTGACCAGTGTGGAAGGTGTGAGGGGGATCATGGTGAAAAGAAGGGAAAGGGACTAGTCAAAAAACATGTATGAATGACTCATGGACATTGACAACATTGTGGGGATTGACTGTGGGAGCAGGGGATGGGATTTGCAGAGGAGGGAAAAGGTGGGAAAATTGGGACAACTGTAATAGAATAACAATAAAAATGATTTAAAAAATTCATTGAAACTGAACACGGCCTCTTGCAACAATACCAGCTGCTACACTGATACAGATGAGTACACTGATACAGATGAGTTCCTAGATCACCCACCTTGCAGTAAAGACTGTACTACAAGGAGTTCACCCTCCAGAAGATAATTCTGGGTTTCTTTACTGCGGTGTCCACTCTCATATAATGTCTTATGAGCTCAAAAGAACAGAATAGGACTGAAAATATAGCAAATATCTATTTATATCAAGAGAATAATTAATGGGATTAGTTCTATAAGGTCTAATAATTTGTCCAGGATAATAAGGATATCAAAATACTTTTGATATGTAAAGCTTGCATGTTGTCATTTTAAAGATAACCATTAAAAGCATTGAAACAGAGTCTATAACTTTCAAATTAGTAGAGGATAAAATGAAATGATTAAACATTTATGTCCATTTTAAAAACAAGTAGAAACAGGAGAGCTGAGACAATTTGAAAGCACAAAATATTATGGTAGATATATATACAAATAGATCATTAATTATATCAAACACAAGCAGACTTAAACCTCGATGTAACAACAAAGATGTTTGACTAGATTAGTAAAATGATTAACCAAATATTTATAAGAGACACATCAAAAAGATAAAGACACAGGATGGTTGAAAGTAAAATAGGGAAAGAGGATATGTCATGAACGTGCTAAGAAAAAGAAATACAATGTAGCTGGGTTATAATTGTTAAAATTGACTTTGAGGCAAAAAGTATTTCTAACGATGAAGAGGGTCACTTTCTAATGACATCAAGCTTAATTTACAATAATGTTATGACAATTTTAATTTTGTATTTCTTAGTCTCGTAACCTCAAAATATAAATGGCCTATAGAAAGTCCCATGGGAATGAATGATTTTAAGCACATCTCTCTCAGTAATCCACACAACAGGCATGGGGGGAAGGCAATATAAAAGTTTTAAATAATAGCCCTGGCTGATGGGGCTCAGTGGATTGAGTGCCAGCCTGTGAACCAAAGGCTCACAGGTTTTATTCCTGGTCAGGGCACATGCCTAAGTTGCAGGACGGGTCCCTGATTGGGGGCATGCGAGAGGTACCTGATTGATGGATCTCTTGTACATTGCTCTTTCTCTCCTCTTTCTCCCTCCCTTCCCCTCTCTCTAAAAGTAAACAAACAAAATTTTCTTAAAAGGATGTAAGCAATACATATAGTAAATTGTCCTAAGAAACTGATAGAGATCTCAACACCCCCAAACCACAAAATACACATTTTTCCAAGCATACATAGAACATTTTTAAAAAAATTAAAGCTTCAACAAATTTTTCACCTTCAAAACCATGCAATTAACTTGATTTTACAGACATGCAATCACAAGCTAAAAATCAATAACCAAAAGATAACTGGAAAATATATTTGTAAATTAGGAAACATTTTATTGTACTTTTTCCATTACCGTTTATCCCCCTTATACCTTCTTTCACCTCCATACCCCCCACACAGTCACCACACTGTTGTCCATGTCCATGGGTCCTTTTGTCTTTTTTTCTCGATTCCTCCAACCCCTGAGCAACCCCAGAGTTGTTAGCCTGCTAAACATTTTTACGTGGGTGGAATAATAAATTATAATGTAAATTAGAAATTAATATAAACTGAAAGTTAATGAAAACCACACTGAAAACTACTACATACCCGCAAGATTGGCAAGAATAGTTTGACAATAGCAAACACTGATGACTCCGTGGAGCAATAGGAACTCTCCTATAGTGATGATTTAAATTTATAACAATGCTAAAAGAAACTGCTTATCTACATGAATATATGCATATTTTATGATCCAGTGATTTTACTCATAGGTATATATACCCTAAAGACTTTTGCACATATGTCTCAGGATATGTACACACAAAATTTCATAGTGTTATTGTTTGTAATTGCACAAAACTGGAAGCAGTTTAAATGTTTAATAACAGATAATAATGTAGATGATAATAATGTGGATGAACAAACTATGAAATATTTATAAAATGGAAGGCAGCACACAAATGAAAGTGAATGAACTACTGGCACATGAGGCAACCAATGCATCAATTTCACAAATATAGAGGGAACTATGGCATTCATAAAAGCATACTGTATAATCTCATTCATATAAAGTTTTTGAAAAGCAGTCAAAATAAACTTTAGAGATCTATACCCATGTGGTACTAATGGAAAGATAAACAAGGAATAATTAAAACAATGCGGTCATTGTGATTCCCTTTGTGAGGAAGGGTGAGGAAGAGAAATGTGATTGAGGAAGAAACAAATCTTTCAAATTGTTCTATTTTTAAGTGGGGTGAAAGTTGCACAGGTGTTCTTTCTAATATTATTTTTTAAACATACATAGTAGATATGCACTTTTGTATGTGTAATGTACTTCTCAGAATTAAATCTAAACAAATATATTAACTTTTAAAACCAGAGAAAAGAATGTGGTTACTTCTTTAACTTTTTTTCACTCATTCATCAAGGATTCAGTAAACAAATATTGAGTTCCTACTATGTGCCAGGTATTGTTCTAGAGAAGACACTGGAGATACAGTAATAAGACAAAATCCTTGTCTCACACCTTTTGTGTTACAAATAACAAAAACATCAAATTCAAACTAGCTCATGCACCTGAAATGTCTAGAGGCAGATTTATCCTCAAATGAGGTTTGATCTAGGAGCTCAGTAATGTCACCAGGGCTCTTCCTGTCCCTTTGTTCTGTCCTATGCAGTATCAGCTTTATCTTCAGGTTTCACATGATGCTCCCTCAGCATCAAATGTCCCCTTGCTTGTTTGCCACTAGTGTGGAAACCCAGCTTTTAGCGTACTTTGACTTCAGTGTCTACTGGAGGAAATTCTGAAGCATAAACAGCTAAGTCACCACACTGCTGAAGTGGAGAAACTAAAGCAAAAATAGAGCAGCAGGAGCTGTAGCAGCCAGTGCTCTGACACATCCATCAGTTACAGCCATGGCACTAGTTGCGTGAACTAACAAGCACCTAGCATCAGTGTGGGCTGAGTGGCTGAAGGAGACAATCACTCACTATGTTCTTAGTTGAGTCAAATGATGGTCTGTGTGTGCTTGAGTGGTGGCTGAGCTGCCATTGGGGGTGGAGTTGATGCTGTTGTACTAAATATTGTGCATCCCATGGTTCATAAATGAACAGATACTTCATCTTCAATGGGAAGAATGGCAGCAATTAAGGTAGTCTTAATGTCATGGAGTGGTATTAACTGAAGAAATGAGAACTCTGTCTCTGGATAAAATCATTCTGGACTTTTGGAGGGCAAAACCTTGCCTAAATAATTTGTCTACCATTTCTGCTGTAGCCCCTGACTGCTCAATTAAATCATTCATGAGCATATTGTCCCCAAATGTAAAAAGTAAAACAGACAGGCTTTTCCTCTAATCCCAGCTCCTCTACCAGCTGGCTCATTGGGATTAGAGTATACCTGCTGTGTTCTCAGCTACAAACTTCCCTGCATGAGAATGTACATCCAATCCATTATCCAAGTCCACCTCATCCATCACCACTACCCACTCCAGAAAGAGATTAATGAGTGGGAAAAGTCACTACCAAACAATCAGGTCAAGTGAGTGCATCCTGAGGTCCTGAACCATAGGAAAATCAGTCTTGAATGTGTTCCAGATGTGCTCATTCTATTAGTAAGAGCATAAACTGTGAAAGGAGACTGACCTAATCTTATATTTTTCCATTTATTAGTTATGCAGCTTTCAGCAAATATTTAACTTCTCTGGGGAAACAAAGCACCTACATTATAGAGCAGTGATGAGAATCAAACAAGATAATGTATGCATGGTGTTTGGCATGCCGGGCATAAATTAATTACTTAATAAATGTAAGGTATTACCATAATTATTGGCAGAAGCAGGGCTGATATTCAGAGCAATAGCTTTGACCAATAGCTGGATGCTATCATATAGATCAGCTTAGCTACACAATCAGGCTGGTCTTCAGGGAATATTGGCTAGTTTCATAGACCATAAGTAAACTAGGAAACCTGAAACTTCAAAGAAAAAAATATTACCAGATGGCTTTACTAGTGAATTCTATCAAACATTCAAAGATTTGATACCTATCCTTCTCTAATTCTTCCAGAAAAATTGAAACAGAAGCAATACTTCCAGCACCTTTTATGAGGCCAGTATAACCCTGGTACCAAAACCTGGCAAGGACAACACACACAAAAAAAAAACTATAGACTCATACCTCTGATGAATAAAGATGCAAAAATCCTAAACAAAATACTAGCAAATCAAATATAACAATACATTACAAAATAACACATCATGATCAAGTGGGGTTCATTCCAGGGGCACAAGGATCATTCAACATATGCAAATTGATCAATGTGATACATCACATCAACAAAATAAAGGACATAAAAATCACATAATCCTATCAGTAGATGCAGAAAAAGCATTTGACAAGACATAACATCCATTTGTGATTACAACACTCAATAAAATGGGTATAGAAGGCAAGTACCTCCATGTAATAAAGGTCATATATGACAAATGTTTAGCTAATATCATACTCAATGGTGAAAAACTTTTTCCTCTAACATAAGCAACAAGACAAGGATGTCCACTCTCACCACTCTTATTCTACACAGTATCGGAAGTCCTGGTCAGGGCAATCAGGCAAAAGAAAGAAATAAAATGTGTCCAAATTGGGAAAGAAGAGGTAAAATTGTCACTTTTTGCAGATGGCATGATTCTTTAATTAAAAACCCTAAAGAATCCACACAAACTATTAGAAACAATAAATAAATACAATAAAGATGTAAATATCAGTGTATAAAAGACCACTGCATTTCTATTTACTAACAATAATTTTTTTAAAGAAATGGAGAAAAAACAATTCCTTTACAATTGCAACAAAAAGAATAAAATACCTAGGAATGAACTTAACAAAGAATGTGAAGGACCTATACATTGAAAATTACAAAACATTATTTAAAAAGGTTGAAAAAGACACAAAGAAATGAAAAGATATTTTTGTGTTCATGGATTGGAAGAATCAACATAGTTAAAATTGACTATGACCCAAAGCAATTGACATATCACCCAAAGCAATATACAGATTTAATGCAATCCCATCAAAATCCCATGTCATTTTTTAAAGAAATAGAACAAAATAAACATCAGATATGTATGGAACCACAAAGGACCCCAAATAGCCAAAGTGATTCTAAGAAAAGGGAATGAAGCTGGAGATGTCACACTACTGGACTTGAAATTATACTACAAAGTGACAATTAAAAGAAACAGCATGATATGGCAGAAATAGACATACAGACCAATGAGACAGAATTGAGAGCCCAGAAATAAACTCAAATGTACAATAAATGGGCAAATAATTTTCGACAAGGGAACCAAAGACATAAGGTGGAAGAAAGAAAGCCTCTTCAATAAATGGTGCTGATAAAATTGGAAAGCTGCATGCAAAAGAATGAAACTAGATTGCTTTTTGTCCCCATATAAAAAAATTAACTCAAAATGGATCAAAGACCTAAAAGTAAGACCTGAAACAACAAATTACATAGAAGAAAACACAAGTACTAAACATATGGACCTTGGTCTTAGAGAAGATTTTGTGAATTTAATCACAAAGGCAAGAGAAGTAATACCAAAAATAAATGAACATGACTATATCGAATGAAAATGCTTCTGCACAGCAAAAGAAACTGCCAACAAAAATGCAACCAACCAAATGGAAGGTGATATTTGCAAACAAGTTTTGACAAGGGCTTAATATCCAAAATATATAACAAACTCATACAACTAAACGCCAAACAACCCAATTTAAAAATGAGCAGAGAAACCGAAAGACATTTCTCCCAAGAAGACATACTAATTGCAAACAGATGTATGAAAAGATGTTCAAATTCAGTAGTTATTAGGGAAATGCAAATGAAAACTTCAATAAGATACTGCCTGACACCTGTTTATGACTATTATCAACTAGACAAGTAATAACAAGTGTTGGAGAGGTTGTGGGTACAAAGGAACCCTCATTCACTGTTGGTGGGAATGTAGACTGGTGCAGCCACTAAACAGTATAGAGAGTTCTCAAAAAATTAAGAAGAGATTTGCCATATGATCCAACAATCCCTCTGCTCGGTATCTATCTCAAATATTTGCAAATATTTTTTCACAAAGATATATGCACCCTTATGTTCATTGCACCATTATTCATGGTGACCAAGACATGGAAACAATGAAAGTGTCCTTCGATAGCTGATTGGATAAAGAAGATGTGAGATATATATATCTCACACATATATATATATATATGTGAGATAGATATATATATAGATATATAGATATAGATATATATACACTCAATATACACACACACAATGGAATACTTCTCAGCCATATGATAAGATGAAACACAGTCACTTATGACAACATGTATGGGTCTTGAGACTATCATGGTAAGTAAAATAAGTCAGACAGAAAAAGAACCATATGATTTCATTCATATTTGGGATATAAAATTGAAAGCAACAAAACCAAGAAAAAACAAAAAAAAACCAAAACCTCATAGACACAGAAAACAGTATGGTGGTTACCAGAGGGAAGGGGGGTAGGAAGGTAGTAAAGGGTAAAGGCGACCAAATATATGGTGACAGAAGATGATTTGACTTTGGGTGCTGGGCACACAGTGCAATGTGCAGATGATGTATCATAGAATTGTACACTTGAAACCTATTTAGCTTTATTAACCAATGTCACCCTAATAAATTTAATTTAAAAAATATTTTCTACAAAGCCTTCGTTGTCAGTGTCCAAGAGGTTGATTTGGTCCCTGCCATCCCCAGGAGTTCAGTTGGGCCAATGGCTCTGACTAGGTGGACTACTACCCAGAGTATTTCAGGGTCATTATGGGTCAGCATCCTTGTTTAATAAATGGCTTAGTGGTACTTGCAGTGTGATTACTCACACGTAGGTCTCTGACCCCAGTCCTCATCTCTTCCCCTGTTGATCAAAGTACTAGTCCAGTCTTGCAAGTGACAACTACCAAGGTGGGATTAAATATTCAAGGATTTCATTAAAGGAAGCTCTTTTGAGAAAAAATGATGTAGGCAAGGGAGAGGCCCAGAATGGCCTGAGACTGCAATGTAAGTCTAACCTCATGACACAAAGGAAGGAGATCAAACTTGGCAGAGGATCTCAGAGCACAGCAATTGGGGCCTTTGATCAATTCTGCAATGCACATTATCATGGTGCCATAATCAATGAGTGGAAAAGTATGTAAAAGATGAAATGATCAACTTTGTAGATGACACTGAGATCCAATGCTCAGAATCCTGTCTTGTCAGGTTTTGAATGTATCCTTTTTCAAAGATAAGCATATCCACGAGCTCCCAAGTGAACATACCAGTGTCTTGTGGTGCCTCCTTCTATTCTGTCTCATTATGGTCATTTGTGATTTTATAATCAGAATTACATTTTGATAGATATGAGAAAGTTGTGGGGGTATACTTGCTGACAAGAAAGGATATTCAAGACGTATTTTTAAGAAAAAAAGTTTATAAAACCAGTATTTACAGCATTACAGCATGATTTCTATTTTTATATATGTGTGTGTGTTTGTGTATACATGTGTGTGCGTGCGTGTGAGAGAGAGAAATATAGAAAGAGATAAACATAAAAATGTTACAAGTGGTTATATTTCATTGTTTTTCTTTACTTTTTGTGTCTCTGTGGTTTCTATTTACCCACAGTGAATGTTTGTTACTTCTGAGACATTACCAATGCTTTGAAGTTATCTTCTCTTTCAAAATCCCCAGCACTTAATTGCACCTTCCAAAGGCTGGTGTGTGCCTCAGACTGGCTTGACCTCTCTGTGAAAGAATGAAATGACAAAGTGGTTCATATCAAGTCTTGTCACCATTTCAACTACATTCTTAGTTTTTGACTATTTACTTGCTTCTGACCATTGAGAACTGATGACACCCAACCTAGGTTATGACAGCTTCTTGGTGTCCAAAACCCTTACTTGAATTAACTTGAAACTGCTATGGGATTAATTTATATTTGACTTATTAGCAGTAATAATATTTTTAAATAGGTTTGCCTTACCGCCTATGTTTCTTAAAAAGCACTGAGAGTGGCTAAGATATATTGAGTACTTACCATGTGCTAGGCACTGTGCTAAATATTTTTAATGTATTAACTGAATTCACTTTCTCAATAACTCTAGGAGATTGGTAATATTATTATCCACATTTTACAGTTGAAGAGATAAGTCAACAAAGGTGACTAAAGTGGGCAGAGTTTATGCAGTCAGTGAGTGGCAGGGCCACAATGTTTTCCTACATTTGCCTGGAGGATTGGTTACTTGAAGTTTCTTGGACTTGCCCTCAAATGGTTATTCTTACCAACTACCACTGGCCCACACACTAGTATGAAAAAACTATCTGCACCTTTTCTTTAGGCAAGGTTCCACATGAAACATCCAACTATGACTGTGAATGAGTTATTTAAAACCTCTGAGCCTGAGTTTCCTCATCTGTAAAGAAGACAAATATATCTTTGTAGAGTTCTTAAGAAAATTCAATAAAATAAGGTATGGGGACACCTAATGCCAATTCTAAGTATAAGGACAGCATTCATTGAAGAGGAAGGAAAAGAAGAACTGGGAATATTCATTGTCAGTTAATGGAAAAGAAAAGACAAATATGAGAACTTTTAACAAATGAAAAAAAGGGAAGATTGTGTTCAGATTTAATCTTTGACCTTCAAAACAGTGACCTCCAAAGTTTGGGTACTAAACTGTGAGGGAATCTCAGGACAAAACCTTGATAGGAAATGTACTGTTACTCAGATCAGCCTAGGGTGATATGAAAGCACAGAGGAGCTTCCATAAAGGAAAAGATTAGGAGAAAAGGCCTTTACAAACTCCCTGGAAGAGATAATTTTTACACTAGACTGTGAAGGGTGGATAGAATTCACCATGAAAGGTGGTTAGGGCATGCTGTATAGAAAGAACAGCATACATAAAGGCCCAGAGAAAAAATGACATCATCATCATCATTGTCATCATTACACCTATCTTTTGAGTACCTGTTAACGTTGTAGGCACTACAGTAGATGCTTTCTATATGTTATTTCAAATCCCCACACAACCCTGTAAAGTAGACATTATTATGCACAATTTACACATGAACAAATTGAGACTTTATAGGTTTAGTACACTGTGTAAATGTGAAAATTCCAACTAGAGGGCCCAGGCATGCTGACTTCAAAGCCCATGTTTCTTCTGCTAAACTGAGGTCCTCCTTGAGATGTGAAAAGCAATGATGAGTTTGGTAACCATGGACTATTCAGTATGGTGCAGATGTTCATGGGGAGTAAGGAAAGTTAGGCTAGAGAATTAAGCAGGGCCCAAGTCCCACAAGGCTTTGAAAGCCATGCTCAGTCATTTAGACTTCATCCTGAGGGAATGGAGAGCTTTGGAAGCACTTATAGTGGAGGAGTAATATGATCAGTTCCATATTATAGAAAAATCTCTTTGGCAGAAGTATGGGTATTAAATTAGAAGATCAAGATTGGAGGTAGGGAAGACAGTTGGAAAGCTGTTGTAGCAGCTCAATGATGAAGCCTGAGAACAGGGCCATAAAGCATTGAAATGGTCACTGATTTGGTAAATGGGCTTATCAGAAAAGTTTCAGAAGTCTGACTCCCTTGTTTTCAGAATCTTCACAAAGGCTCTGCTACTTCCTTTCTCCTTCCTTCCTGCCCTTATCCCTCTGTATGATCCTAAATTGTACAAACAGGGAGCTATCTACGAAGGAGATCATAAAGCAATAAAAAGCTATTATTCATTGTTGGAGGCATGTCCCCAAAAAGCTGTGGCAGTAAGGAAAAGTCTATTTACTCAGCTTAACTTTAAAAAAATATATTTTACTAATTTATTTTTACACAGAAAGGGAGAGAAATATCAATGGTGGTTGCCTCTGTGCTCCCCCAACTGGGGACCTGGCCTGCAACCCATGCATGTGCCCTGACTGGGAATAGAACCCGCAGCCCTTTGGTTTGCAAGCTGGCACTCAATCCACTGAGCCACACCAGCCAGGGCAGGAAAAGTCTATTTAGATGATGCTGGGGATATAATAAGAGAATGGTTGCAGCAGTGATTCTGCAAGTGCCACCAATGAAGCCATGTGGTCTTTCTTGCCATTGAATAGGGAACACCTCTCAGTCCCATATATTTTACTAAGATGCTTTTTTAATTATTTTTCAAGTACAGTTTTCTGCCTTTTCCTTTGCTAAGATTCTTGACAAGCAATGAGGAATCCTTGGGTAACAGAGTAGTCTACTTCACTTTAATAGGAAGATTATATGTTCTGGTTAGTTACCTGCCAGCACTTTGATTCGACATTAGGCACTTGAACGCATTAAATGATTCAAAGTACAATGAGAGGAAGGGAAAGTTCACTAACATGGACATTAATAACAACTCTCATATTAACTTGTTGAATGGTCTCTAGAAGTTGTGTCATTCACATTCTCAGGGCCTCAGATTTTTCCTCCACATGTAAGGTAGCAAAATGTTGGCATTAAGAATATGGACTCTGATGCAAGATCACTTGTATTCAAATACCATACCACCACTTACTAGCTGTGTGACCATAGGCTAGTTATTTGATCTCCCCATGTCTGAACTTCCCCATCTGTAAAATGTGGATAATGTCTACAGAGTTGTTATAAGGATTAAATGATTTAATATCTGTAAAAGACTTAGGACAGTACTTGGTAAGTATGATATCAATGTTTCCTGTGGTTATTATTACCATCTAACCAATGAAGCAAATGGACCAGATGTTCTGAAGCATTTCTAGCATCCTCTTTCCCTCTAACCTGAGCATCTCACTGACCATGGCTAGATCCTCCCTATAGGACACCTACATCTTCTTAACTATGGCCTCTGGCTCTATTCCCACACTTAAGATGCCTCCTGCCTTACAGCCCATCCACAATCTGCTCACCTCTTAAATGTTTGCTCCACTCCCTTCCTGTGCAGAACATTCTTTACATGCCCTCACCACTCTGAAATTTCCTTATAGCTGAATTATTTGTGGTGCATACTCTAACACCTCTTTAATTTTGACATGAATATAATTCTTGACTTTTCCACTATCCTGTTAGATCTCTGATGGAAGCATTGGATTTTCTATTTCTGAGATGCTCCACAGTAAACCTATAAAAATTTTTAAGCTGAATGATTACCTGATGTCAGAAGAGTAAGCAATGAGCTAAGCTTTTCTCGGAACCATTTCTGAATACAGTTAGCTTTGTGTGTTGGCAGATAGGGTGGCAGTCTACATTGTGCAAGTGGACATGACCAAGAAGACCTCCTTGTCCAAAATATTTTCCTTGCCAGGACCAGGCACTCTAACATCATTAATCCATATCTCTGTCTTATGCTTTACCTTCTTTCTGTAACCTTTTCTAAACATGTAAATAGTCATGGAATCCTTATGAGACAAAATGGGTAACAGGATTTAGGATGGAAATATGTGAAACAGCAGTGGAAAAAAACATGTAACAGGAAGTCAAATGCCAGAGTTCCAATTCCTGGCTGTTTTTCTAACTCCTGTGGAAAACTTTCATGAATCACAACCTCTCTGTGTTTCTCTTTATTAAAAGACATGTTATAATATATAATTCCCAGCATCCTTTCTGGCTTTAACCTTGTATGATTCTACAAATGAATCAAATAGTGAAGATTCAGGGACACCTTTGAGTAGAAAAGAGGGCTATACTATCAAGCTACACTGATACCCATCTCTCATGCCCTGAGATTGTTGACTGGTACAACCAGCTCAGAAATCAGTGTTGACAATATTTATGAAAAACTTAAAAAGGTTCACATCTTTTGATCCAGTAATTTCATTTCTATAAAATCATTAAAAATACAGCCAAACTTTGTGAATGAAGACTTTAAATACAATGATATTATAATAATAAAAACATAAACAAATTAATGCTAAATCATGTGGAAAAGGTTAAGTAAACTAGATATTTCACTCATTTGATTACCAAGAAACTTTTAAAAATAGCACAAGGAAAATGTTTGTTATTGAGATAAAAAATTTTAAATATAGAAAATTGTGTGTAGAGTATTCTCACAACTATGTAAAATAAATAATAAAAAATATGCATATAAGAATGATAGAAAGGGAATATACCAAAATGTTAGGACTATGATGTGAATTTTTCCTGAATTTTCTAATATGAGCATATAGGTGTTTTATAATAGAAACTATACTGTTTATTTAAAATACTCTATTTAACAGAATTTAATATGCCATAAATTATAAGATGGATGCTGATTTCATGGACAACTAAAATGTTAATAATTTTCTATGATTTTCAGAATACCCAACTTCAATCCTACTAAAGAGTGACCTAAAGAATGGTCAACTCTGCCACTTTTACGTGTATAAATTTGCATAAGTAACTTAACTTTTCTGAACTTCTATTTACTATCTACTCCAAGTAAAAAATGGAGGTTAATTGCATAATACAGCTTAGCACAAAGCCTGGCTTATAGCTCTCAATATAAGTTAACTATTATTAGTTGCAATAATATTGTTAAGTTTTCTAATTCTGATAGAAAACAATGATGAATAGAGAAAACTTCTAGCAAGAGTGTTTTGGTTTAGGTTTATTTTTTTGTCTGCCAAAATATGAAGATGTGTTGGGTGGTATGCCTACATACATAAAATTATTTCTTTGGTTTTTAAACTTTACTTACACTGATGAAAACAAAATCATGGTACGAAGGAGGGGAAATCTAAATACCAAAGGCCAAAGAACAGTTTCCTATTGTACTTGTATATTTATTATAAGAGACTTATTATACTATGTAGAGAAAAAGCATGGGTTTTATGTAACTGGGGAGTCATCATTTAAACTCTGGATGCCACACTGTAGGATTAGAAGGGGCTTTCTGGGGCATTATCTTGCCCCCCAGTACTATTTCCAGGAGATAACAATTGGCATAAGTGGAGTATAACAAAACAACTCTTGTGAACATTTAGGAAATAGATTATAGCTTAACATCTTCCCCCTCTTCACAAAAGATATGAAACGGTGACATTTAAAGATAAAATGGAGGGAGTCAAAGCAAGGAATAAGATCCTGCTAACAACAGAATTTGAGGAAAATGTTATATATTATATGAAAAGGAGAGGAAATAGGCACTTTGACTGTGTGGGAAAGCAGTTGAAAAAAATGACCTTAATGTATAATAAAAGAAAAATTTACTGCACAGGCATACATACAATCACAGCAGGCAACATGGGCTGCATAAATCTCCATGTGCATAGAATTCATTCTGACCAATCTTGATACTGAGTATTAAAAACAGTCTCTTAGGACTTCCATACTAAAGTGTTTGAAGAACCATTTAGATTATTTGAAGAATTACTGTACTATGTGTGAAAATTCTTGGAATCCACAGTTCCTACAAGTCACAAAAAGGACATAGTTAGCACCTACCTTTTAAGAAAGTAAAGAGTCAACATAGATATAAAAGATAAAATAAACCTAATTTTACTCATAGGATGACATTAAAAAATAATTCCACAATAAAAATAAAAAGAAAGATAAGAACAGCACAAGGTGCTAGGTAAAAATCAACACTACATTATGAAGAAAAACAGTTCCTGTTGACCTAATGTAATTTTTATTGGTAACAGGTGACAATCCTAACAGATATTGGGTAGCAAATAGTATAATATGTATTGGCCTTAGAAAGGCTTTTTTTCTACTCCTGGCTATGACCTACTCATTAACTAGCTTGAAACATACGGTTCAGATCATATACAACTGGCACTAGACAATGATATTGACAAAGTAGTTTTTGATAGTTCTATAAGAACCAGAGGCAGGGAAGCACACTGTTGTTTTTCCCAAGGACTAACCTGAAGCTGATGCTACTAAATATTTTCACCAATACTTCACTGGGTGGAAAACAAAATGTGTCTGTGTAGGAAATTATAGTAATAAAGATTTTAACCCAGAGATAAAACATTATGTAATAGACGGTAGCTATTTTTAACCACTACCTCCAACAGCAAAAGAAAATAGATCTATAAGAATATAGATTGATAGGCAGAGGAAGATAAGACACTAGGCTTTGTCACATAGTATCTTTTAGGATAAGTAAAAGATGGGGTCATAGAGAGTTAAGATGGGAGTGCAAATAAATTATGGGGATCTCAGAGAAGGAGTTATTTATAGATACACAGATCAGGGGAGCTAGTGGAAAAGGCTGAAAAGTATTTACAAAGATAACTGCAGATCAGAATCTGATGGCAATGTGTGACTAGCAATCTGTATGCCTGTTGGGAAAAATACACCAGGCCACAAATTGCTAAATATATCTTAGGAGTGTGTTTAAGAAGTCTTTTAAAATTAAAAATAAATTTATTTTGAAAGATAATACTAGAATTAGAAACATTATCATTTCTCATCTCCAGGCCACACCAGGCCACAAATTGCTAAATATAACTTAGGAGTGTGTTTACCTGCTCAGCAAACAAGGTAAAATAATCAGTTAAAACAGATGTCATTCATCATGGCAATTTTTTCTCTGAGGGTAAATAGTTAAGGAATTGAACATGCATGGAGCTTTGATGTACGCTATCATGCAAGAACACATGGGATACTCAGAAATGAAGACTTAAACATAATAGTATAAGAACACAGAAGCTTTTAACAAACCAAAAACCATGACAGAAGGACCCAGGGGGTCATGAGGGAAGTGTGGGGCAATTCTATGGATACAGGAATGGATTATGTTATTATTAATCCTTGGGAAGAAAAAAGGGAGAAAGAAGTAGGTTTGGCTGAAGTGACAATTCCCCAGAGCTCTGGAAAGAAAGGCGTACTGATTTTACAAAATTTAAAATCCAACCAGATCCAAGAGCTCCAATGACAAGTACTAAAGTGTGACTAATGTGTAAGTGCAGTTTGGAAAGCCCTAAAATAAGAAAGGACACAAAACATAAAGAGTAAGCCATTATTCAATTAGTTAAGGCAACAAATGGAACTAAAGGAAAAAAAAAACATGGTTTACTAGCCAACCCTCTTGCTTTTCACCTCAAGCCCTCACCTCCAAGTCCCCTGGAGAGCTACTACCAGATGACAGCCAAGAAAAACTTGTAATGAAAGCAAATTCTTTGGGCCTGAAAAAGAAACAAATTAAGGAATATTAGGAGCATACAGTTGTTAATCTCCATCTCCTGTAGGTCTTAGCTTTTGGCTTGTTATTGAAGATTGTTTGGCACCTGTGAAGCTTGGAGATGAGAAATGAAAACATTTCTAATCCTAGCAGTATCTTTTAAAATGAATTTATTTTTAATTTTATACCTGGAGAGTATTATGCTAAGTGAAATAAGCCAGGGAGAAAGACAAGTACCATATGATTTCATTTATATGTGGAATCTAATGAACAAAATAAACTAACAAACAAAGTAGAAACAGACTCCTAGACACAGAGAACAGACTGACAGCTATCAGAGGGGATGTGTATTGGGGGACTGGGTTAAAAAGGTAAATTTTAAAATATGTAAATAGGTTCTCATTATTAAAAACAGAGAGAAATATATAAAGCAAAATGTGGCAGTGTTCATTTACATTACCAATCAAAAGCTCTACCACAGAGTTATAGCTAATTAGTGTTTTAAGTTTGGAGTGTATACTCCCACATCTGTTTTTGTATGTTTATACACACACATGCACACAAACACATGCTCATTAAATACATGAAATAGAGATTGGCTCATGTCAGTACATGTAGTTCTGCCTCATTCCTTTAAAAAAACTGCATTATCTGTGGTACTGATATGCCAATTTATTTAATCACTGGACTAATTGAAAGAGAATGGCATGTTTTCCATCTTTTCTGTAATAAACAATACATTTATACACACAAATTGGGGCACATATTTGCATATTTTTATAGAAGAGGATACATTACTAAAAGTGGAATTTCTTGGCATACATATTAGAAGTTTTGAGAGAAGCTTCCAAATTGCCATCTAGAATTGATGCTACAATTTAGTTTCAAGAGTATATGAGAGTATCTCTTTCCATACACTATCAACTACACTGAATATTATCTATTGTTTCTCCTATCTGAGAGGCAAAAAAAAAGCTACCTTTTTGTTTGGATCTGCATTTCCCCCACTAGGGACTACTCTGCATTAGCCAGTGAGATTGAGTACCTTTAAGTGCATTAATTAGCCATTTACATTTCTTCTATAAATTGCTCATTCAAAAACCTGTATTATTTTGACTATTGGTTTGTTTATCTTTTCCTTATAGGTTTAAATGAGTTCTTGGTACATCATAGACATTAACCATTTGCCATATTTGAAATATTTTTATGTGACATATTTTCTAAAGGATACCACACTTGTCTTTATCTTTTGTATCACCTTAAAACTATCTTTATTTAAGAGTTTCCATGAAGAAAACTAACAGTTTTAGAAAATTTCATCCTTAAATTAAATTTTATTTTAAATAGAATAAAATTTACCTCATTTTACACTGTTATTTACATTTAGCTAATCTTTCTGACCAGTATATAAATAAAAGTCAAGCTAAGATTTACCTGTTGAGTTGTGCATTTTCTCTAAAGCACTTAAAGATATAGTATAATCAATTTGAAATACTATCTTTTATGAAATTCTAGCCAGGCCCTCCAGATCACATGTCTACCTTTAGGAACCATGTTGCTAACAGGTACTATGAATCTATCTACCTCCATTAAGTCCTAAATGGAGGAGGCAGCAAAACTCACTTGAATTGAGACTCTTGAGTCATTTTTCACTGCTGGCATTTCACTGTCCCGTATAAGAATTAAGTGGCATAAAGTAAATGAACCTCATAATCCAGGCTTCAAGAGAAAAGTCTGTGGTTAGAGGGATAAGACTCTATCTTATTCCACCATTCAGCCCATTGAGCTTGTCCAGTGGCAGCAGAACTTGTTGTATAAAAGTGGCATTTACACCACAGTTTATTAGCTTGCTGTATAACAAAGCAAAGAACTCATAATTAGCAGACAGATTTACCCATCACCAAGATTTCAGAACCAAGTATGGCTGTAAATAGGTTTTTTTCATTCTCAAATACTGCAGATAATATTTTGGTAAAACATTCAAATATCCTGGCTCCCTTCTACATTTGCTATCTTCCCAATGTTCAGGCCCCATATGGCAAAACAAGAAAGTAGAATCTTTGGAAGTCCTGGATTCCCTGTTAGAGTGTACATCATGTGCACAGTCACTGCACCATCTTGTGGCCATGTCTGTAAATTGCACATATCTTGCTAGGAACCTCTGCTGGAACCTTGCAAAAGTCAATTACAATCTTATCTTTTTCTTTTCCCAATAACACAATTAAAAAGATAAAGCTATGTTAGCAAGGCCTTACCCAATGACCCAATGTGTTTCCTTCTCTGTCTCTGTCTCTGTCTCTCTCTCTCTCCGCTCCCCCCTTTCAAAATTGTCTCATAGCCTCAACCGGCTGTAAAGACTCAAACAGAGATTTTTAAAGTCAGGTAAAGGGACTGCCAGAATAAATTCTTCACAAAGGAACTACTTTCTTAATCACTAATATACCTACCCCGAATAGCAGTTCTATGTTTGATTTTTTAACAACTCTACTATAATACTGCAGAGCCTCTGAACAATTAAAAGATATACAGGTAGCTACGTATACTTTGCTTTTGCTTCATCATCAAAACGACACAAGAAAGGGTCCTCATTAAAAACAACAGCAAGGAAATAAACAAAAATCAGCTTCATCACTACAGGAAAAAAATCATCTTATCAGGTCAGTAGAATGGCATCTCTGTGAGAGATGTGATGATGTGACATATATAAATGTTTGGATGAAAGCACACTAAGGCTGATTCAGTACAACAGGCAACCCCAGCACACCCAAGCTGGTTTGATGGAAACAAGTTATTGTTTTCTACTGTAAAGAGTAAGGAACGTTTAAGAGATTATAGGCCCCAAAGAGTGAGGTCTGAGTCAAGGTCATTGTGTTAGTTTAATGATCCCACTTGCCTAGGCTGAACTACATTTCCCATTATCCCCTTTCCTGTATGTTTCAGTAAAAGATATTCTTGTGGGAGATTTAAAGGGCAGAAATGAAGCAGCAAACATGTTGCAGCTCGCACACCTTGTGGCTTATTTTCTGGCTTCTTCATTAGTGTGAGGACATGACTTGGTCTGCAACTGCTCCATCTTACCCTATAACCTCCTTCAGCTTCTTCAAGGTCTGTACCAAATATGTACATATTTGACTTTGACAAAAGGTTCTGGCCTCTGTAAGATACCCATGACATCAAGGTTAAAGCAACAAGTACTAACATATGTTGATAGATATCAGTATATCCTCTTGGGTGTCACTGTATTCTTGCTTTTCCCTATTTTACATTGATCTTCCCTTCCAAACTGCTTGCCCTGTGGATTTCAAGCTTCAGCATCAGACACAAAGACAACCAACCGCCTTACAGAGATGGCTTAAATAGCTTCTAAAATTGTGTGGTCAGATCCCTGAAACAAATGTGTGTAAAGATAGATACATATATCATAGTTTTCTGCTTTTCTGATTGAACCCCTTATATAACCATAATTTGGATGGACCACTCACAAAGAAAACCTACTATGTCATGAAATGCCCTTGAACTTAGTGCAGTTTTTCCAAGAATATAATTCAACAACCTGATTAAAAATTGAGCAAAAGACCTGAATAAACATTCCTCCAAAGAGGATATACAGATGGCCAATAAACATATGAAAGGATACTCAGCATCACTAGCCATCAGAGAGTTGCAAATTAAAACCACAATGAGATACCACTTCACACTGGAGAGAATGGCCATCATAAACAAATCAACAAACAAGTGTTGGAGAGGATGTGGAGAAAAGGGAACCCTAGTGCACTGTTGGTGGGAATGCAGACTGGTGCAGCCACTGTCGAAAACAGTATGAAATTTCCTCAGAAAATTAAAAGTGGAACTGCGTTTGGACCTGGCAATTCCATTGCTGGGACTATATCCTAAGAACCCTGAAACACCAATCCATAAGAACCTATGCACTCTAGTGTTCATAGCAGCACAATTTACAATATCTAAGTGCTGGAAGCAACCTAGGTGCCCATCAGTGAATGAGTGGATCAGAAAACTGTGGTACATTTGCACAATAGAATACTACACAACAGAAAGAAAGAAAGAGCTCTAACCCTTTGGGACAGCATGGGTGGATTTGGAGAGCATTATGCTAAGCGAAATAAGTCAGGCTGTGAAAGACAAGTACCATATGATCTCACCTATAAGTGGAACCTAATCAACAGAACAAACAAGCAAGCAAAATATAATCAGAGACATGGAAATAAAGAACTGACAGTAACCAGAGAGGAGGGGGAGGGGATAATAAGGGAAAGAAGGGAAAGGGCCATCAAGGAACATGTATAAAATGACCCATGGACAAAGCCAAGGGGGGGTAGGATTGAGGGTGGGAGGTGGGGTTGGGTGGGGCAGAGGAACGTGTTGGTGGGAAAATGGAGACAACTGTATTCAAACAACAATAAAAAATGATTTAAAAAACTTAAAAATATAAAGTCCAAATAAATTTCCATAAAGGAAAAATTTAACCCAAACACACAAGTCTTGATTGTCTACTAAGGACCTGTCAATAGTGGGAAACAGAGAATGTCTGAATAGCACACTGTGACCCTAAAGAACATATTTATAGTTCAGTAAAGGAGATAAGGAAGACATGCAAAAAATAAAACTCAAAGCAATATATGATAAGCTTTGTAAGAGAGGTTCATAGTATTGTCAAGTTATCTTCCTGACCAAGGATCTGATATCAAACTATGTATAGAAATGACCACCAACTTCCTACTTCATTATGTCTAATGACATGTCACTGTTATCAAGTTTTCCAAAGTATATAAATCAGATAGAACAACATCCTAACTAGTCACATAAAAGGTTATTTATTGATGAAAGAGAGCTCCTAGTGAAGCATTGCCAGATTGGGAAATTGCTTAAAGCCAAGAGCCACAATGCTGTTTTCAGGTGCATTGGGGCCTGGTAAATAATAGGCTGAGTGAACGACTGAGTTAAGGAACGCCTTATTGTCAGCATCTGCCATAATCTCAAGGACTATAATGCCGAAGGACTGGTATTAAAACACTGATAGTTCAGGTCTGCCTCTAGAGGAAAATTCAACACAGAGAACATAGAGATCAGTGGGTGATTCTTTCCATTACAAGTAACCCTTCACAACAAAACCCTTTACAGCAGAATTAATTTTAATATTTACCTGTCATTCATTAATTCATTCAAAAAGCATGTATTGAGTAACTACAATGTGCAAAGGGGCATAACAAGTTTTTTCTCATCTTTCACATTGCAGTTTAAATGTCACTTCCCAGAGTAGCCTTTCTTGTTCATCCAAAATATTTTCTTTCTGTTACCCTTTACCATTTTCCTCTATACATTTCCTTAATGTCACTTAACATGGTGTGGTATTATAAATGACTTATGGAATTCCAGTCAAGATGGAAACATAGGTAAACACAGCTCACTTCCTTGCATAACGACTGCAAAAATTACAACTGCACTACAAAAATATTACTTAGAATCATCAGAAAATCAGTCCCCAATGCTAGATTGTTAACTCTACAAGAGTAGTTATCATATCTTTTTTATTCATACCTGAATATCCAGTATAAGAATAGACCCTCACATCTAGTAGGTTAGGTACTCAGTAAATATTTGTGGAATGAATGAATAAATGAACAAATGACTATCAAGGCACTGAAACTATGTAGATGACCAGGACAGGTCACATCCCTGTTTTCCTAGAGCTCATAGTCTACTGGGGTAGGTAAATAGGCAACCATAAAAATGAGTGGTAGAAATGACCTTATACAGCCTTACTCATTATCTCTCCAAAATATGCCTACCATTGTCAAGTTTTCCAAAGTGTATATAAATAAAAAATGACAAGATCCTAAACATTTACAGAAAAAATTATTTACTGTGCTAGGATGAGTTCTGGAATAGGCATTGACACAGAGACTGAGGGGAGCCCAGAGAAGAGGCAACTAAATCCAATTTGAAAGTCAGGGAAAACTTGCCAGAAGTGGTGACATCTGGCAAGGGACTAACCATGCTAAGAGAGTGTACTTGCATGTGTGTATTTGTGTGGGGGAGCATGAAATGATAATTGAGAAGGCAAGAGTGAGGGGGATAGGGAATACCACTGAAGACAAAAGAACAACATGTGCAAAAAATGCCTACATGTGAAACTAGGAATGATGGGGAAACTCAAATAACTCTCCTTGGCATGTGAATGGAGTGTGAGGGGAAGGTGTTGAGAGATGACACAGATGCACATGGCACATGGCAATTCAGCAGGGGCCAGATCATGAAAGGCATTTGGAATGACATTCAAAGATATTCACTGTATGCTTCATTTACAAATATTCCATTTTGTTGGTTATACACCACCAGGGATTAAAATTAAATATATGAAATTATTCTAAAATTTAGTACTAATACTAAAGATAATCACAGTTTTCAGAACAAAACCTGGAGCATATGGACAATGATATAGAATAATAGAAATCATGAGTACAGAGTTGAGTAGACCATGTGCATCTGTTAAATAGTAATTCCCAGTATTGTGGAGAGTAGAGATTGTTTTCATCTATCAAAATAGGTTATCTGTCAACTTTAGACAAAGTGCCCACTATGTGTAAAATACCCACTAGAGCCCATGAGGCAAAAGTGGGAGAAAAATATAAAGAAGGAGGAGGAGGAGAAGGAGAAGAAGAAGGAGGAGGAGATGCAGGGGAGGAGGAGGAGAAGAAATCTCATTTCTGCAGGGATTTTAGGTAAAAATATTTCCTTTAATGACAATAAATCCTTACTTGATTACTTATCAAAATTCAATGAATTAAGTGGAAAAGAATGTAAAAGATTATCAAAAACCAGTCTAGTGTTCCATAAAATTTACTAAATGAATAAAACATATTAGTCAAAAATAATCAATTCCTTCTGCACTACAACTGTTTACCTGTATTAATCCAATCAAATTGCAAAACACCAGAACTCTGTTTTAAAATGCTTTGCATGTTTTAACTCATTTAATGATCACAACAAATCTATGGGGTAAGTATTATTATAATTTCAATTTTAGAAATGAGGAAAGTTAGGCTTAGAAAGATGAAGTCATTTGCCCTAGACACACAGTTAATAAGGGGTTCATTCAGGATTATGAACCCAGGGTGTTTGATTATTATACTAGGTATCCCAGAAAAAGTTCTGTTTTAGACTGAAGGCCAACAGTCAATGGAATGGAGAGGTGCAAACAAAAAGTGAAAGTGTTGAAAATCTTTTATTAAAACATTAAGGTAGTGCTGTGCACAATCAGACCCAGGGAGACCTGAAATGAGATGTCAGCTCTGCTACTAACTGTGTAAACCTTAAGCAAGTCTCTTGCTCTTCCTGTGCCTGGAGGTAAATTTGCAAAATGGGGGAAAGAGGGTGAAAATATGATATGACTTTGCATGAAGGTGTTAGAGCTGAATGAAGTTTCTAAAAAATGCTTTTGGATGATTTCAAAATATTTTTTTGGTGCTCCAGGTACATCTTACCCATGAAGTATGGAGACCACATGCCCTTTACTTTACAGAAGTACAATGCATAGATAGACTGGTCTCTAATAAGAAATGCATTATATAATATAAAGTACTGAGGGCCCCACTCAGGCTGAATACCAAAACCATTTTGTTGAATATTTAAAATATTCTCTAATATCCCAGAGCTGAACCAGAAATTATGCCAAAGGAAAGCAAAACATGCAGCTATTGATCAGAAATCCTGACACCAAGGGTCAAGGTTGACTGTTTCCATTTATGAGACCTAGAAGAATATTTATGGGGCTAATAATTCTGGGCTCAAGGGTCAGGAGATCTCAGGCTGCCTCTCCAAGGGCAAAGGTATTAGGCAATTTCCTTGCAAGAACGTGGCCTGGGTACCTGTGGGTAAGCAACAAGTGTTGAGCAAGGTGAAATCCAAAGAACTGGAAGGAAACCAGTTGTTTTGTGAATATTCCTAATTGGAAAAGAAACAATTGTTAGTTAAATTTCAGAGAAGCTAGAAATAGTTTCCTAGCTCGTCTATATCAGGAGCTCAAGGACCTCTATGACTATATGTTGTTCTGGAGGAAGATTCTGCTATAGAAGAGAACTCCATTTGACATAGGGCAAAGGCTTCAAGGTCATACAGATCTGATATGAAACTCAAACCCCACATTTACAAGTTTTGTAGCCTGGGGTACAGATCTCTGAACCTTGATTTACTTCTCTTTATAGAGGAAACTAGTAAAATTTACTCATCACCATTTTTAGAAATAATGAGATAAAGCTTCTTTAGAATTACATACATAATGAAACATTTACAGATGATGTCTGAGAATTACTTCACAATATTACAGATTGTAGAGAAGTAAATGAGGACATAGATTAAACAAGATTGGCCAAGACTGGCCAACTGCTGAAGGTGAGTGATAAGGAAATGGGGGTCCGTTATGGTGTTCTCTCTACTTTTGTAAAGTTTTGAATTGTCCCAAAATAAAATGTTTTAAATAATGCATAAAGTGAAGAGATTGAGCAGTAGAGTTCCAAATAGGTTTGATATGGGCTCCTGCTCCTAACTAACTGAATTATTGGGTAAGTTAATTAAGCCCTTCAGAGTCTCAGCATACTCCTCTGTAAAACATGGGAAGTAATTATTCCTGCCTTACATGGTGGTGGTAAAGATTAAATGAGATTATGCACGTGTAGGACTTAGTACAGTGCCTGAGATATAATACAATTTCAAAAATATTAGCTGTTCTCCTTGTCTTTGCCATTATTATTACTGTTATTATTATATGAAGGACCCAGAAGAGCACTTGACATGCAGCAGATGTTTAATAAGTAGTATTGATCATCATCATAATTATCTTCAGCACCACCAGGCATCAAACTCTTCACAACTTGCGGATGCAAGTTCAGCTAAATTCCCAATCTCACCAGAATGTTGGCAGATATGGTTATTGAGGGTGAATAAGAACTATTTTTCCCTAGTGAGTGGGGCTGTTATAACTACCTCCAGCAGCTTAAGTTCAGAAATGTCCACCCAAGAATAGGACTAACTAAGTACCTCAACTTCAGCTGTCAAAGCCTCCTCTATAGAACTTCTGTAAACAGGAGACAGTTGCAGATTAAAGACCGTTGGAGACATGCAGTTCAACAAGGGGGTTTTATTTATGAGAGTTTGTAGAAGGGGGCTTGGCCTTGAAAAGGGGACACAGCTGGGAATCACTTTCTCTTTTAAAAAATTTAATTTATTTTTAGACAGAGGGGAAGGGAAAGAGAAAGTGAGGGAGAGAAACACCAGTGTGTGGTTGCCTCTTGTGCATCCCCTACTGGGGACCTGGCCCACCACCCAGGCATGTGCCATGACCAGGAATCGAACCGGCAACCCTTTGGTTCGCAGGCTGGTGTTCAATCCACAGAGCCACACCAGCCAGGACTGGAAGTCACTTTCTTGATAAAGCCTTATCTGACCTCCCCTCCTGTCTTCGTGCTTCATTGGGCCTAACTCAGCAAAGTTCTCAGTGCAGGTTTGTCAAATGAATGAACTATAGAACAGCTATCAAGTTACCACAAGCTGGACACTGGGTTCATAAGTCAAAGCTGGTTAAATAAATGTCTCCAGACTCAGGATGAGTGTGTTTCCAGAGTGAATCTTGCCCAGCCACCACATGGGGAAAGGTGACTAAAGCTACAGCAATCAATGAGGTAATGATAGGTAGAGATTCCAGTGTAACCTGATTGACCCATTTGTCTCCATGCCTCGTGAAGGAGGTTCCACCAGCATGAACAGTGCACATCTAGGGATGGCTTTCTACACTCTGTACAGACACATTCAGGGTGGAAACTTTCACCTGCTGCATTTCCTTGCTCTAATTGGTCTCTACTTGCTTTTGTCTCAAGCAAGGCTTATTAGAGTTCATTAGAACTCTATTAAGATGGCAATCAACCTATGAAAGATTTTATCTATAACCTGTTAGAATCAATGATACCTCAAAAACTCCCATTCACATTAATTTTGGAAGGCCCATTCCTGGGACAGGGAGTAAAGAATTTTACCCTGAAGCAAAATCCCAAGTAGAGCGCCATTCAACAGCAAGTCTACAAAAACCATTGGATTCATATCATACAGAGCTTTGTGCATTTATCTGAGTGTGGACTTTCATTTGCAGATAGTAGAGAGCCCTCAATGCTTTCTGAGGACAGTGCCACGATCAGACCTATGATTTAAGCAAGTAGCTCTCAAATTTACCTAAGCATCTTAGATTCTCACCCAAAAAGCAAAACCTCTCATTTTGCACCTTATATTCTGACTCAGAAACTCTGTAGTGAGACTCACAGAATCTGTATCTTTAAACAGTACACCAGGGAGGATTCTGAGATTACAAGTGCATAAATTATTAGGTTACGAGATGCAGTTTTAGGAAGATGAGTGTGGTGGTTAATAAAGAAAGAGGCTGAGGACTGGAGAAAAGGTAAGAAGGTGTTGTGACCATCCAGCTGAGCAACAGAGAAACCTGATTTAGAGTTGGAGTGCTGGGAAATCAAAACTATGTCCACCCTGCCCAGTTCCTGGGAGTTTGTGGAAAGCATGGTTTCAATATCAATCGGCACTGGAGAACATTGGAAACTAATGATGCCTGTTACGTCAAGCTCAGTCTTGATAAATCCTATTCATCTTGACTAGTCCATGCTGAGACTCCTCATTTAACCTTTCTTCCTGCCTGTGTAGCTTTGTGTAGCCTACATCTGCTTTTTTTTTTATCAAATTAATAGAGTTATTGCCATGTAATCCCAAGGGCCTTGATTTGCACAGAATCCTGCTATAGTTAGTTTCAAGGACAGACGGCCTCTTTCAGGCCTAAGGAAAAAACCGCTTCTGTATTTTAATTTATCCATGAAAAGGCTGGTTACTATTGGCTCCAGCTGGCTGGTTCCGTCCTACCAAGCTATATAGTATAGCAGTCTCTTTTTAGACTCGACACATCCTCTAAGGTACTCTTACGTCATATGAAATCCAGTGGAGCATTTTTAAGTCACAAAAACTGTTAAACTTTTCTTAAGCTCAGTTAGGCACCATTAAGTCTTACCAAGTTTAGTGAAGTCACAAGATTTAACCAGGCATAATGAGCATAGAATTTATACAACTTAATGAGACTTGATGAAGATTATTGAAGCATATCCTGCCCTTAAGGCAACAACATCAAAATTTTAAAATTCAAATGAGATAGAAGAGAACTATTCTTTTTCCTTTTCTTTTTTTAAAGTGAGCTACCTAAATTGACAAGCCTGTGTGTCCCCTTCCCTGAGGGTCCTTCATGACTGCTAATCCGATAAATTTTTATGTGCTAACTTTTCATGGGTTACTCTCCTTCCTACCTCCCAGGTGGCATATATGCATTTTAATAGAGGCTTCTGGACAGGCTCCTTTTACTGAGTACAGATTTAGAGTGTGGGAATTTCCGCACCCACCTAGACTTGTGAGGGAGGCAGTTAGACCTTTGGGCCCTTCTCAGATCCCATTGTACATACAGGCCCATACTCTGGCAATGCTGGGTGGAGAGTTGAGTTGGAAAGAAAGGGGGCTGGTGGTGAGTCATCCTTGGCTAAGTGCAATAAAGTAGGTCTCAAAACAACCAGGGACATCAGGTAATGCATTTTCAGATCTCAAAGCAGCCAGGGACATCAGATAATGCATTTTCCCTGCTGGAGAGAGAATCAGTGACTCACTTGGCATTTTGTGGATTAGATTTTTCAGAATACTGTGTTACCGGCTACATTCAAATGAGTCTTTATACATTTAACTAAGTAACATCTGTTTTATATATATATAAAAATTTTATATATATATAAAATTTTAGAAAAGATTTTTAATTAGTTATAATAGGACATATACTACTTTCTGCTCATTTTCTTTTTTTTAAAGATTTTATTTATTTATCTTCAGAGGGGAAGGGAAGGAGAGAGGGAGAGAAATATCAATGTATGGTTGCTTCCTGTGCATTCCCTGCTGGGAACTGGCCCGCAAACCAGGCATGTGCCCTGACTGGGAATCGAACCGCGATCTCCTGGTTCACAGGCCCGTGCTCAATCCACTAAGCCACACCAGCCAGGGCTCTGCTTATTTTTTTTGACAATGTTTTCAATTCTTGATCTCAGAGCCAGTCTTTAGCTATTAAAGACATGGACTTTCATTAGGCATCTAGTCTTCATACCAATAACACTAATCATAATAAAGATAATACTATCAAGCACATATGAGGCTTATTCTGTGTCAAGTGTTATTCTAAGTGCTTTACAAATATGAACTCACTTAATTGTCACAACAACCCTCTGACATTAGAACTATTATTCTCTCCACTTACACAGGTGACGAAACTGAGGCATGGAGAGATTAGTGATTTCCCTAAAATTACAAAACTGGTAAGTGGTGGGGCTGGGATTCAAACCCAGATGGTATGGATCCAGAGCCTATACTTTCAACCTATAACATCAACAGTACTCAGTTTGGGGGCTTAGCGTATACCACCATTATATTCCAGTTCTAGAAAAAAACGTAATATACTTTTGATCTTTTTTTAAAAAAGGAAATTGAGTAAGAATGACAACATATTTTCATTTCTGCTTTCAATATTGTGTGTGAGAAAGATAGAGGGGGAGTTGGAAAGGAGAAGAGATATTAGATTTGAATGTGAATAAGACAAGGAAGTGTGGAAGAAATCACATAATTACACTAGTTATTTTGGGAGCATGAGAGTTGTGTAGGTAATTTCACTTACATACTTCTATATTATTTTAATTTTTACAAGCATGTGATTAAACACACACACTGATTGAGCATTTTACTGCATTCTCTGACACAACACTTGGTTTAGATTTCCATAATCCTCAGAGAAAAGATCAGTCTTTCCTGTTCTAAAGCCTAATACAGTGACTTTCATGTTACAGGTATTCAGTAAATGTTGTTTGTGTTATGTTATTGGGAAGTGTGTTGCTTGAACCACACCTCTTTACTCTCTCAGACTTCTGGATCTTCATAAACCCTGTCAAGATTTAACAGTTTGGGAAGTTTTGATTGGCTTTCTAACTCAAGGGTTGACCTTTTTTTTTTTTTTTTTTTTTCCTCAAGGGAAAGAAAGCAAATATGTTAGGCTTTTCAGGTCATAAGATCTCTGTTGCAACTACTTCTGCCATAGTGTGAGAACAGCCACAGGAAATATGTAAAGAATGTGCAAGACTGAGTTCCAAAAAATTTTATTTACAAAAGCAGGAAGAGGGCTGCATCTGACCCAGGTCCATATGGACCCCTGCTCTAGCTACTCAGAACAGTGTTTCTGGTACTAAGAAACAACTGATTTACTTTGTTTTCAGGATACTATTCTCTGGCAGTTCTGTGGGTTTTGAACATTTATAAAGGTATGATTGATGTGTTATAAATTTAGTTTAGAAATTTTCAGGTGTTTATCTAGTTAGTATTGCCTTATCCTACATTCCCACGTGGTTACATTTGGACACAGAATACATGGTGTCCTGTTAGACTTTTTACAAATACCTGGTTTTTGTTTGCATAGTTTAATCCTTAGTAATACTGAAATAGAAGGAATTCTTCCGTAGGACAGGGAAAGAAAAGCAGTGGGTTGCACATCACCAGCCTGTACTACTCTTTTGGTCTCTTCTGTGTCTCAGGTATGGGGAATTTATAGTTGCCTCAAATCTGTCATGTGATGATTTTATGCTTCTTGTGCCCACCCCATAGAAGGAAATTATCCCTCCAAGAGTGACAGATCTTGTAGACCTTCAACCCCTCAAAGATAGCCTTGCTCTTACTTAGTTATAACTCCTACTGAGAATCCTAAGTCCTTGGGAACTGGACCAATGAGTGATTTCTTCATTATAGCTCCTCTGGGCCACATCAATAGTCAATTTACTTAACAGCCAACCCTGAACTTGTGATCTGAAACATAGTGCAGATCTTCTACCTGTTCCCCACTTCAGCAAGACAGCCCAGCTCTCCAAGAGCAACCTCTTCAAGGATAAAGGGAAACAGCCTTTATTTTCTAAATATTTTAAGTTCTTGGCATGCATACTCCTATTCATGGTTCCTCCCAAGGGATCATGCAACTCTTATATAATCAAGACTTTTGGCCACCTAATTATTACTTAATAAATAGTTGATGGGCAAAACGTTCTAAGTATGAATAGAATACAGGTTGAGTATAGTTAACAAACCCCCCCAAATTTGTAGCTTTCTTCCCTCTAATACCATGGAACTGATATTTAAATTCTCCTTGTAACAGAGCAAGGATGAATCATACACCCCCTATAGTCTTAGCCATAAATTTAGAAAAATATATACATTGGATATAATTAGAGTACATTGTGTTCCATAACTTTAAAAGTCAATTCTTTTTTTGCTTATTTTTAACCTCTCTCCTGTGGACACATGGGCTAGACAAGAAATAAGGATGGATGGAGTTGGAAAGCATTATGCTAAGCGAAATAAGCCAGGCAGTGAAAGACAAATACCATATGATCTCACCTTTAACAGGAACCTAAACAACAAAACAAAGAAACAAGTAAAATATAACAAAAGACACTGAAATAAAGGACAGGTAGTCAGTGACCAGAGGGGAGAGGGGAGGGAATTTCAGGGGAGAAGGGAAGGGTTTACAGGAACAAATATAGAGGACACATGGA
>CM052552.1:19251271-19323934 GCA_028533065.1 Trachops cirrhosus
AATAAGCCAGGCAGTGAAAGACAAATACCATATGATCTCACCTTTAACAGGAACCTAAACAACAAAACAAAGAAACAAGTAAAATATAACAAAAGACACTGAAATAAAGGACAGGTAGTCAGTGACCAGAGGGGAGAGGGGAGGGAATTTCAGGGGAGAAGGGAAGGGTTTACAGGAACAAATATAGAGGACACATGGACTAAACTAGGGGGGTTCGAAAGGGGAGGGAGGAGGGGAGGAATGGGTGGGTGGGCTGGAATGGGAATAAAGGATAGAAACTGTACTGAATAAACTAAAATAAAAAATTTAAAAAAAAGAAAGAAATAAGGAGTGCTATTTTCCTTCCTACATGCTCTCAGACATGCAAGTATCCACTTTCATAAAATTTAAGACACACATTCATTTGCATAATATAATGGTTTAAATGTTTGTGTCCCACCAAATTTCATCTGTTGAAACCTTAATCCCAATGTGATGGTATCTAGATGTAGGACTTTTGAGAGGTAATTATGTCACAAGTTTGGAACCCTCATAGATGAGATACATCCTCTTATAAAAAAGGGGCCAGACAGCTAGCTACTTCTTGCTATTCTGGCACCTTGATCTCAAAGTTTTAGCTTCCAGAACTATGGAAAATAAGTTTTTGTTGATAAGCCACCCAGTTTGTGGTATTTTGTTATAGCACTTCGAGCAGACTAAAATACATAGCAAACTTTTGTCTTTCATTAACAACTTCATTTTACTCAAAAGAGGAAAGAGTATGGATTCCCAGAGGGAAGCACCCAAAGCTAAGGCCATTTTAGTGAGATAGATTAGAATGGGTTGTCTCATTTCCATATCTGGTGGCCAAGAAGAAAAGGAAAAACTTGACAAAAGAGAATTCTGTCTGTGAATCATAATGTCTAGAGGCTACAAACCTCAACTGAAATAATGAAATTACTCAGAGACTGCAATTTAAACTTTATTTCATATCTCTTGTTAAATTACACAAAATCAGTGAATGGTTTGTAAAGCTACACCATTGGACAGATGTTTACAGTTAAAATCATGGGACTGACATGATGCTGACAAAAAAGTATATTTATAACATCCCTTATATACAGTAATCAGTACAGACAGAAAAAATGCATTTAATCTCTGCAAATCATGCACACCACAGCAACAATACAAAATGATTTTCTGTAACAAGCTTTTCCACTGGCTCAGGCTTCATCCTGCTTTCTAATTGTAACTATCAGTTTAAAGAGCAAACATCATCAATTAAAACTAAACAATATTGAAATACCACAGTGATCTACAGAATCTTTATTTTAAAAACACAATGTACACAAAATAGTTTCACTGTAAAACACTTCAAGGTGTGTTTGATGTTTTAAAAATCCCTTTCAGTTTTTCAGCTCTCAGAATTCCCAGGACTGCAATACTGTCAGACAAAGCAAAACTTAGATATTTGGACACACACTCAGAGTCAAGAACATTTAATTTTAAACTCAAATACTCAGCTTCTTGTCCAGCTTGTGGCCATATTACTACAGATGAAACAAGATCATGCAAATGAGCAGATTGTACAAGGTATGACTTATGATCATACTTCTAAGCATGGCCCTCTTGAAGACATAAATGCCACTTACATTGCCTTGTTTGATTGACAGCCAGGGGGTTAGTGTAAGTTCTTTAAAATAGCAAAATCTGTAAAATGGAAACTTCCTAAAATTACAATGCTTTATAGCACAGTGGGTTAAGTACTTTTTTTTTGCCCTTCTCAATTCATAATCAATACCCTAAAAGTATTTATGTATAGACTTACAATACTAAATCATTTTCCTCAACTTTTATGATGATACTTAACCTCACTGTAGCACAGTGTTTCCTTTGGTTCTTTCTTAAAATAAAACCTGGTAGAGGGTTAACCCAAAGTATTGAGGTACAGCTTTTGGTGTTAGTGAATAACTCTGGCTATCCTAATGCTTATTCTACCATGTTTTTCTCTTGTAGTTGTCTACAATCTGTCAACACAAAAAAGAATTAATGGGCTACGTATAGCCAGCCCAACTGGAAACATCACAGTAAAAATGTACAAAGAGTAAATAATAATTAATTCACATTTGGGTTCAATTCTACTTGATCAAGAATAACTTCAGCAACATTTTTAGACACATTATCCTGTTCAAGAGTTTCTTGATAAGGACCTCACAACACAAATATTGATAAGACAATTCTATAGAAAATCCTGACTTCTATTCAGGGTTATATATCACAATAAATTCAGCAACACACCAATTAGATGATGAAGAAAGATTCTATAAATGGATTAATTTGGAATGAGCACAACTCAGAAGCCTTAAAATGAAAGAGAAGCAGCGCCAAAAAGATTCCAGAAGTGTTGAAATTACAGTGCCCAGAATGTGTCTGGAAATCAGATCTTTCCATTGGTATTCCATTTAGAAAAAAATGTTTTGTTAATATGAGATACACCCTGTTTAAAACTTTTAAGGACTAGAAGGTAGAAAAAGTTTAAAATTTTAAACATCTCTTAAGTAACAAGATATGAGTCCTGTTCTACTTGAAAAGCCAATATTTTTACATAAAACTACCCATGTTTGGGAGAGAAAATTTTCATTTTCTACAGTTTGGTAAAATTTACCATCACTTCTTATTCTATTTAAATAGCTTCCCTGTTAAAAATCAGAAGAAAATAAAAGGTTGTGTCTTTAATTTTAGTTTTTTAAATATTTATACTCATGCTTACCCCTGAAAAAATTTGCTCGTAAGATTGAGTTTTAATAGTGTATCATAAATAATTTAAAGTCCATATTTAGTGATATTAAATGGCCCCATTTTGTTTTCATTTTGTTTTTATAAGTAATTAAAAAACCTCTTAATATATCTAAAGAGCAAGATCTGTTGAGTCTGATTTGACTTTTGGATTTTATAAATATTCCAACAAACCAAAAAAAAAAAGACAATTTAATTACATATTGAAATTTGTTATACCCACACACAGTATAACATTTAATTGAAAGGCAACTGTAAAGGCAACATCTTAACTTTTTTCAGCTTCCAAGCTTAGGGAAGCAAGATGTGTTTGAACACTCTCATCTTTTCAAATTGGCCATATTCTTACTGGCGCTTTGGGAGGAGTGTGCAAAAGCCTTTGGCCATTTAACGCCATTTCTCTACACTGCCTATGTAATCATTGGTACCATTGCTGGTGTTGCTATCATCCTGCTCTTGGGCTGTGTTCTGCTTCTGGTTTTCCAGGTTCTCTTTCTGGCTTGAATTCTGACTTGAATTCTGAGTCAGATTCTGAAGCAGATTTTGAATCAGATTCTGGGTCACATTTTGATTTATGTTCAGATTTGGCTTCTGACTCTGATTCTGACTCATATTCTGGCTCTGGACCTGACTCTGGCTCTGGAAATGGGTCTGAAGGAATCTTCCCTTCAGAAATTTGCGTTGCTCTTGACGCTTCCGCCTAGCTTCCTGATGTTCCTTCTGCCTCATAAACTGATACCTTTGCAAAAAGAGATCTTTTGCATAGCTGTACAATTCCATATCCAGAAAATTCAGCCCTTCAATACGTTTTTGGATTTCCTCATTGATCTCTACACTAGAGGCCCTAGTGGTATTATATTGGGTAAATGGTGAAATAAAGTTCATGTTGAAGGTTTTCTCAAACAGATACTGAGTCTTCCGCTGAAACTCAGTTAAGCCAAAAAATGCCATGTGCTTCAGATTCGATTTGGCACTTTCCAGAAGGACCTTGTTTCTTTGCTTTTCGGGCATGACAGAGAGGTTGTAGCAGCCTACTAGGGTCAGGTCAGAGAGCATGCGCACCTGGCGATTGTTGGCTAGATTATAGGGACAGTCCATGAACTCCTTCAGCGGGCAGCCGGACCAGTCATCACCAGTGTAGCAGCTGGGCAGCTCTTCGGAGGTTGGGGGCCTTCCATCGCAGACATGCAGTGATGCTTTCCATGTTGCCCCTCTCTGGACATGCCTCCACTCACTCAAGTACCGGGACACTGGGTCTCGGAGGATGGTGATGTAGTGGAAATTTCTATGGAAAAAGTACAAAGACCAACAGTCAGGGATGTGGGTGACATAAGTGGCAATAGGGAGGGCCATGGGATATGCAATGTTCATTGGCCAGTAAGGAAGGCAAAACGTGGAATGGTGGCAATCTAGTGGCATTTGTCCTGTGAACTGTGCTGTACTCTCTGAGTTTCACTAGCGTATCCAGATAGCTAATCCTTTCACCCATCTTGCTGGTATGAAAAGTTTAGGCCTAAGACATTGACCTCATCCTTCTTCATTCCCCCTTTTCTCTTCCTCCTCCCCCTTTTGCTGTGTTTCTCTCTCTCCGACCAATGACAATATCCTTTAAATAACCCCATTTGCAAAGTAGGCAACCATTTTATTTCATACCCCGACCCAAAACCTCCCACTAACTGATCATGAAATAGAGACTTAGTGGAAGTGATTTTCTTGAGGTGACATGGAATTGATAAGTGAACACAAATTCTAATCTTTCTCACTAGGTATACAAATCCTTTATCCCCAATATCCAGTCTAATCAGGGTATCTTATTAAAAAATAAAACTTCACTGATAGAGTGTCTCATGTGATATCTTTGATTTTGGCTGCTGCCATAGCATCATGGTTCATACATTATGGAAGTGGAATGTAGAGATAGGCAGAGCAGCTCAGGACCTCCAGAAATAAACATTGTAGTTAAGCACTGACTGAAACAGACATGGTATCTGCCAATGGCATATATTCAAGCTACTACCTTGGTTTCAGTCTTCACTCACATAATTTTCCTAGGATAGGAAAGTTAACTCTATCAGTATCAAAATGCCCCTTTTCTTTACCCACCAAAAGGACACCTGGATGACAGCAAGAATGGAGGCTTAAGTGTGTGGCTTTGTTCACTTTAAAACTGCTAACTAATAAAAACTATTTGTTGAAATAGCAAACTAGCAAATATTTAAATTGCATAATCACACCCCCCATATACAGCAGGTGTACATACAAGCACCACACCCCAGAAATATTAAGGCGTCTGATGTGATCAGGTATACACAAGGGGAGAAACAATCTTGGGGTGAGCTTTTAATAAGAAATGAGTTTACACTCAGGTTCAGTGGATGAAAGATGAGGTAATGGAAAGGCATATTATGGAAGGAAAAGAACAATAAACTCTGAATATTAACACTTAGTTCCTTAAAGAAATTCTAGAGAATGGCTTGCAGCTTTTTCTGAAGTTTCTTCATTCTCATCTGAGATAGTGGTGGTTCTGTACACATGCATGAGGAGCTCAAAGGAACCAATTCAATCACCCAACTTACTATGTGGGCTGATGTCCTCTGAAGAAACATTTCTTCAAAGTCTTGGGCTTTGGGCAACTTGGGCACCCTGGGAGCTCTCCCATAGGCTTCTATTCTGTGCATGGTGTTTCCTCTACCTGGTGGGTGTGATCTTCTTTATTTCAATGGAAAATTCTACTTATCTTTCAAATTCCAGCCCAAATACTATCTCTCTTTGGAGAAAATTTATCACAACCCTTGCTGCCAGCCATTGCCTCTTCCCTGTGTCACACAGCACTTCCACATTTAGTCTATGTTAAAACACTTTTGATACTCAACTGCAATTACATGTTTGTATTCTGCTTAAAGTATGTTTCCAGGACAGGGGTTATGTGCTATTCCTCTATAACTCTCATCCCATCCATCCCAGCTTTGTACTTTGGCCTTTATACCTGGTACAAAGCAGAATCTCAGTAACTCCTTTAATTGCTTATTTAATTAACTATTCTGCAGAAGTTGGAAACAAATAAGGATATGATTGATCGTATAAAAACTCTGGATAATCTCCTATGTGCCTTGCAAAAATCACAAACAGAATTTTTAAATCACCTTAAATATTTTTTTTCTGGAATAAACTAGCATGGACACAGAAGCACCTGGGACTGAGGATGGAGAGGGAGCCAAGGTTACCTTCACCTATCTCACTGCTTTTCTTTCTTTTTTTTTTTTTTGGCTATGATTTTTATTTTTTATTTTTTTAATTTATTTTTATTGTATGTCTGAGTCCTTTTTTGTTGCTTGATCCTTCCACTCTCTAACCCACCAATAGCTGCCATCCTGTTCTCTATCTATGAATCTGTCTCTATTTTGCTTGTTCAGTTTGTTCATTAGATTCCACATATGAGGGAAATCATATGATATTTGTCTTTCTCTGACTGGATTATTTCACTTAGCATAATGTTATTCTGATCCATCCATGCTGTTACAAGAGATAAAAGTTTCTTCTTTTTTATGGTTGATTATATTCCATTGTGTATTGACTTCAATGGATAGATCTTCCAAACAGAGAATCAACAAGGA
Organism: Trachops cirrhosus; assembly: GCA_028533065.1. NCBI lineage: Eukaryota > Metazoa > Chordata > Mammalia > Chiroptera > Phyllostomidae > Trachops > Trachops cirrhosus. The sequence continues at coordinate 19,257,661 of CM052552.1, forward strand.
GAGAGCAGCCTTAAATGACACACTAGATCAAATGGATTTAATTGATATCTACAGAGCATTTTACCCCAAAGCAGCAGAATATATATACTTTTCAAGAGCACATGGAACATTTTCTAGGATAAACCATATACTAGGACACAAAACAAGTCTTAATAAATTTAAAAAGATTGAAATATTATCAAGCATCTTCTATGGCCATAATTCTATCAAACTAGAAATCAATCACAAGAAGAAAAGTGGAAGATACACAAAGACGTGAAAGCTAAATAGCATGTTATTAAACAATGAATGGGTCACTGCTTTTCTTAGGGCCTGAGTTAGCTGGTGCCAGTAAAATTCATCTCAGTAAAGATGCAATGCTAATGAGTAGCAGCTTTTGTTCCCCAGCAGCCTTTAGCAATAAAAGTTACTACTTTCCCCATGGTCTTCTACCTTCTACTCCTAGTTTTGGTATTCACTCATTTATTCATTCATTCATTCAGTACATATTTATCAAGCCTTTATGCAAGGCCTCAGGTGATAGCTTAGTGGCAGTCTGATTATTTGAGAAAAGAAAGAAATTTATGAAGTTCAATGACACATTTGGATTAATCTTTCAACCACTTTTTCCACCTATGCATTATAATGGGATCTGCTGGGCATTTAAAAGCACCCTAGTAGAGTCACCTTCATACTCAGCTAACAGTCCTCCTTAAATCAGTAGATTTTACTGATTTAAGCCTACAGTGACATCTTCTGGTAAGTCCTAGAGTGCAGCCCAGTGCCAGTCTGAGGCTCTCCTTTCTAACAACTCTTCCTTATCTTTCAGAGAAGATGGATCACAACTACCAGAGTTAGTGTCAGGACCAATGATTTGTAAGTACCATTCCCACACTGACAGAGAAAACAAGCACCAGAGAAAAGCAGAGACAGACATTCAGAGAGTCTCTCATGTTCTGGATGTATGACTTATTTCATTTGAAGATCCCCAGTGCCCATGAGATGAGGGCAGACCAGTGTTGGCAGCCTCAGTCCGCAGGGGTTATTATGACAGCAAGAGAAATCAGAGGAGCCTACACATAGGTGTATGTGTATGTGTGCACACACTCACACTGCCCCGGTGATAACATTTACCTTATATTCAGATGACAATAACTCTGGAGATTCAGCGATTGCCTACAGCCACGTTCTTCCAGGAAAACTAGGCCTGGAGGCTTAGACTGCCACAGCTAGGGACACTTGATGCTGCTTGAAAAATGATCTCATATGTTAAAAGGAAGATCTGCTGAAAGGCAGGTCTCCAGGAGTGTCCAGTGGTCTCCCGAACTGCATAATGGATTGGAATTGGGAAGGTAGGTAAGGATAATACCTGGGAGGTTTAGCTGGGCAAAGAATCTAGGACAGTCATTCTTCTGAGAAAAGAGTTGTTACAGAATTGCCAGAAGAAAAGTCTTCCCACCCACAGCAAATGAGGATATGAAAGCCCAACCTTAAGGGCACAGAGACTTGTGCCTTTTCCAGAGGTCAGTTCAGTTCAAGTACCTAATGTGACAGGCATGGCGGACACTGATAGGGGTAAGAGGTGGGAACCTAAGAAGAGCATTTCAATATAATGTGCTGTTAATGTTAGAGCAAGTACACGGCACAATGAAAGCAACTTGCAGCGATTCTTAGGCTAACCTCACAATAGGAGTTTCTGTGGCTTTATTTTGAAAAACAAGTAAGAATTCGATGAGGCAAGAAGAGAGAAACAAAAGATGTGACAGGAAGATCAGCATAAGCAAAGACACAGAGGCATAAACTAGCCTGTTGTGTGTGTGAAGGAAGTGCATTAAAAACATCTTACTAGAAATTACAGTAGTGGCAGGAATTAAGTATAAAGAAGTAGCAATGAACCTGGTTGCAGAAGGCGTCAGATACCATATTTAGGAATTTAGATTTCTGTGGGCAACAGGGAGGCCTTTGAAAGGTCTTAAGCAGGGAAGTGACATAAAGAGATCTGTTTTTTAGAACAATCACTGTGTATGGTGTGTGAAAATGGAATTAGGGAAATTAATTCATGTTACCACAGAAAACAAGAGCAATGGGTCAAAAGGCAGTTCCATTTTTAGTTTGTTGAGGAAATTCCATACTGTTTTCCACAGTGGGTGCACCAGTCTGCATTCCCACCAACAGTGCACTAGGGTTCCCTTTTCTCCACAGCCTCACCAACACTTGTTGTTTGTTGATTTGTTAATGATGGCCATTCTGACAGGTGTGTAGTGGTATCTCATTGTGGTTTTAATTTGCATCTCTCTGATGGTTAGTGATGCTGAGCATCCTTTCATATGTCTCTGGGCCATGTGTATGTCCTCCTTGGAGAAGTGTCTGTTCAGGTCTTTTGCCCATTTTTTAATTGGATTATTTGTCTTCCCGGTGTAACTGGAGAGTATTGTGCTAAGTGAAATAAGCCAGGTGGTGAAAGACAAATATCATATGATCTCACCTGTGAGTGGAACCCAATCAACAAAACTAACAAGAAAGCAAAATATAAGCATCAACATGGAAATAAAGAACAAACTGACAGTAACCAGAAGTGAGGAGGGAGGGGGAAAACAGGGAAAGAAGGGGAAGGTTCAAGTCAAGGAACATGTATAAGGGACCCATGGACAAAGACAACAGGATTGAATGTGGGAGGTGGAGGTTGAATAGGGTAGGTGAGAGTAAGGGAGGAAAATGGGGACAACTATAATTGAACAACAATAAAACATTGAAGAAAAAAGAAAAGACCAATGAAGGTGGGCAGATTAGATAAATATTTGAGAGGTAGAATTATCAAGACTTGGTGACAAAATGAATGCAGGTGAAAGGAAGGAAAAGAGGCTATGGATGCCCATCAGGCTCTGGCAGAAGTTTTGAAGTAACTATGGGTCATTTAAAGACAGATTTGAATTAACAGATCTAATACTCAGTAATCTCAGCTAAGATAAAGATATGGAATTGTCAGCAAAAAGTGGTAGTTTCAGACTGTGAGGACCTATTTAGAGATTGGTTTTTAATTCCACACATGTGGCTTCACGCATTTAAAAGACAGCACTGCGCTGACCAGTGTGGCTCAGTTGGTGGGACATCATCTTGGAAAGTGAAAGGTCACCAGTTTGATTCCCAGTGAGGGCACATGCCTGGGTTGTGGGTTCAGACCCTGGTCAAGGTGCATCCGACAGGCAATCAATTGATGTTTCTCTCTCACATCAATGTTTCTCTCCATCTCTTTCTCCCTCCTTTCTCCTCTCTACAAATAAATAAATTTAAAGAAATAAAATAAAAGACAACATTTAATACCCCAAGGTTTCTCTTCTTTATGCTAAATATGGTTTTTGACTATTCTCTACACAGCTTTGAGTCCCCTCACTGTCCTCTTTTTGCCTCTAAATATATATCACTTTATTGGAACATGTCCTCCAGGCATAATCTGACAAGCAACAAGTGGAGACAATCTATCCCCTCCCTCATTCTTGACACCATTTCTTTTAATGTGGTCTCATATCACATTGACCTTTTTTAGCACACATGCCACACCACTGACACACACTCGACTAAATTCTTTCACTCACAGTATGCCATTTTGAAATCCAGTTTCCCTTATCCTACACTGATGCAGTTTACCTGTGATTCTGTATTTCTGTTAGAGTAAATCTGAGCTTGTCAAAACACACCTGGATTCTGATTATATCCTCCAATATCATCACCATATCTTGTAACTCCTTTCCACAATGCCCATATCCAGGCACAGATCAAAACAGTACAAGATGCAGGTGAAAGCAGGTCTGGGGCAGTTGCAGGAAATCTCCTTTCAGGTTGACATAAACCCAAAGATTGCTGTTGAATGGACTGATTTAATTTTAAACTAGTGAGCTGAGTTCAACCACAGGAAAATCACTCAGCCTGTTTCAGTTTGTAGTATTTCGACAGAAGTATCTTGTGACCAAACATGTCACTTAATTTAGATGACCAGGAGTCACATCTTTAAATTGAAATCATGACTCCCCATCAGTTACCTGGGTTAATCTAATGGCCATTGTTTTTATTTTGTTTTGTTTGGGGTTTGTTTGTTTTGGGGTTGTTTTTTGTTTTGTTTTGTTTTTTGTTTTTTGCTTTTTACTTCTGTTGCTTTTACAGGCTGAACACAGTGAAAAGTTTACTACCCCATACAAGGCTAGGCCAGTTTTTTCTTCTCATTGATAAGTAACTGAGGAAACAACAACAGCAACTAATGAAAGAGTTGTCTGAGCAAGAATCCTGGGGGCCACCTTGACTCCTCTGTCTTGCCCATGTCTAACATCTGAACCTTCCCCAAGTCATGCTGACTCTAGTTTTTCATAACTCTCAAATCCATCCTTTCCGCTGCTTGGTGTCAGGCTCTCATCACTTCTCTACTGGATCACTGCAGCAGCATTCTGGCCCACCCCCCCTGACTCCACTCTCAAACCCATTTCACATCCCCATACAGCAGACATCTGACCTGTCATTCCCTAGTTAATTAAGATCTGTCAATGGTTTCTCATCAACTATTTTATGAAGTTCACGCTCTTCCACATGGTAGACACAGCCTTGTGGGAGCTGGCAACCACTTTTCTTTCTCTCCACCTTTATCTCTATTGCACATCTTCCTCCTTTTCCTGAATGGTTTTCCAACTCCCCTTTCTTTCCTCTGAATCTCAGACATTTGTCAATATCTGGAGACATTTGCTCATCACAATTGGGGGGCAGGTATTAATGGCATCTAGTGGGTCAAGTTTCAGGATGTTGCTAATCATGCTACAATGCAAAGAATTATCCAACCAAATATCAAAAGTATCAAGGTTGAGAAACTCTGCTCAATATTCTATGTCCCAGCTATGTAAAAATTATCTTAATTTCCAAATTGGTCACAGGCACTTTTGCATGGCTTCTGTCTATCCTTTGTAGGTTATCTGGAAAACTCCTTTAAAACCCAACTCTATGACTGCTTCCTCTATGAAACCTTCCTTGACCTTCCTGTGAAGGTTCAACTGCCCTCGTATTCCTCTGCTCCAACTACACCGGTATTCCCCCATTGTAGCATTTATCACAATGTGCTGAGATTGTGTAGTGATTTGTCTGCTTCCCTGATAATACTATGAACTCTGTGAGGGAAGGGGCCATGCATCATTTATCCACATAAGCTCCTCTGAGCCAGGCACAATGTTTGACATAAAATAAATGATTAATAAAAGATTGCTGAATGAACATGTGCAGCAAAAGCAGCAGAACTTAGGATAAGCTAAGAAAGTGCACATATTTTTCTTGATAAGGAAAAGCCACTAGATGTCACTATGAAATAAAGATACACCGTTTTGTATCTGTGATGGATACTTTGAGGAGGTCTAGCTGTGAAGGAGGTCTAGTAATATTTAGCAGCTGCCCCTTTTTCTTGTGCATCATCCCACTGGTAAAAAAGGCTAAAGAGTTTAAGAATATTAAATGTAAGTAACTGGATAAAAAGAACCACATTTTTCCATTTTATTTTAACAATACTTTATTTGCAATGAGTACCTAAGTTCTACATCACACAATCCTACACTGCCAGAACAAGAAGAAACCTTTGAGACAGCAAAAACATCTAGGTCAAACCTTCACTTTAGAGATGGGGAAATCAAGGCCCTAAGAGAGGCAAGATTTTGCCCATAAGTCACAAGAGGCCAGTGGCCCTTGGGAATCACTCTAAAGGAAAGGAATATTCCTGGGCTGAAGGTCTATGTTTTTAGTAGACTGTGTCTTGGTGTTTGTTATTTACCTAGGACAACTAATAAACCATGCCTGAATGAGTTTACTAACCCCCATGAAGGGGAAACACTAGGCTTTTGAGAGACTGCATTTCCTTACACCAATTGCACAGCCAGGAGCTAGAGGTGCTTGCACCTGGCAGTTATACATTAACTCCCAACAATACTGTGAATCAGATAATATTGCTGCCATTTCAAGGACATAGAAATGAAACTCGGAGAGAAATGAACTTACTCAACGCCATGTTAAAAGTTAAGTAGGGGTGCTTAGACTTGAACCTAGTTCTCTCTGACTCCAGAACATGTATTCTTCCCAAGTCTAGTCCTGGGACACAAACCTGTGACTTCTGCCTCCAAAAACAAACTGAAGACATGGTTCTCAAATTGTAGCCCCAGAATTGGCAGCATCGGCATCACTTAGCACCTTGTTAGAAATATACATTCTTGACCATTTATTGAAGCAGAAACTCAGGGGTTGATCTTGGCAATCTGTGTTTTAACAATCTCTTTAGGAAATTCTGATGCACACACATGGTCAAGTTTGAGAATCACTGTCCCACACATATGGTTTCAGAGATCAAAAGTCTCTTAGAGTTCACAGGGAGTATCCAGAGTGTAGACAAGCCAAATTAGCTCCCAAGAGCAAGTCTGAGCACCTCACTGTACTCCTTGGACAAGGCCTAAAGATGCCCATTTTGGTCCAAGAAAGTCCAGAGATCTTTGCCTGAGCAAAGTTATGAGGATCACACTGCAAACATTTACTTTAAGGCAACCGGTTTGTGAAAGGCCACAATAAGGTTCTTCCTGCATTACTCAAAGTGGAATAAATACCAAAGACATTTTTTATAGAAGAAGGCCAGCAAAACTGTACCAGTTAAGGTCATAGGAGTGATCAATAAAAAGTTAATTTAAGAAAGGGAACAAATTCTTGGCCCAAATCAATAGGAGGGAAGATTTTATAATACCTGTAGCTTAGCTGTGTTTTTTTTTTTAAGTTCAGCCTTTGCACATCTTGTTCTTGAATCAATGATGAATGTTAGAAAAATAAGAACTGTAGTAGGTGGTCATAAGTAAAGTCTCCAAACAGCAGGAGTTATATATGACATTGAGTCATTAATGCTGAAGGTCTGGTCTCTTTCCTCAGTTAATGAGGTATAAACCAACAGCATGGATCCTTCTATTGCATGTAAATGACTTCGTCAAAGCAAGGAGGATAGTTTTCAGATCAAACAATATTAATATATGAGCACAGACTAAAGAGAAGTATAGTTAATTGAATCAAAGGAAAATTTCAATCCCTCAAGCCCTGGAGTTGTGATTTTAACTGTTTTTTTTTGTATGACTCATATATTGGCAGTCCCCAATGAAGATTTCCGTAAACACTGTGATCAGCAGTGACAGCAGCCTCATAAAAGAAGTGTAGGTCTTCGAGAGGGGACTACTTTGAAGTGGGTGGATGCTCAATTAAATATGCTGTTTTGGGTACATTTGTCCAAATGGTCTTGTGGCTTAGTAGTCATGCTTTATCTGGTGAGGATGTCAAGCTTCCACCTTCACATAGAAAGGGTTACTTAAAGCAATGTCACCCATGATTCCATTTGATTGTCTTTACAACATTAGGAAGACCTAAATAATCTGGACACTGAACCTCTCCCTTTCCTCTTTAAGTTGATGCTATGGGCTCACAGCTAGGTCAGGCACTCCTGAGCAACCCAAGAGATGTGGGGAGACCAATCTCTTGGGAACCCATTGATGTGTAAGACAACTAAGACTTTCACTAGTTCTTTTAATGGATTGACTAGAGTTCTTAACAAGACATAATCATTCCAAGCAAATACTGGACCTCAAACCAACTTGAAAGAGGCTAAATGTCTTGTACCCACCAAACAAGCTATTAAATTCTCTTTGCAGTGGTTTTCTGCTATTCTTCCTCTCTTACCCAAGGGAGTAGTTCTGTGTTTCTTAGGTAATATCTTTATTAACACCTTAATTAATTGATTTCCCCCCTCTGGTTAACTGAAATTTAACCTATCTTGTTTTTTGTGAGGGGAAACTAAGCAGGGCTTTCAATAACTAGAAGGACATTTTTATGCCATTCTTCTCCTTCTTTTACAAAGCAGGAAAAATATGTTTTCTTCTTTATTGAAAAGGAAGAAAAGAGAATTTCTAATGTCTGTAAATTCAAACCTGATGTGGAATTTTTTCACATAGTAAGTCCTGGTGATATTTACCTCTTTTAAAAAGAAATCTAGCTCTCTTCCTTCCTAAAGCCCAGTAGGCTCCAAAGTACATAAATCTAGGACTTCTGCAAATAGTGACAAAACTAATTTCTTTAACAAGATGTGAAATTCCAAGCTTTATGATCCATAGTCACCAGCCTTCACCCAGAGTTGACTCAATTGCTTGGCAACATGAAAAGTTTTGCAGCTTACAATGGCCCCTGAAATATTTTGCCTTCTGAAATTATTTTGTGAGTCTCAGTTCATTAATACTCAGTGTGTTTTTTGGTGGAAAGAACTCCTACAGAAAAACCCCTTTAGCATATAGATGAGGAAGCTAGGGTCCCAGGAAGGGGTATGATTTGTCCATGTGTCATGAAGATCAGCTATGCCACTGATTAAAAAACTCAGGTGCCCTGACTTCCCTTCCAAGGACTTCTCCCTCTCTGCATGGTACTTTTCAGCCTCCTGAGTGTTTCTAAGCAGCATCCCCCCTCCAACTGTCATCACCTGAGGACTGGCATCAGGGGTTGGTTCTCTTCCTTCCTGTAAAAGAGTAGGTAGAGTGAGAAGTGGTAAACTTCAACACCCAAGGGACAGAAGGAGATTTGGGAAATGCCTAGGTGTCACCACAGGGGTTACCATGGTTAATGTCTTGCTCTTAAGATGAACATCCTTAGGATCTCTTGTCCTTGGAATGTACTGTTCCTGTTCTGTCTTTTTATTGGGAAGTACATGCACTATAAAACATTTCATGTTCAAGGTCTCAATTAATAAGTAATAAAACTGGTAGCTTCATGACATTCAATTCAGAAACAAGTATGCAGAAGTTGGAGATATAGCATTCATTTAGCCCTAGAGTTGAGGGGTTTGGCCTTGGATTTAAGATAGATATTTAATCAATCCATGATCAAAATACCAACTCTGAGTCACCCCAAAATTGCCGAAATTGGAGCGGTGTTGCAACAGTAGTGAGAAAGCCGTATGCATATGGGCACCTGCTCTTAAAGAGCTTAGAATTAAGTTGGGAAAACAGAACCACAATTCAGGGGGGCGCATAAAGGTTGAATATAGTGAAGGGCTAAAATATGTGCCAAATGAGTCACAGAGGAGAGTTTACTGTGTGCTATGGTAATCAAGGCAGGCTTCAGGGAGGAGGAGAAAGCTAATCAGGCCCTAAAGAATTGAAAAGGTTTAAGTAGGTGTGTGGTAGGGAGGGTAAGAGACATGACATGAGCAAACAGTACAGCAGAGGAGCTACTAATAAATGCTATGATGTAACAGGGCAATTACATTGTGCCAGGCACTACACTAGGTGATTCCTCACAAGACCCTATTAAACCAGTGCTAATGCCTTCATTTTAGGCACAGTGAATGTGATGATTAAGAGGATCCAGTCTAATCAATATAGCCACCAACCACATATGGCTACTGAGCTGTTTGAAATGTGGCTAGTCCAAAATAAGTTCTTTAAGTGTTTTCAAACACATGTACTAAGGTTTCCAAGACTGATAAGAATATAAAATATCACATTAATTAATTATCACTTATACTGATTATATGTTGAAATGATAATATTTCAATATATTAGTTTAAGTAAAATATATTATTAAATTTAATGCACCTGTATTTTTTCATATTTAATGTGGGTATTAAAAGATTCAAAATTATAAATGTGGCTTACATTATATTTCTGTTGGACTGTGCTACTCTAGAGCCAGAGTACCTGGGTTCAAGTTGCAGCCCTGGCAGTTACTAGCTGTGTCAGCTTGGGAAAATAACTTAAACTCTCTCTGGTTCTGTTTTTCTCATTTATAATGTGGAAGAAACCATGGGGTCTCAATGAAAATAAAATGATCTATCTATCTATCTATCTATCATCTATCTATAAATTCAACAGTCTTGGAATCACAGAGTTAGTGAATGTCTGTCAGGTCTGTGTGACTCCTGAGCCCAAATCTTGCCCACTGCCTTGGCTGATGCCCTATTTGGCTTTTGTATCCTTACTTCCAGACATGTCTGAGTCTCCAGTGTGTGTGTGCTCACTGTGCACAGCTTCAGGAGCCACAGGCTAAGGGTGCAACTGGCCTGGCCAGAGCAGAACATTTGAAGTAGGAGATGTTTGTGTATGCCAGGATGTGAAAGGAAGGGCTGATTCTGTCATTTTGGTGGACCCATTAGAGAGCCTTAGTGATGGGATCTGAGCACATCAGAGTGGGGTGCATTTGGCAACAATTTTAGCCCAAGCTTCCCATTCCACAGATGAGGAAAGCAGATAGCCGGCTCCTTTGCTATCTCCAGACTGCAAGAAGTCTGAGACACATAGAATCATTTCTCTAGGGATCTCCACAAAGACAAGGAATCAGGTAACAGGGCTTTTTTTCACATGGTAGGCAGTCAATAAATATCATTTAAGGTAATTTTGAGCAGTCTGTAGCCAGTTGCACTTGTTCACCTGGGCCTGCTGTACATGTGCTGTCTGGGAGTAGGCACCTCCACTGTGCTTTGGAGAAGTCATTAAAGGCAAACTAGTCAAGATAAATGCCTGCTCTCAGCAGTGTGCTATTTTCCAGAACAGCACAGGGGAAATGTTATCCCCTAAATGAAGGCTGCCTTTCTTGAGTCCTGGGTTGATTTTAATGAGCTCTAATATTGTTGTAAAGTGATGAGAGAGATGAAGTGCAAACCCTGTGGGAGAAACAGACCTTGTTAACCATTTAAACTGTAAGGATTGTAGCTATTCAGAATTGCAAGGTCTGGCAGGGTCATGCCTCTTTTCCCAAGGGAGAGTTTTTTCTGCAGGTAGTCAGACTATAAAAGGTACAACTACTAGATAACAAGGTTATGCTGTGCGTGTGTGTAGAAATAAGCATTACATACAGTACCAGGCACAGCCTGTTTCTTTGTAGTCATAACTTTGTGAATGGAAAGAAACCTCACTAATCGCCCACCTAACATCTCTACCTAAAACACAAGCCAATGTCATGTTGGAGTGAGTACAGGAAGGGGCACCAAAGACAAGAAGATCCTGCTGAACAGAAGGAATTATTTTGAAGGTTCTGTTAGTGCTAAAAGCTTATAAGAATTCTGTAAGTTCTGTGCAGTAGAGGTTATTTTTCAGAAAAAAAGACTCTGGCTACAAGTGTTTCCCATTTAAGACAAAAAGAAAACCTATCCTGCAATGAGTTTTTTTAGCACTTGGAAGCTTAGGGGGCCAAGTGGCCACCCCATCCCCTCCCCAGTCACAAAATGCTCCTTCAGGTCTCAAGTGAATATCACACTGTAACATCCTGAGTCCTACAGAAAAAGATATTTTTGTAGCTGCCCAAACTGTGCCAGAGTGGGAAAGCTTACAATACATGAAATCAGACAAGTTTGTATTTTGTGAAATATAAGTCATGGTTCCATTTGGTTGGTGAAAGCATAAACATCCCACAATATTTGAAGAGTGCAAATTCTGTAATGGCATTTTACAAGCACCATCTTGGACAGAACGGGACCCTATATGTTACTGAAGAGGGGCATGACCATTGTATAGTCACAGTGGGGAGCAGTTGACTGAGCGAGAAACCCGAGAGTACTCCATAGCTTGCTCCCTCCATGCATAGACTGAGCTCTGGACTGCTTTCTAGATGGTTGAGAGCCCTGTTCTAGGTGTGTAAGTAAACTGGCCTACCTGATGAAAGGCAATGCTTCTGTGAAGGAAACGGATGGGAGCCACACACAGGTGAAGGCAACAGACTCATATTTTGCAGAGTAGCAAGGCTGGCAGGCCTTTCAGAAGTCACTTGGTCCAATCTGTCACTAATCACACTGCCAACAATCACACTAATGCCTAGAGATGAATGATAGGGGTCACATGGCCCGTTTGTGTCAGAGTCCTGAACCAAAACCCAGGGTCTAACTTCTTCCTCAGGTTTCAGAATATAATGCTCAAGGTGACTGACAAACCATAATCAGCTTCAGGAAAATGCAGCCTTCCTGTTTGGTCGCGGCTCCTTTATTTGCCATTGTAAGATTTAAAAGCCATAAAGAACTAAAAATTAATGCTCAGGCTGAGAGAAGTCAGACCAACTCTGATTTTCCAACTTAAGGCAAATGCTGGAGGGTGGCACCACCCTCAGACTCTTCCATTAATCATTCACTTTGAAGGTGTCAATGGGGAGTCAGATTCACTTGCATGCTACATGAACAACCTACAGAGATTTCCCTCCTGGCTTGGCTTTTCTCCATGCAGTTGAGGTTAATTCCCAGAGATAGTGACTCAGCAAGTTGGATTTAAAACCATTGATGATTACCCTAAATAACATCCCCCTTCTCACAATGGTTTTTCAGAAAGGTCATCTGAATAAAATCCATTGATATCAGAGCCTGGGAGAAAGAAGGAAGAGCGCAGGAGGGAAGGAAACCAGGTGAGTAACAATCAGAAGTTTCATGTGAAATGGTGAATGACTCACCATTCTTATTTCTTTATTTTCTCTCACACTCCCTTGAATTACATAGGACAACACAATGAATTACCACTCTTCAGATGAGGAACCTGAACCTCAAAGAAAGTGACTTGCCCAAGGATACAGAATTAATCAGCAAGGGGCCTAGGGCCATAAGCCTAGTCTCCTAACTCTCAATTCACTGTTTTCCCCACCATTCTCTGTTGCACATTAAGCCCCAAATGAATGTCATGTTTTGTTTTCTTAACCAGGTTGCACATTTCCTAAAGGTCAAGACCACTGTGTACCTTTCCTATCTCTCAGCACAGGGCCAAGACCTTTATGGGAATGCAGACTGGTGGATCAGTTGTTGGAATGTCTACCATGATGCCTGGAATTGCTCAGGATGCACCTTTCTGCCCTCTTCCACCTTATTGTATATCAGCTCATCTTTCCAGGTCATTCACCACTAATCAGAGCCCAAGAGCATTATTCCCCAAGCCACATAGGCCCCTTATTCCCAACACTACCTTTTCTTTGACTTCCTGCACCTCCTGATACCCCAGTTTTGGTGTTCTCCAGCCAGGAGAAACTGTTGTACACACAATGCCTCCTAACAGGGTGAAGAAAGTCCCTTCCCTTCAAACATATCTCCACTGAATCCTGAAATCCCACACTTAGTTAATATTTCTTTTGTCCTTCATTGTGGTGAGAATATGTTGTCCTCTGATCTTCTCCATACCCTGTCCTATACCTCTTCACTTTTTCCTTGCTGGAGTCTCTTGACTTAGGCTACTCAAAATCTCCGATCTAGAAGGAACAGTGATTAGGAAAATTCTTTTCATCAAGCTGTTATATATTTAGAACCACCAGAAGGATTTCCAGTTTAGAAAGGTATCCTCTGAGGGGCAATGCTTCATGCTCTTCACTTAGGGGAGAATTTCTGGCAGCAACAGGGCAAATGCTATGATGTAGGGGGCCTTCCTGAACTCACAGTTTGTAGGTGACTGGCCATTATGTATAGCTGAAAGACTTCTCAATAGTCACAATCAGGAAGCCTGTTCCTTTCTGCTCAAAGAAAGCACAGGAATTTAAAATGAGGGCATTTGATGACAGTTCTGATCAAACTTCTTTTCCTTTTCAGAATCATGAATCAGTCATGAACACATCCTAAGTTAAGACAAGATTTATCTCCCTAGAGCTATTTTTGAAGTCCTGTTGTCCTCCTACCCTACCTCCTTCCATTTAACATTCACAAGTCAAGGTGTGACTAGAAATACATATGTGGAGAATATATCGACCTTCACCTGTTGTGTGGTGGGAAGAATATGTTGACAGTTGAAATATGGGCAGTTACATTTTGGAGAGGCTGGTGTTGCTGCATTTCAGTGTACCACACATATATCAGGTGACAAGTGAGTCACCTTTGAGGTTCTAAATGTGAAATATTTATATTTCTAAGTTTCTTTACAATGATTACAGATCTATTATTCCAAACCTTCTTGAAAGCACAACACCCTCTTTGTCCTCTTAAAAACATATCTATGGTAATGATTTTTTTTAGCAAGGCACATTTTCTTCCTCTCTCATTATATCCTCACAACATGCCTGTGAAATACATAGGTCCAGTCCATTTCATTGGTGCATATATTAGTGCACAGAGACATGAAAGGTCACACAGCTAGTAAGTGATCAGGTTACATACGTCTGAAAGCCATGTCTAGACATTCAGACTCATTTCACTACCCCATGACACTTTGCTCATTTACTTGAGAATGAAAGGAATTTTGCATGAAGCAGTTCAGAGCTCTCTGCAATATCCTAACTGGACTTGTAACCAGGGCCAACCTTCTCAGGTGGCATGGTTTTCAGGGGTGTTGGGAGCACAGCCCCTTCCTCTCATGGTGGGCCAGAAAGCCACAATGTGAAGTTTATTCCTTTGCTTTTTAGAATCTGCCTCCTGTGTGTCTGGAGGGGGACAGGGTATAACGGTTAGAGGATTGTAAGTTATTAAGACTTACCAGTCATTTAGATGGGGGAGGCTATAAATGACCTCTAAGATATCCCTCCTATGGATTTAATAATCAGGTCTCACATTCAAGACAGGAAAGGGGTGTGTAGGGAATGTATAGAAGTAGGCACTGAGTTTCGAGGAAGAAAAAGAAGGCTGAGAAGAAAAATTGAGGGCACCAAAATCAAACTCAACTGCCTTAGAATTCTGCCAGAGTTAAGTTCTTGTCAGAAATCTCTGGTTTAAAAGTAAATGTAAAAGCAAAGATGTAAATGGTAAAGAAAAAGGCTTTGCAGAGAAAATTACCGGGCTGATTTTTAGATGAATCATGTCCATGATTTATCACTAAGTTACTGGTCCAGTCTTACATTCCATCGTATCACTGATCCCCTGAACACGGACTCCCATATTCTTTTTTTAGTGTTTCTCTTTTTTATTTTTATTTTTTATGGTTGTTCAAGTACACTTGTCTCCATTTTCACCCCACTTTGGCCCCTTATCCCACCCATCTATAGGGAACCTATCCATGTGAAATGGCAAATGTAGCCCAGCCCTACTGGAAAAACCATTAAGTGCACGTTGGCACACAGGAGCCGAACCCACAGATCAACTTTCCCATGGAAAATCAGGCCCCCATTATACCTAGGCTGCTTTGAGGCTTGCTCTGGCTAAAACTCCTTCCCCCTGAGTTGAAGCAGCAAAAGCTTACTGCGTATCTTTAAAGTAACTTCCTGAAGTCTGTGCTAATTCTCCTAAGGTCGGAGTGTAACCAGATCAATCACTCATCGTTCCCTTGCATTTGCAACATTTTTCCCTTGTAAGAAGTAATCAGTAACATCCTTTCCTTTGCTATCAGTAAAAGGTAATCACCTAAAGCAAACCTGAGCATAATGAATGAAACCCTTCTTTGATGTATGCTATTAGAAAGCAGTAAAAGCTTGTCCAGGTACTCTCTCTCTCTTTGAGAGTCGCCATGCTGTCCCTTTTTTCTCCACAGGACTTCAGTAGTCCATGTGAATTTGTTGCATCCACAATATACAAACTCCACAGGACAGAGTCTGCATCACCCATCCCCGCCTCCCATCCTCAAACCTACCCCATATTCTAACCAAACCAAACTCTTCCTCTCTGTCGTCATTTTGCTACCTCCTGCTTTTTTTTATGCTGGACCCCCAGGCACAACACTTTCTGTTACTCTCTACCTGTCTCTCCAGATAAGACTGTCCTCTCCAGGCTTCCTTCCTCATGATGTCCACAGCTGAAGCAGCCATGCTTTTCTTTGAACCCCCAGAAATGGTTATCCAGATTTCTCATAGAGGACCCTGTTTATCTGACTTTATAATTTAAGTTATTCATATCTAGGTCTTCTCTTCCCTCCAAGGCTATGGGCATGCTGGAAAGAAGGCAAGGCCATATCCCCTTTATATCTCTTCACCTCTCTCCCCATGGACCTAGCTGACCCAGAATCATAAGAAACAGCCAGCCATTGATAAATGCTTTGTAGTTAAGAGCTCAGTCCCTGGAGTCAGACAGTTCTGGAGGCAAGCCCTGGCTTATGGAACCTTATGTAAATTGTTTAACCTCTCTAACTATTGGCTTCCTCATCTGTGAGCACCCAGTTCACAATGTTGTGATTTATCAAATGAGATAACCATGTAGAGTGTTTATCATAATGAAGGCCACCTCATACATATTCCACAATTATTTGCTATTAATATAAGTTTTCTCTTAATGAAATGTCCAGTCCTCTCATGTTTCCTTTATCAATAACCAACAGAGCCATTATCTCAAAAGAAAAAGGAATCATGTTAGAAGAGTTGTTAAATGCCATAACACTGTATTTATAGTGACATTTATCCCATCAAAATGCAGGTAAAGACAGGACTGGTTTCAACTTGAGTGTGATATTTCTGTGGCCCACATGGTGACTGCTGCCAAAGCCTCCACTCCCTGGGCGGCAGTTGTAGAGATGGAATAGTGGCAGTTTTTCATTTTCCTGAGTCCACTCACCCTTCCAAGAATCTCAATGCCTCATTGATTCATAATACACTGCATAAAGATTTCATTTTTCCTGCCCACAGTGATACATTATGGAGGCAATCTGTTTTGCCACTGAAAAGTTTGCTTAGTAGAAAAATTTGGAGTTTTGTCATTCAGGAAATTACAGTCATCTGTAAAACATGATTGATATGCCAAGGCTAACATTTTCATTGCACTCACAGACCCAGAATAACTATGATAAAACATGTGTTACCCCACACACATTTCAGAATCTTCTAAGGTAACATTAGTTAGCTCTGAAAACCCCTCCCAAGACTACATGGCTATCATGCCTGTGCCAGTGGGCTGTTTGCCATTGACAAGGCTATGTACATTGTCTAAACCCAGACTTGGATGTAAGACAAAGTGATGGCCAAACACATCTTTTGACTTGGTCTTGGGTTCAAGGCTGGAGCTTTATATTCCCATACCACCAAATTAAAGACATGAAAGGGAATCGAGGAAAATCGGTTAAAAAAGTCCACCCCCATTATGGAGTTGTTAGCCAGCCACAAAAGAAACAGGTTTATATTAGATAGAATTTGAAGCTGAAGGCTTACAAAAGAGAAATTAGACTGTTCTACATTTGTTTACATTTTAAATTTGCTCTCCATATTTTTTCTTTGTCTCTTTCCAGGTACAACTTTCAGTGTTAAATGGCATCAGAAACCTAAGTCTCTGGATCTATCCACTTGTTCAACATTTGGTTTCAGAATGATAAATGCAATCAATTTAGCTAAGGAATGTGGGTGATCTTTATGGCCATACTGAGGGAGCTGTCCATTTAGAGTCAGGTTTAGCTACATTATGGGGAATTTTTACTTGGTCCTCATCCATTGAGACCCATGAAAAGTACACATGCACACTGTGTGGTTCTGGGGACAGAGAGACAGGTGCTACTGCCCTTGAGGGTGAAAATGGTTTAGACTTCTGGTCAAGATGGAGGCATAGGTAAATATAGCTTTCCTCCTTGCACAACTACATCAAAATTAGAACTAAACTACAGAACAACCATCACTCAGAACTGTCCAAAATCAAGTTGCAAAGAAGTCTGACAACTATGGAATTAAAGAAACCACATCCATCCAGACTGGTAAGAGGGGCAGAGATGTGAAAAGGGCTGGTCCCACATCCACATGTGGTGGATAAACATTTGGGAAGGATATCTTGGGAGTGAGGAGTACCAGTCCCACACCAGGCCCCCAGCCCAGGGTTCCAGTGCCAGGAAGATAAGTCCCCATAACTTCTGGCTGCAAAAACCAGTGGATATTGAGTCAGTGGAAGAAACTGACAGATTCCAAAGCAGTTCCTCTTAAAGGGCTTGTATACAGACTTACTCAGATTAATTCCCTCTGAGCTCCACAACCAGAGCAGCAGCCTGAAAGGCATCAGTGGCATACAGGGATGAACTGAAGTGTATGGCCTCAAGGTGAGAGCTGAAGGAAAGCTTTCTCCCAGACAGAACTGCTGGAAGAGGCCATTTTTTTCTGGCCCTCCCCTGACACAGAGCCACAAAGATGGGAGGTGGGTGCTATATCTGAGACTTCATCAATCTGGCTCACTGTTTGCCTTCACCAAGGTGATTCCCTGAGGCTCCACCCCATCCAACTTGAGCCCACCCAAGGTGTTAACAGTGGCTTTTCTATATGACTGGCTTATCATGGTTCATACTTCACAACTTCCTAAATCCTCTCAATCAATCAACAGCCAGCCTCACTGAGGTCCAAGCCCCCTACTTTTTATTAATTGGCCCCATGCCTGACACTATCAGCAGCTGGCCTTGGTTCACAGCCTGGCCTCACTTAGGCACCTCCAAACCCAGCACAAGTAGCCATCTGCATATTGCTTAATAGCATACACCAAATGGCCATAGACAGAACACAGCTGATGGCTGACCTTTGCCTGCACCACCCAGGAAACCCCAGAGCTTGTGCATCCAATGGACAGCTAAAAACCACATCAGAGCATCATCACCCTACCACCTCACCTCAGACAACATGCTCAAGAGGAAGACTCAGTGAGCTCCAGAGCCCTGCTGAATTATGGCCTGCTCTGTGGAGTGGGACCCTGCACAGTTGATCCTCCACAAAGGGCAGAAGTTTGTGGTCAGTGGTCAAAGCCAGTCCTTGTAACTGACTGGCTTGCATAATTCCCTCCCATTGACATGCCAATAGCAATCAAGGCTCAACTACAAGAGGAGGCTGTACTCAGCCCACACAGAGGAAGCAATGCAAGTACCCAGCTTAGGTGATAGGGGAGGTTGTGCCACTGGACGCTACAGGACACCTATTATATTAGGCTACACTACCAAGACACAGAGTCAAAGCAGCTCTACTTAAGACATAGAAACAAACACAGGGAGGCTGCCCAAATGAGGAGACAAAGAAACATGACCTAAATAAAAGAACAGATCAAAACTCCAGAAAAAAAGCTAAACAAAATGAAGATAAGCAATCTATCAGATGCAGAGTTCAGAACACTGGTTTTGAGGGTGCCCAAAGAACTTAGTGAGGACATCAGCAGCATAAAAAAGACCCAGTCAGAAATAAAGGATACACTAAGTGAAATAAAGAACAATTTACAGGGAAACAACAGTACAGTGGATAAAGCCAAGAATCAAAGCAATGATTTGGAACATAAGGAATTAAAAAACAACCAGTCAGAGCAACAAGAAGAAAAAAGAATCCAAAGAATCCAAAGAACCCAAGATAGTGTGAGGAGCCTGTGGGACAACTGCAAGCATACTTACATTTGCATCATATGGGTGCCAGAAGGAGAAAAGAAAGAGCAAGAATTTGGAAACCTATCTGAAAAAATAATGAAAAAATAACCTTCCCTAATTTGGTGAAGGAAATAGACAGCCAAGTCCAGGAAGCACAAAGATTACCAAACAAGATGGACAGAAAAAGGCCCACTCCAAGACATATCATAATTAGCCCTGGCTAGTATAGATCAGTGGATTCAGCAGTGGCCTATGAACCAAAATGTTTCTGGTTCAATTCTCTATCAGGGCACATGCGTGGGTTGCAGGCCAGGTCCCCAGTTTGGGGCAATGTGAGAGGCAACCAATTGATATTTCTCTCCCTCTCTTTCTTCTTCTCTTCCTCTCTCTAAAAATAAATAAATAAAATCTTTTATAAAAGACACATCATAATTAAAATGCCAAAGGTCAAATATAAAGAGAAAATGTTAAAAGCAACAAGAGAAATGCAGTTAATTACTTACAGGGGAATTCTCATAAGACTGACTGTCAGCTAATTTCTCAAAAGATACTTTGCAGCCTAGAAACAGGCAGCCTAGAAATTGCAAGAAATATTCAAAGTGATGAAAAGCAGAGACCTACAGCCAAGATTGCTTTACCTAGCAAAGCTATCATTTAGAATCAAAGGGCAGATAAAGAGCTTGCCAGACAAGAAAATGCTAAAGGAGTTCATCATCACCAAACCATTATTATATGAAATGTTAAAGGGAAGTATATAAGAAAAAGAAGAAGATAAAAACTATGAACATTAAAATGGCGGCAAATTCACAACTATCAGTGACAGACCAAGGTAGGCCTAGGAGGAACGGAAAATCACCAGGTGGGAAACCTGTACCATGGGAAACTGTAGCCTAGGAAAATGCCTGCCTGCCGACCCTACCCAGGACAAACAGATGTCTGGCTAAGATTGGGGTCTGGGGTCAGCCTATCTGGCATAACAGGATGCAGTTTTAACTTGAGCCTGACAAGATGTATCAAGAACAATGGTCAGCAGAAACTGCACCCAGCAACCAGCTCTAGCCAATCAGACTCTGACACCCCAACCAGTTACCCTTCGTGGGTTTTTGCACTGAAAAACCCTACCCTAAGAACAACTGAGTGAGTCTTAACTTCCCTTGGTTCTCTCCCCAACCTCCCTAGGTTGGCTCCACTTTCCCTCTTATTCCCACTAATAAACCCTGCTCCTTAGCTCGTTGCATCCATCTGGTTTCTTGAGCAACTCCGACCTAACAATCAACAACTGAATCTAAAAATCAAACTAAGCAAACAAGTAGAACAGAGAAGAAATCATGGATATGGAGTGCCAGATGGGAGGGGGGTTGAGGTGAATTGGTGAAGAGGTGAGAGGATTAAGTACAAATAGGTAGTTACAGAATAGCCATGGGGACATAAAGTACAGTATAGAAATGGAGTAGCCAAAGAACTTATACGCATCACCCATGGACATAAACAAAGTTGTGAGGATTGCCTGAGGGATTGGGGGGTGCTGGGTGGAGGGGGGCAATAGGGGAAAATTGGGACAACTGCAATAGCATAATCAATAAAATATAATTTTAAGAAAATGGTTTAGAGTGATCTCTACCTGACCCTGGGTCACCTTTTTCAGGTACTGGGTACGCAGTCTGCACAAAACATATCAGTAAGTAAGTCTGACTCCTGGATCAAGCAGTTGTTTAAGTCCTCAGAGAAGCTCAGCATGCACCCATACTCAATTATAGCAAGTGCTCATTGACTTGTAATATGTGTCAGGCATGAGTTTAAGTAGTTAATATGCATTAATTTATTTAATTATTACCACCATCCATAAGGCAGGTAATAGTATTATTATCTTCTATTTATAGATGAATAAACTGAGGCACAGAAAAGTTAAGCAACTCTCCCCAAGTCACACAGCTAGTAAGAGACAGAGCTGGGATTCAACCTCCAACAGGGTGGCTGCAGAACTCATACTCTTAACCTCTATGATATATGCTGCCTTGCTTAAATTTGTTTTTGAAAAGCCTTATTTTGTCGGACTTCTTACCTGGATACTGAAGTGTCTCATGCCTGTGGTAGAAAGGCTCTCTTACTCTATTGCAGTTCTTGGCAAGACCATTTTAATTTTTCTACATTTACAAAACATTTTCCTCCTGCCCTATGTTAAGTTTCTTGCAGCTAACAATGTAGCTTCATTCATTTCTTTACAGTGGTTTCACAGATGCAAGAGGGGCAATGCTAAAGTCAAAGGTATAGGGAGTATTAGAGATGGGTGCAGGTGCCAAAGACAGTTTAGTAAAAACCACACACACCTAGAAGCATTTGAACCCTCCAACAGGGGAACCAGAAGAAAAGTGATTTCTCAAAGGGGCATTGAAGATACACTTGTCCCCACTAGGCTTAAGCTATGCAGGTACCCATATTCAGGGTTTCTGGGTCCCACTGCTCCCCTCTTGGCCTTATTTAAGCTGATTTGGCAACTGATTGAAGGAAACAGAGAAATAAGGGAGGAAAGAGGAATCATCAGAAGAATAGAATGAGGGGAATTAAAGGTTGGAAGGGTGGAGAAAATGGATGGAGTAAGGGAGAGTGAAAACATTATTAAGAAAAAGAAAGGATGAAAGGAGAATGGAGGAAAGGACAGAGAGGGAGGTGAAAGTAGAATAAAAAGGAAGGCGTGATGTGCGTTGCATATGGTGAATTGTAGAGGTGGCCAAGAGAGGAGGAAGACTGAGGGGAAAGGCAGATAGCAGTACTCTCCTTCCTCCCTTGTATGATCTAAATCCTGACTACATGGACTCTCTTTACTCCTCTAGCAGCTGTCCTTGGCCACCAAAGGGTTCTTACATTGCATGTGGCTCCATCTAGATGAATTTACTCTTTGCCTTCTCTGAACCTCAAGTGTGCTTGGAGTCAGTACTTGACTTCCCTGAATCTTTCCAATGCCATTCCCACCCCCCTCCCCAGTAACTAAGCTGCACACTCTTTAAGGGTTGGGATAAAGTCTTAGAGCACTCCTTCTGTCCCCAAACCCCCCCCCATTACAGGAACTTCTTTAAGCATTAGGGCAACTGATATCATAAACCTCTTACAATCATTATTTCATAAGCACATACTTTATTAGAAAGTAAAAAAAAATATCCTTGCAAGTATCAAATACAAGACAAAGAGTTTTACTTTAAAGGAAAGGTACTGTTTGGATATTGCAGATGTTGGGGGAAGGAACTGAAAGGACACCCAAGGGAAGAATGTAGTAGAATGTAGTAAGTGCCCAAAATATTTCACTCACTTAACAATTCCCCCAGAGCTTATTGTATAAAGCCAGAGATCCCTGATATATTCATGCCCTTATATAATCATTCTTCTCTATTTATATGATATACAAAAACTCAACCTTAAGAAATAATTCTTAAATACTCCTAGGTATGAGTAATAAAGTCTTTTGGAAGTTACTTCAAATCTTTTTTGGAAGTAGGCAGAATATAAAAAAAGAGTGGGAGGAGAAATAAAAAGCCTTTCCCCCTTGTTTATCTTCAAGATGTCTTACAAATTGATTTAGAAGGTTTTATTACTCTGTGAGTCATACATTTGACTTACAGTAGGTTTTGAAATCCAGAATCTATTAAAAGGACCTAACATTGTGAGAAAATCCGGGGGCACTCTCACCTAGATGGTTTCTGTGCTCACTGCTGAGCCTACTTACCTCCTGGTACCACCCAAGGAATTGAGGGTGCTGCTAGGGCTTCAAAAGAGCAGCATTGGGTGTATTCAGGGCCCTCCTCCTCCAGGGTGAGGCAAGTGACTGTAACCCCTCAGGGGCTGCTTTCAGATAATATTCTCACAAACCCTGTGAGTTGTTCAGAGTGGGCAGGACTTGAGAGACAAGCAAAAAAGATACCCATGGTGCCCTGGCCCCATTTAATTAAGTCACACTTTCCTTTTCAGTCCCTTCTGCTTCAAACCTACACCAACTATGCCCATTTATTTATCTTTCAGTAGTCAGTCTTCAGGACCTCAAAAAAGCAAGGCCCTTGGAGGATTCTGCAGGTGTAAGCCATGGAGGGGCAGCTCCAAACCTCCTCTCCCAGTAATCTCCCAGCTGTTTTTTCCATCCCAGCCCCCTCCACAAAGTTCTCTAGCTTCATCAATTCAATCCCTTACCCACTTAGCAATTTCTTCATTCCTGTCCCTAGGTAGTTACTTTCACACCTCCCCCTATTGTTCTGTTTCCTCCATCTCCAGGGTGATCGATGACCCAATAGGCATTTACATGTACAAAGCAATTGCATTTACATAAGATAGCTCTTATCAACAGCTGAAAGAGGCACAACTATAATACATATATAATGGAAAGCTCCTATTCATCACTCACATTTACAGTGCTTTCCAACAGTATAGACTGTTCTAGAAATTGGTATATAAGGGGAAAGAGACTTGCAAATTTATCACTAAAGGTAATCAATGAATTCCAACTAATGCACTCCACACCTCGTGGTGAAAATACACCAAAAATATAGGAAAACATATTTAGTCTTTAAAGTTTTCTGAATTTAATTTGAGCTCTCATTGACTTCATTTAACAAAACGTTTATACGATCAGGAAGTCAGTAGCAATTGAAAACACCAAGGCTAGTCTTCACCCATTAGGGCATTTTGGTAATATCTAGTAATGGCAGGAGATTCTCATTTAACTGAATTGGAAATGTAACATATATTAGCTTACAGAAACTTAATCAGTGTGATCAAATGAAAATGGGCCACTCAGACATGCCATCCTGATTAAGGCACTTGCAAACACTTCACAATTAATAGAGATTTATGGTGTTAATGATTTAAAACTCAGGTTTTTTCCTCTGGGGATTCAGCCTTGGGAAATTTTTTTCCTAGACAATTAGAAAACTCCATCCTTTATTTTGAAAAATGTTGCAACACTGTTATTGACATTAATTCTCAAAGAATGCATAATAGTAAATTGCATGTGCCGGTGATTTTTTTTCCTTTAACAGTCACTGCCTTCTCTTTGGG
This sequence comes from Trachops cirrhosus, assembly GCA_028533065.1. Taxonomy (NCBI): domain Eukaryota; kingdom Metazoa; phylum Chordata; class Mammalia; order Chiroptera; family Phyllostomidae; genus Trachops; species Trachops cirrhosus. The sequence goes on from CM052552.1 coordinate 19,281,885, forward strand.
ATGAGGATCATTAATCTGGAAGTGTTAGCTCTTGGGAGTGGTAATGAAGTTTGGCAATGGTGAAATGACCATTTTTAAATACATTAGGGGAAAACTTTACTTTTCTGCTTTCTGCAAAAGTTTTTTAGGTTTACTGAAAGGGGTTTGCTTATGGTCTTATTCAAAAATTACTTTGGCTAAACTGACCTGTTGTCCTGAGTAGAAAGCTACAGAATTAAGCCATTTCCCATAAATGTGTTCTTAACAGATCATTATAAAGAGTAGCTTGAGAGAGGTGAATTATCCCCCACTCAGTCTTTTAAAACTCATCTCTCAGCCCACCACCCTGAAAATTCAGCAGTAGAAAATTACCTGGAAAGGATCTTGTGTTTCCAGCTCCATTATTTGTGTGAATACTGAGTAGTGAGGTGGGCTCTCTAGCTATTTGTTTCTACGTTGGTCAGCAAAGCCAATCCCTACATTTAACAGCAGAGAAAAAAATGAGATTCCAAGAGGAAAGTGACTTTCTCAAGCTGGCAGAATTAGTAAAGAATCAGGTCTGGAGCTGGAACCCCAGTCTGTCCATTCTGAAGGCTTTCCCCTCATTCTCCTTGTGTCCAGCTGTGTCTCATTAGGACAAATTCCAAGTCACTGGAATTTGCCTTAAAAGGATGTTATACTATTGGGTAGTGGTTCAGTTAATGAACTTAAGAACTACATTAGGGGGAGAGGGTGGAAGATGAACATGAGGAGGGAGATCCAGTACTGAGGTGGGATGAGTGATCTAACTTCCAACACATCCCTCAACAGCCTGCTACAGCAAGATGGTTAGAACCAGGATAATTTCCACTAAAAGCACTATCAGGAACTACTTCCCAGATACTAGTTTGGAAAAGCAAAGGCAAGTGATGGGTTAAAATAAAAAAGGTCTGCAGGGTAAGGGCATTCCAGAAGTGCTCCCTACACCTGCCCGTAATATCATGAACTAGGGGAAAGCAATGAGTCCTCCACTTGGTTCAAACCCAAAATCCCCAAATGAATGCTCTTTGTTTAAAATAAGCTCAAGAATATTTAAAGTTCAATGAGAATAATTCATTTATTCTTTCATTTATTTATTTAAAAATGGGGCTAAGTCATCTTAACATTGTCACATACTGATTTGCAGTGCATTCACTTTCTATCCTTGCAGTAAGATGGAACAAAAGAATAGGTGGTCTTTCCTGGTGTGTGCTGAAAACACTTTATTCTCTTGACTATGAACAAGTACAGAAGTGTCTCATATCAGTAAATATACTGACAACCCATGATGTACTCTAGTACGCTCTGTGGAAGATAAAAAAGGAATTACGCTCACTCTTCCTTAAGGAGCCATAGCCGTATGTTAGCTGGAGAGATCAGAAAATAGGAAAGTTAACAATAAGAATGACAGAGCTATTATTTCCAGAACTCTGTCTTTCTTTTTTTAAAGTACATTTTATTGATTATGCTATTACAGTTGTTCCACTTTCCACACCCCTTGGTTGCCTCCCTCCACCCCATACCACCATTCCCTCCAGCAATTCCCCCACTTAGTTCATGTCCATGGGTCATGAATATAAGTTCTTTGGCTTCTCCATTTTCTATACTATTCTTAATATTCCCCATCTATTTTGTACTTACCATTTATGCTTCTTATTTCTTCTACCTTTTCCCCCATTCTCCCCTCTTCCCCCTCCCCACCAATATCCCTCCAAATGATCTCCATATCTGATTCTATTCCTGTTCTGCCTGTTTGCTTAGTTTGGTGTTTTTTGTTGTTTTTTTTTTTAGATTCAGTTGTTGATAGTTGTGAATTTCTGTCATTTTAACATTCATAGTTTTTATCTTCTTTTTCTTATATACTTCCCTTTAACATTTCATATAATAATGGCTTGGTGATGATGAACCCTTTTAGCTTTACCTTGTCTGGAAAGCACTTTATCTGTCTTTCAATTCTAAATGATAGTAATCTTGGTCATAGGTCCTGGCTTTTTCATGACTTTGAATACTTCTTGCCAGTCCCTTCTAGCCTGCAAATTTCCTTTTGAGAAATCAGCTAACAGTCCTATGGGAACCCCTTTGTAGGTAACTCTGCTTTTCTCTTGCTGCTTTTAAGATTCTCTCTCTCTCTTTTTAACATTTTTTTATTTTAATTGTTGTCCAAGTACAGTTTTCTGTCTTTTACTCATATCCCAGCCCACCCACCCCAGTGCTCCCAAAGATTCTCTCTTTATCTTTAACCTTTGGCATTTTAATTATGATGTGTCTTCGTGTGGTCCTCTTTGGGTCCAACTTGTTTGGGACTCTCTTGTGCTTCCTTAACTTGTATGTCTATTTCCTTCACCAAATTAGGGACATTTTCTTTCATCATTTTTCTAGTAAGTTTTCAATTTCTTGTTCTTCTTCTACTTCTGGCACCTCTATGATTCAGATGTTGGTAAGTTTGGAGATGTCCCAGAGGCTCCTTAGCCTATCCTCATTTCTTTTGAATTCTTCTTTCTTTTTGCTGTTCTGATTGACTGCATTTTTCTTCCTTATGTTCCAAATTGTTAATTTGATTCTCTTCATCCCTTCCACTGTTGGTTCCCTGCAGATTTTTCTTTATTTCACTTAATGTAACTTTCATTTCTATCTGGGTCTTTTTTTATGCTGTTGAAGTACTCAGTGAGTTCCTGGATCATCCTGATAACCAGTGTTTTGAACTCTGCATCTGATAGGTTGCTTATCTCCATTTCATTTAGTTCTTTTTCTGGAGTTTTGTTCTATTCTTTTGTTTGGGCCATATTTCTTTGCCTCCTCACTTTGGCAGCCTCCCTATGTTTGTTTCTGTGTATTAGGTAGAGCTGCTTTTACTCCCTGTCTTAGTAGCATGGCCTATTGCAGAAAAGTGCACCTGTAAGTTGTATGGGGTTGAGCCTTAGGTAATTGCCAGGGGAGGGCTACCTGTGTCACCACTTTTCAGCTCTGTATGGTGGAGGGTTCAGAGAATGGACAGTGATGATGCCTGGCCTCTGGAGTTTATCTGGGAGGAAGCTGTCTCCCGGCACTCACCCTGATGCAAGTCACTTTACTTTCTCCCCATATGCGACTGGTGCCCTTCCAGCTGTTGCCTTGGTGCTGAATCCCAGATGGAGTGGGTCTGCGTAAGTCCTAAGTTCTTTGAGGGTCCTTTAAGAGGAGTCCCCTGAGGTCCCCCAATTTCTTCAACTACCCTAGCCCCCACTGGTTTTTACAGCCAGAAGTTATGGGGACATATCTTCCTGGCACTGGAATCCTGGGCTGGGTGGCTTGGTCTGGGGCTGAAATCCTTTGATCCTGAGGTGTCCCTCCTGATTTTTATCCACAAATGTGGATGTAGGTCTGCACATTCCATGTCTCAGCAACTCTCCATGCCATTCCGTATCTCTGTGCCTCTCCACACCTCTCTGCATCTCCACCCCTCCCACCTGTCTAGATGAATGTGGCTTCTGTAAATCCTTGGTTGTCAGAATTCCGTACAGCTCAATTTTCTGATTAATCTAGGTGATACTGGTTTTGCAGTTGAGTTGTAATTTTTGCTGTAGTGAGTGAGGAGGCAAAGCATGTTTACCTATGTCTCCATCTTCAGCAAAAGTAGAACTATGTGTTTCATTATCCAACACCCACAGTATTCCAGCAGAATCTTCAGGTGTACTTTCCTTGTAGGGCACACCACTTTGTTCCCTGGATTCTAGTTATCTGTGTACATGAGCATCTTCTTTACTACAAAATGAGATGCTTAAGAGCCATGACTGAATTTGTGCTTCTTTCAGACACACTATTTCTATTTTCTCCCCTCTTTCTCTCATTTCTACCTCTCTATTTCCACCTCACCCTAGCACCTAGTACTGTGCCCATCACATACTAGATGCACAAAATTTGCTGATTGGTTTAATGAACACATATTAGTGCCTAATTAGATGTTAAATAGAAATTGTTCAAGAAAAGGGGGAGCTGCTCTCAGGCTGCATCAGGAGAGACATGAAGAATGAAGAGGCATATTAATTGTGTTTTGCAATGTGAGTACTAACAATAATTCGATTTAATGAGCATCAATATGGACCATAATATGTGCATACATTATTTCACTGAATCCTCAAAGAATCTCTAATAGAGAAAGAGGTGCAATGATTACCCCCATTTTAAAGAAACTGAGGCTCAAAGAAATTAAGTAACTTGTCCAAGGTGCTAGATATGGGATATAAACCTGTATCTATATAATTCAAAAGACAGCTCTTTCTAATAAACTAGGATTAGGCAGGTGTAGTTGAAAGGTGGAAGTCCTTCAAGATAGATGCAATGGTATGAAAAATAAAGGGAATTTGGCAGAGAAGGAAGAGACAACTATAACCAGGGGGAAGGTGGGGGCTGATGACAACACTATGTAGTTGTAGATAAGATTGAATTAGTGAACACAAAACACTGCAGAGAAAATTTAAAAATTATAACAAAAAATGGATATATGATTATATAAAATATCTATAATAACTAAATATTAGAAAAAATCATGGGCCTTGAAATGGCATTCGAATTAACAATGGAGACTTTGGCTTAAACACCTGCCTGGCTATTTTTCGGGGGAGGATAACTTAAGTAACTAAAATAATCCTCTCCACTAGCTAATGGTATTTTCTTCCCTTAAAGGTTTCATTAGCACAAAGGCTGGTTTGAAGCAATAGAGTAAAATAGTTTGTGTTCATTTAGTCTGCAGAGCAGAGGGCAATCAGGGAACATTACTCAAAAGCTGAGGCACTTTTCTCTCCAAGTATTTCAGTTCAGCCTGGGTTTTAGGCTGTAATCTCAGCGAACAATCATCTGTCAGTCTGGTTCTTTTCATTTCTTCAGACCGATTTGGTCATATAATGAAAAGCATTTCTTCTTTCTTTTATTCTTCCTCCTATTTTCTTTTTCTTTTTCACTCTGTTTTGTCTTTAAAATTTTGCAGAATTAAGTACGGGGACTGCACAACTATACAACTGCACAATAACCAGAGCTGCTGTTATCAGGGAGCTAGGACATGGTGAAAAAAAGCTGTTATCCTATATTCTGCTCACTGAATATTCCCAGGCTGAATCTATACCATTTGAAGTAGGAGGGCTTTATATAGTTAGACTCCACTATGTGAAGTAGATATTAAAATGAGTCACTCAGAAAGAGGTAAAGTGGATGCCTGGAGCCCCATATACTTACCACTTCAGACTCTTCTTCCCCTCCACTTTCAGCAGGCTCTGAGGTCCTGCCTCAGAACCCAACAGGCTTTACAGAATATAAATTAAAAACCACTGGTCTACACAAAAGAAGAACATGGTAAGAACGTTTGCAATGGCTCAATTAGACCAGGTAGCTTCTTTAAACCTCTTTTAGCTTTTTTCACATTAGAAGCCAAAAAAGGAATGGAGAATGATGATGGGGCAAGCAGAATCCTCACCAGGAAGCATTTGCAGGGTGGAAAGAGAAGAATGGAAAATTATTTTTCTTGGTCTTCCTGTTGCTTAGCACAAAATGCCTTGTCCATTGTAGGCATCTGGTAATGGTACCATCTCCCATATTATAAGAAAGAAGAAGACCAAGTAGGTAATAGAGATCCAAATACTTAGGTAAAGAAAACCATAGTCTCCAGACTTCATGTGTTTACAAGGACAGAGCTGTTCATGTTTAACTAGTCCTTGAAATATTGCTGCTAAAAAAAAAAGTAGAGAAATGAATCTTTGGTGAGGCACCAGGCATTTGGTTGGGAAAGGCATCATGACCTGTGACAATAGGGACAACCATTGCAGATGTGGCATAAGGATGGTAAACATTTTCAGTAGAATATTAACCCATCAATTTGCTTATGTGGAGATGTACTTTTTTCCTGACATTCCTGAAAACTACTAGAAAGAGTATATTTGTGAGTAGTTAGGTTTTTTTCAAGGTCTCTAAGGACATGACATTGCTTATTTTCACACCCTCCTGATGATGCCAAGAGTGATAAGAATTATCTGTAGTCCACAGAAGAAAGAGGAACAGTCCTGGGAGAGTAATGTGGCTGGACAGAGACAGTATCCTATTTTTTGACAAGATCATAATTGAAGTAGGCAACCAGGTGTCTACTGTGAAGATATAAAATAGCTTGATCACTCCTGAAGGTTCCATAGGCACAAAATGGCAGATGAGGGTGAACAGGCAGATACTAGGTAGGAAGCATCACATTAATGCCCATGAAGCACACATCTACTCCCAAATAATAATGAGAAAGAGGAACACTCTTGAGGAGCCACTTGGAGACTACCACTCCTGCTTCTGCCAATTACGATCTTTGATGCCAAAAAACCCCACAACTGTTTAGATGTCAAGGCTTGGAGAATCACTGCCCTGGCTCAGCTTCACAATCCAGCTATGCTAGGAGCTTGTTTCTGCTGAGGCACCTATACAGCCTGAAAGGAACCTTCAGGATGGGGTATGATCCATGCTATCTAAGCAAGTGATGAATTCTCCTTGAACTAATGTCATAGGGCAGTGTTAAGGCTAAATGAGAAAATGCATGCATTTGAAGGCCTTAGAATAGGGCCTGGTACATAAGAAGCACTTGATAAATGTTACTGCTTATTTTAAAAAACCCCAACCCTTATTATCATTGGCTGTCTTGGCTGTTTTGTTGGGTATGGATTATGTAAGTTCTCTACCAGATTCTTTTTTAATTATTAGGAATTTCAAGTTTAACCAATCTTGCTTTCCTGTCCCCTCATAGGTATCCCCAAACTACAGTCTGGGCTTTGTAAACAGTAATGGTCAAACATATATCAGATCTGCCAGACTGAACAGGACTAGTAAATTGCTCATATTGATTAAATTATCCAGTCAATGCAAGCATCCAGCTTTCTCAGTTGTCAACTTTTTCTCCATTGGTATATGTGGGTTTTTTTACAGTGTTAAATGCATGGGAGTTATTTATACAATGAAAAACTCATAGACATTCAACATTGTGTTAGAGGTTCTAGTCAGTGCAATAAGTCAAGAAAAAGGCATTTATATTAGAAAAGAATAATAAAACTATCTTTTTAAAAATAAACATGGACATAATTATCTAAGTAGAAAATCCACTGTAATCTACAAAAAATTTTTGGAACTAATAAGTGAACTTAGCAAGTTTGCAAGATATAAGATTAATATACAAACATCAATTGGACTTCTATATACTAGAAATAAGCAATTACAAATTGAAAATACTATTTATTATAACATCAAAAGTATGAAATACTTAGGGACACACCTGACAAAAGATAGGAAAGACATGCACATTGAAAACTACAAAACATTGCTTTGATTATTGAAATTAAAGAAGATCTAAATAAAAGGAGAGAAATGCTGTATCCATGGCTTGGAAACTCAATATTGTTGTCAATTCTCCTCAAATTTGATATATAGATTCAACACAGTACCTGTCAAAATTCCAGGAGACATTTTTTTTCTGGAAATATATGGACTGAAATTCATCTAGAAATGCAAAGGACCTAGAATATCCAAAACAACTTTGAAAAGGAAGAATGAAGTTGGAGGACTCACACCATATGATTTCAAGACTTATAATGCTAGAGTAATTAAGGGTGTGGATTTGGCATAAGGAAAAACATAATCTATTGGGAATCCAGAAAAAAAATATATATATATAAAATTTTCAACAAAGGTGCCAAGGTAGTTCAACAGAGAACTGTACTGAAAAGAGTACTGGAATAACTGACTATCCATATGTAAAACAAAACAAAATCTTGATTTCTACTTTGTACCATATACGAAACTTAAGTCAAATTGTCTAATTGCCCTAAATCTAAAAGCTAAATCTATAAAACATGTAGAAGAAAACATAGATAAACTTTTGCAACTTTGGGGTGAGCAAAGATTTCTTAGATGTAATACCAAAAGCATAATAGAAAAACATTATAACTTGAATTTCATCAAATTAAAATATTCTGTATTTGAATGATTCTACACTCCAGAGTTTTAGTCACTTTTGGGTTGATAATAATTATCTGGATAGCACATTAGCTATGCCCTGTGTTCCCATACTCAGTACTGCAAGTCATAGTGTGCCATGTTTAAATGGTTAGTTTTCTGAAAAGTACATATTTGGCCTAGAGGCATTAGAAGATGTCATTCATTGAGACTCTGTGATTCTGTCACGTTAGAAAGAGCTGGGCTTAAAAATTAAAATATTGGGCTGAAAGAAAAGATGTTTCTTTACTAATAGATGAGTGGATGGACAGACAGATTAAATAAGTAGGGAAGAGGAGAGGGGAGGAGAAGGGGAAAAGAGAAAGAGGAAGGAAGAGAGGGAGAGAGACCCAGAAAAAGAGGGAAAGACAGTTTTAGTACTTAGAGGAAAATGGAGTTCTTTTAAACATCACTCTTCCTTGCATTCTTAAGCATTCTCGAGTGGGAGAGAGAGAAGTGGAATTCCAGCTGGCCCCTGGGAAGTAGACATAATCCTAAGCTCTGCCAGACCAAATGCAAACAAAAGTTCTCAGCCATGTGTGTTAGAGTGGAAAAAAAAAAGAATTATTGGGGACCTCTGTTCTAGAGAACAGCAGGTTGGTTCCATGATTTTGTATGGCAGGTGAGAAGGAAGAAAAATGCCTCCTGTTTTCCACTGCTGTATTAGCAGAACATTCTTTTTGACTAAGCTACAGAACCATGACCAGCATAGACACTCATATTTGAAGGGTATTTATTATGTTCATAAGTACATACTTACATTTATTATCCTACATTTATTATACTCTACATCTTAACTATCACAGAGATGCAGGTGTAACTACTAGAAAATGTTTCCATAGATGCACTGTTTCTCCATTGATCTTCCACTAATTTTTTGTCTTACCCAATCTGTGGGCATTATTTGTATAGTACCAGTGGTGCTGGGGCTTCTGCTTCCTCATTTCTGGAGCTGGCAAAGCAAATAATCAGGCAAGCTGTGCCAACCAGATCTCTCATTTTGTCAGAATCATATTGGCTAGGTCACACTGTTCTCAGCTGCAATGTGTTGGCAGCTGAAGCAAACATAATCAATAGTTGATATTTATTAAGCACTTGCCATGCACCAGGTGCTAGGAGAGACTTACTTGGATTATGACATTTTATCTTCATAACAGCCCAATGAGGTACCTACAAAGTTAATCAGTGGTAGAGTCAGGATTCAAATCCACGTCTATCTGACTCAAAAGCTGGTGTTCTTTCAAATATACACAACGCTGCATGATTAATTTATTTAAAGAGATCTTTGAACAGCCCCGTACTGTAACTGATTTTCAGGAGGTTAAACTTCAAAGTATGTGAAGCCTATATGTTCTTTACTCTTTGTTAATAAAAGTCTTTTTCAAATGTCTTACTCAGGCAACTTTCCTGCCTTATTACAGAATGCATTTTCAGGGACACAGCTGACTTTTTGCAGTGAGCAAAGGTGTCACATGATCCTGGATGAGGAATATCGAAAGAAAAGACAATTAGGCTACAAATGAACTGATTCTCCAGCACACTATACTAAAAACTTCATTTAGGAATACATTTTGATATCAATTTATAATTTTGTCATTTGTCTTTTTCAATATGGAAGGAATTACAGGGGGGAGGGAGGGAGGGTGGGAGCGATATAGATATCAGTTTAATGCTTTCATTTGCCATTAAGTCTCCATGATATTAGACTTAGTCTAATAGCTAAACTAAGTTACTATTGATTGACATCATCATCAAATAAAACTGCAGCAATTACTTGAAATGTTGACTATTTAGCCATTGACTGCTGTGTTCATAAAGCATAGAACTCTTGAAGTGAAAGTACACACACACACACTTTCATGTATACTGAAAAACCAGGTTTTTAGCAGTAGTCACAGACTGCTGTCTTAGAAGTAACACAAAGCTCTAAATTAGAGGAAATGACATAACCATGAGATCATAGTATGCAGGACTTCACTTCAATGATGCACATATAAACAGCTGCACCTGAACATAAAACTACACCACTCTGAGTTCATACAAAACAAACAAGACATTGCCTCTTCTTTACTAGAGCAGGAAAGTTTTTCATTTGGCTCCTGTCAACCAAAACCAAAGGAATGTTGGTGTGCTTAGTTTATTTACAAAGCTATGTGTTCCTGACTACTTTCATCTAAAGGCTGCTGAATAAATAAACAGGTTTGTTTGTTATGAGACAATTTTGGCAAAGACAGGTTGGAGTCAGTCATCCTGTGGCATCTGTTACCAGGGTAGGCTCTGGGTAGGTCTGTGAAGTGAGCAAGGTTTGACTTTGTTATCTCATATTCCCTTTCTGTACTCCTTTTTCTTCATTTTAGCATCTTTCTTTGTTGCTAGCCTGATTGATTCATCCAGCATTTATGGAATTTAACTCAATATTTATGGTATCATTACCAGGCACTGTGCTTGGATGCTCTGCCCTAGTCCTGTAATATTCATGGCTTTCACTAGTATTTGAAAATTGAACTTGGTCCTTGTCATTCCATAGCCTGAGCCTCTGTGAAAAACATTTCAGGATGAGAGGAGTGATCAATTTCCACTGTCATTTGCAACTGCCTGCAATCTAATGTTTAAATTGATGCCTCAGAATGTTTTACAGAAACCCTACCTAAATCTTGGTTCACTGATTTCAAGGAGAATACCTGTAGTGATCTACAAGTCATCTTTATTGTTTCTTGTATGAAAGGGTGTGTTAAAGGCTTCAGACCACTCAATAATAATGTTCAGAAAAATCAACTTTCCAAACACAACCAGAACGATGTTACTTTATAAATAGGTAAAATATCTGAAAAATGCATGCAATTTCCTTTCATCATTACTATTGATACTTTTTAATTATTTTATTTTAATTGTTCAAGTACAGTTTTCTGTCTTTTACTCCTATCCCAGCCCACCCCCCAGCCCTCCCCACCTCCCTCCCATTTCCACCCCCCCTAGTTTTTGTCCATGTGTCCTTTATACTTGTTCCTGTAAACCCTTCCCCTTTGACCCTGAAATTCCCTCCCCTCTCCCCTCTGGTCACTGTCAGCCTGTTCTCCATTTCAGTGTTTTTGGTTATATTTTGTTTGTTTGTACTTCTTTAACTTTTTTTACTGTTGTTCAAGTACAGTTGTCTGCATTTCACCCCCACTACTCCCCTCACTCCAGCCATCCCCACTTCCCACCCTTGATCCTACCCACCTTTGGTTTTGTCCATGTGTCCTTTATACATGTTCCTGAAAACCCTTCCCCTTTCCCCTCATTACTATCAATGTTTTTTTTTTAAAGTATAATGATTCTAAAAGTGTCCACCTTCACAGTGGCTAACAAACAGAATCAATCCACATAGGTATCATAGTATATGGAGGGCAGAGTACTCAGATAGACATCCTGAGACCAGGCTCCAAGCTTCCTCTGGCATGATTAGCTGAAGTATCTTGTCTGAAAGAACTATGAAATACATTGTAGTAGAAAGATCATGGGACAACTATGAGAAGACCAGAATTCTAGGCTGATGTCTACTACTAACTAGATATGTGACTTTGGGAAAGTGACTGCCCCTTCTTAAGTCTTCATGTCCTTATCTGTTCAGCAAGAGAGTTGGTATCATGTAAAGTATGTTTTGATACAAGAAAATTTGTAATAGCTCTCGTGGCTACCATGTATGCTCAGCCTTGACACTTTAAGTGCTTGCAGGAAACAACCCAATGGGTCAGTGAGTAGATTGACTGTGGTCTGATGAATTGGAGAGAGTAACAACATCATATCACCAAAAGACACTAAATGTGAAGTTAAATGTGGTGGCCTGGCCTGGTTGGTCATGGGTCAACCTCTGCAAAACCTATGCTTCTTAATGTCAGAGGTATGGCTCTGCATTGATTTTTTTTCCTGTCCTGTCAATTTGGCTCACTGTTGGCATAAAAGAAATTGTGTGTACCTCCTTTAAAGTCATTTCCAGGGTAGTCTGGCTCTGCTGCTCAGACACATCCCATTCTATCTGTTTCTCCTTGAAACAGGGGGTTGGCTACCCAGCTTCAGATCCAGAGACTGAAACAGCAAGCAGAACTGACACAACTTTCAAGTGCTAGGTTTCTTAAGCTACTCGGCATGCTATGCTGCTTGTCAATTGGCCCCAAATGGACTCAGTCAGAAAAAAAAAAAAAAGGGCAGAATGGGCCATTCAGTTTTAGCTTGGACTAGTCCACAAATTCAACTTATTCTTATCAACATTCATGGATTCTACCAACCTTAGTGACTAATTTACATTTTCCTCTTCTGACTGTTGCTACCTGGGGACTGGAGGTAATTAAAAAGTTCAGGGGTCATTTCTCAGAAGCCTTCATTGTTATCTCCACATGACGTCTTCCCCACCTCAACTCTGGCATTAGTTAGGGGTAAATATTTTACCTCCAACAGCACTGTAAACAACACATTACCATCCTCTGTCTCTCCTCCTACTAAGACTGTGAGCTCCTTGAAAGCACTTATTGTATTTTGGATTTGTTTATTTGGTCCCAGGATCTAGCACAATGACACAAAGTAAAAGCTCAATATATTGTAGTTATTATTATTATCATGATTATTACAAATATTGGTGTTAAAGGGTTTTACCAAAATTGTTTATTTGGAGACTCCTTGTAGGCACACAACATCCTCTCCAAGCTTTAATTTCCTCGTACATAAAATGGAAATAATAATAATAATGCTTATTTCAGAAGCTTTTAGTAGGTAGGGATTTATGAGACAAAATGTATCAAGAGGCTGATCCATACTACTCATTCAACATGTTAGTTATTATTAGCTGTTTTTTTACATTTTTAATTGTTGTTCAATTACAGTTGTCCCCATTTTCCCCCATCATGCTCCTCTGAGGCAAACTGACTTTTGAATTTTTGTTTCTTCAAAAAAAGACCTGATTTCAGAGAAGAATGGAATACATCCTTTATCTCCCAAGCATGTATCTGGTCTCAGAATAACATAGAAAAACTCTTAAAAATTGCTTTATATCCCAAACAGCACCTTCAATGCTGACTGTTGTGAAAATGCACCATGGGAATATGCCCTGGGACACAGAAAGCTACCTATCTCCCTCCCTTACCACCTCACATGCCAAAATAAAGAAAAGTACGTAAGAAAAAACTAATCTTTCTGAATTCTAACACATATGCTTAACCATTGCTAGACACTGTTCTAGAAAGTGTGAAAAATGCCTGCCCCCCATAGTTTCCCCATATCCATGGAAGATCAGTACTGCTCCTATTGACAAAATACCCTGAAAGGAAGAAAAAATGTTCAGAGACTGAATTTTTAAAGATCTTTCTGAAAACTACTGGCAGATGAGTAAGAGAAAGGATAGCTGGCATACATATCATGAAGAGGATATTGAATATTGGCAAAAATTTTATTTATATAAGTAGTCAACAAAAACTATGAAGAATGAAAAAGAATTAACTCAATCTGTGAGTCATGTACATGGGAAATAAGAGACACCTAGCTCAGAATGTGGGAAGAGGAAGGTCCTCACCCTGGCATAAGCTTGGGATATGTCCAAACGCAGGAAGTGTGATATAAGATCATGTTTATCTACTTATAAATGTATGTATGCAGGCTTCCTCCTGTTAACAACCTGGGTATGGCATTAGCTATGTATTCTCTATGTCATCTTAACTCAAATGCTACCAACTGCTTCTTTTGTGGCTCGCACTGAGATTCTTCACTAAAAAGGTAAGAAGGTGGGTTCCTTCAAAGCCAAAAGAAACAAAACAATGTCCTTTTCAAAATACAACAGCAATCACAAACATCCACGACTATATACCAGGGTCTAATAAATGGACATTGTGCCCTGCGCTGTCAGTGTGACACACATGTGCAAGGTGCCTAGACAGAGCCTGTCATTTCTGCAAGCACAGGGTTGTTAAAAGCAATCCTCCAATGTCATCTCTGTTAACTAAGAGTGCATGCTGAAGATGAATTGGGATGAGTCAGAAACATTCAGTTGCTTGGGAATGTGTACATCAATATGAAGGAAGGGATTCCTTCATAATTTATACAGCATTTTGATTGAGGTGCTCAGTGATAAATAACTGAAATGACTTCTAACTACTCTCTGAGATTGTCTTATATCTTCACCACCACTTTTTATATTCTCCAACATAGCCCACATTCAACTTTATATGCAAACCTGAAATGGGATTCAAGAAGAGAAGAGAAAAAAGGCAACCAATAGATCTTTCACTTTGGGAATTGAATATAAGATCATATTAAAAGTGCAGCATTTATGTTCCAGTGCTGAATACATAAAAATATGAACATTACAAATTCACCTTTCATTGCAAGCCATGCTCTTGTAGTGACATATCTTTTTGCTAGATTAGGGCTTTTAGCATGACAAAGGCATCTTTCATCTTCTCCTAGATGCTGCCTGGGTGCTCCTTCTGAGCTGTATTTCTGCCTGTCACAATGCCCAGCAACCTACAGAGAGAGACAGTGTACAAAGAACCTGAGTCATTCACCAAGGGATACAACCACTTTCAAAGGGAAGTACCTAATTGGAGATATGTCATCTGCATGGGATCACACTGTTTCAGATTGCCATGCTCTGTTGAATCCAGAGAGAGGAGTCAGTCAGTGTTGTTTTCTGGCATTAGCCCAAAGCAGTAAATCTAACATCACAAATATTCAGCCAATACAAGATTTAATGGTACCAAAAAGACAGTTCAGGTAGGCCATGATACATGCTAGTCACAAGGTTTAAAATATACATATTATGTAAATCAGTGATATGGTTATAATACACATGTACTTAAACCAGCAAATTTGTGGAATGGCCTTCCAGATTATTTTAAGTAATCTCTAAATCTTAGTGTGTGGATTAAATTTTCATGGATTTTGCAAATCATAAAATGATTGATCAGTACTGCTGCTACTTTTTTCCTTAATTTTTTAAACTCACAGTTAATAAATCCTTACCCTTCATATTCAGCCCTAAAGCTATCTTTCCAAAGTCCTCTTCTAACTTTTCCTTTTCTCTGCTCCCCTTTCTTTAGTCTTTCTTGTACCCAACATTCCTTACCCTTGCTGTACTCATTTAAATTCCTCCATGACTAGCCCAGTGTGAGGCCCGTAGGAGGCATTGCAAATTTTTGTTGAATGCATATGAATAAATGACAAAATGAGGACAGCACACAGGTTTGTGATAGCTATGTTAGTTGCACAAGGGCATTTTCACTTACTTCCCAGTCTTAGATGTGTTCCCCATCTTTCTGGATGATGGAGAGCTAGCACCTTGATTAGTGTTTGGAGAACTCCATCTACCCTTACTATACCCACAGAAAGAATAGAGAAATATATACAACAATGACCATAGAGACAAAAGGCAGTTAATTATTTCATTTAAAAACTTGCAAGCACTCTTGTTCTCTCGCTCTCTCTCTCTCTACTGTCCAAATAAATCATGATCTTATCCAATGATGTCAAAGATAATGAGAGTGGGAACCATTGGTCAGGTTCAAAGAAAGCTATCCTTTTGGCATTCAAAGCTTGAGCTAGTAGTATATTCCATTAATGATGGCACCACAGCCCAGTCCCCAAGGGAGGTTCTAGCCAAAAAAAGCAAAAAAATAAAAATAATTAGTATTAAACATAAATTCTTTATTTTCAGTCTGGATTCCCTATATTACTAGTTCGGTGCTGAAGCTGCTGACTTTTAGTGAAGTATGTGGATGCCAAATGACTTCTAAAAGTCTTTGGGAGATACTATCAGACGAATTAATAATTTTCACTCATAATGTTAACATGGGAGGCCTTGAATTCAGCTATTCTTTCAGGAGAAGCAACACCTGCTTCATGAGTAATTGAATTTAAATCTCTTCCTTCAATAACTCCACAGCTTATGTCAAACTTTGGAAACAATTACAAAATGAATCACTAGGAAGGCCTGCTTAATCTCATCAGGTTAATAAATACAGACAAATTAATCACTTGAAAGTAAACAAAAAGGAATAATTGATTAGAGTCCTCTTGATTACTTTATTCCATTTTCTTTATCAAACTATTTTTACCATTATCTTCACTTCAGCCGTTGTTCCTTGAAATTATTGCTTTATTTCATCTTCAGATTTCCCTGAAAACCAATTCAAAGCTTTTTTGCCACTTGACGATGTGTGGAATTATTTATCCTGATTTCATCAAGAAGATTTTTTTGTTAGTAAGATCTATGTCAGCATAACCTTTTATGAAAAGTGAAGGAAAAAAGAAAAAATGCATAGATTGGCTTTCAATTAGTATAGTAAAGCCTTCCAAATGCACAGAATATTATCTTGGAAAATGCCAAAGAGCTTTCCTGATATCTATGAATCTTTTAAGTGCCTCAGAAATAGGTACATGCAAGTAGACGTACTTATATGTGGGGTCAGGGTAACAAAAGATATTCTACCCTGCACCCCTCAGCTTTAAATGGCTACATGGATGTGACTGGAACAAGAGATGATAATGGATTCCTGGCGATTGTAAAGGCAATACAGATGTGTGTGAGCACAGACGGAGGCTAATCAGACAGGTAGCAATAGTCCCAGCAGGTGGGTAAGATTCAGTGTACAGGAGTTCCAAAAGCAATTCTGTGAAGTGGGAGACTGTAAGGTGAACTTCGATCCTTCTAGTAAAATGAGTGGCGCTCCAGAGTGGGTATGCATTCTATCTCAGAGGAGGTGTCAGAAGTCTGCTGAGATAAACTGCCGGGATTCTGCACAGTGCAAGTACCACTTCCTTGTACTGCTCACAGACTCACCAGAATGTAACTACATTCTAACTGGGGAGTACAGAACTCACACTGTGTTGCCCCTGTCCACCCATTTCTTGGCAAAGAACTCCTTAACTGTTACCTGGAACCATACCAGCTAACCTCCTCATCCAGAGCTAAGCTCAGAAACTAATTAATAATATTGAACAATTGTACAAAAGACTTGTAACTCAGAAGATTCCAAAACAATTTCAGAAGGTCAGTGCAGACTAATGCAAAGAACACAATATGCTATGTGTTCCAAATATTAGCAGGTCTCATTTTCCACATTTCCATACCCTGGTCACTGGCCAGTGAGCCTTCCTCCTCCTAGTCACTCACTTAGAACTAGAGGCAGTGGGAAACTACTGGAAGCATTCTGAAACAAGGGGTCTTTTGACCTTGCCCACTACTAGGCTCAGAGTAGGTGGTTATTTAACACTCCCCAGAGTTACTAAGTTCAGGCATACACGTTCTTTTTGCGTAAAAGAACATTCATTCCCGCTGCTAAATTCCTACGCCTGTGCCTGTAAAGGCACAAGGTTCCTTTATAATCTGCATGACAAGTGACCCTGTTTAAACTCAATGCATGGCACCACAGGACATCAGGGAAAGGTGTCAGCTGGCAGTGGCAGCCTTATTATTATTAACTGCTACTCTGGACAGCGGTGGTCCTGGAGCAGTAGTCATTTAAAAGACACCAATAAGGACCCCTCTGATCTAATGGCAAATCCTGCAAATGCCTAACTGAGGGGAATAAAAACACTTCCTCAGAGAAAAAATAGCATATGGAAGGTATGGCACCAAGACTGGGAATGAACTTAATCAAATAACTCAAAAGGTTTGTTCCATGCAAATAGCATATCCATTCACAGTGGCCAAATGTATGTGAAATTTGAGAAGGGGGCAAGCAGAAACTGTAGTAAGCTTGGATCCTAGGAGTTTAATTTTGCAGACATGCTTATGATATAGGAAGGATTGAGGAAAAAAGAGTCATCTTTCCTTCCCAAAGTTTCAGGCTGCAGAGATAAATGTGGACAGGATGCCATTAATTCTGAAACCTTGAGAGAGAAAGACTGAGTTTTCCAGAAGTGCCCCATAAAGAGTAAGAGATAACCCTGCAGCTGCAGACTGTCTGGGAGCTTCAGAGATCTGGAAAAACATAAGTCAAGGACCCAAAGACAGCATCTTATGCTGCCAAGGACCCTGGCCACTAAAACATCTAGCAATCCCAGGACTTACAGGAATAAGCCCTGATTGCTTTTAGGATATATGGATGATAAGTTTTAGCATATGAAATGGGTAGCTGGGGGCTGCCTTAAATAAGAGCTAGTACACAACCATTGGAAACAGACCTATACCAGTTGTCATCATTTTGTCTGCCTCTGGACCACTTGTCAGCCTGGCTTTACTTTCATCTCCTCTTTGGTTTGCAATCTTAAAGGCTGTGCCCTGAATTCCCCAAGGGCATGGATCCAGGCTTCTTCCACTCCTCCTGAGTAGCTATCCTCTTCTGAGGTTAAGATTCTTTCCTCCCTCCCTCACAACCCTGTCTCATCAAAGGCCTAGGAAAACAATTCCAGGTGAGTTACTCATAGGAAAAGTTAATGAGAACCAGCACTCCTTTTGTCTGCCTTGTGGGCTGTCCATTGCCATCTACAAAGTGAGCTATTTTCCACAGACTCCACAAACACTAGAAAAGTTGGGGGAAATCTGCAGTATTGCGCACATTGAATTCAGGTGGGAAATCTATGACCAACCCCATTCTTCAGCATTTTCAAAGTGCTTCTGATTGAATAATTTCAAGTTAAAATGGCATTCAGTGTATTTAACCTGAAATGGCAATCACATCCACTCCAATGTAGATTTTTCTCTTAGGTCAGAAAGGTACTTAAAAGAGAAAAACCTAGTAATTTCAAACACACTCAACTACGTTTCTTGATGGGGGCATACAAAAACTTCTGCATTTCCTATAGCTCTTTTTGGAATTAATTCATTTCAGACCCATGAAAAATAGTTGTGCTGCTCTAACTACAATACCAATTACATTTTAAATTTCCAGCGTCCTAGTAAACTGAAATTGTATTTCAGAAGACAGAGTTGGGCTATGAGATTTATTGTCCACATATCTTTTATTTGGTGCTTAGCATGTGGTGCCTGTAGTATGGTTTATATTTTATTGTTTATCTGTCTCTGCAACTAGCTCTTAAGAGTGTGCTCAAAAATCTTTGTTGAACAGATAATCAAAAAAGCTGCATTTGGGTTCAGTGGAAAAGGAAAGGTTTGACTGATTATCAATGTGTGGCATCTGTGTGACAGAAGGAAATGGTGACATACATGTCACATATTATCCACCCCTAAATAAGAATGATCTGGGAGAACTGGATGCTAGTTACCGATGTTTAATCACCAGGTAAATCACAAAGACAGGGAGCTTAGAAATGATTTTCAAACAAGCTTTCTTGGATGGTTGGCTATTGTCTCTGAATAACAAGAATCTGTTGCATTTGTATAGCCCTTGATGCTTTCCAGTGTGTGTTCTTGTAGTGGTAACTAAGATGAAACTGAAGCTATTGTTAAGGAGTTATTTCAAGTGTCTCTGGGGAAATGATAGCTACTCTTTGCTCCCTAGAGATGACCCTCATCTCCATGAAGCTGCCAGAGTGAGGAAATGCACTTAAAATACATAGACTCTACCAGGGATAGCAGCTCATCTCATCTGCTTTCCCAACAGGTGCTTGAGTCCCCACTGCAACATATCCACCAAGTGGTCATCTCTTGAAATGCTTTTAAATCATGACTGCTTCCCCAAGAAAGCCCGCTTTTCTATTTTCTAAGAGGCTCATATTTTGAAGTATTTTTGCCCTTGTGCTATTACTGAGTGAGACAGCTCTTCAAATATTGATTTCTTTTAGAGCTGACGAGGGTTATTTCATTTTTCTATGTTGCTAGGTTATGTCCTGAGTGGTTTTCTTTCTTTGCTTCAAACTTTTTCATTGTCTTCTACCCTGAGTGTCTAAATTAAGAGTCCATGTCCCTTCAAGAGTCCTGTTCCCACTATCTACATTTCTATTAATTGCTAAGTAAAGAAAGTTCAGTTCACTAAGCTGTGCTTTTGTTTAGCTTCTTTCTCTAGATTTCCTTTGCTTAACTGTGGATAACGACTGAGGTTTATAAGAGAAAAACTAATTTTTATTGCCCTGAAGTCCAGTGTAACTATGATCTCTCAGAAGCAACCTCCTGTGTTTAAAGCATTTATTCCGAAATCTTCAGTTGTAATCCTGACTGCCAGTAATTTTTTTCTGTGTTGGGATTCTCATCTGTAAAGCTGAGTAAATTAAACTGATCAGATAAACGATTCATACATAAGCTCACAATTACTTTGTGATTGCAGTGCTCTTGGAAAAAGCAGCTGGGATACAAACATTAGCTTGCCTTCTCCCCTTCCATTAACTTTTCACTCTAAAAACTCACCACAGGGGCATCAGGGACTGGAGCAATAAGCTTATTGATTATTGTTGCTACTTTGCTCTCTTCACCTCTTGGCACATGCTGCTTCTGCCCAGAGAAGGCAGTCACATCCCTGAATGCTTCATTAGGATTAAGAAAGAAAATGAATCAGTTCCTAAATTATATTTTTTCTAATTTATGCTGGCTATTCTCTTATGTCTTTACCAAGAGTTTAAATCCTGGGTTATAGAGGCTAATGGAGCTGTATCTTACAACTATTGCATTCACATCTAGCTCTGGGCTCCTCAATCAGCTATTGGATTGAGGGGCAAAAAGTCATAGTTCTGGTATTACATGGTTTGGGGTGATTAAGACCTGAAATATGATGGCAGCCTGGGCTAGAATGGTAGTTATGGAGGTGGAAAGAAGGAAACCATGCACAGAATATCAGTAGGAAATGACTGAACTCAGAAATTGACTACATGTGGAGAATAAGAATAAAGTCTAAATGAAAGCTGCTGAGGTTTGGAAGCCCAATGACTGTGAAAACAGAGATGCCAGTGAAAAAGACAGATTAGTTGAGAAGGGAATCTGGACTAGAGGAGAAGATGATGGATTTGGTTTCAAACATATTGAGTTAGGGTGTTGATAGACAGTGTCCAACAGGCAATTAAAGAGATAGCACTGCACCTCAAGAAGAAAGACAGGGTCAGATATTCAGTCATTGCTCCAAAGTGGTAGTCAAAGTAAGATAAGCAGTGGGGCCTGATGGGACAGCTATCCATTGTGATTAACGAATGGATATTTCAGGCCAGAGACAGCCTATCCCAAAACATGCTTTCTTCCTCCCCAGTTTATGAGGATCTACAAAGTCTTATATCCCAGGGGTCCAAATAAGAGCCTGACCCACTTAAGTTAGTTGTGTACAGTTCAATGGTAAGGTTAATGGGGGAGAGCACAGGCCTTGATCCTTGTGCAGGACAATGACTTTCTTCATCCCATGCCCATAGCCTGCTTCTCTCCATTCTCTTAGTCCAGCTAGATTACTTACAGATGGCAAGGTGAACTGGGTGCCAAAAGTTGAGGTGGGTGGCAATTATTGTCAATCCAGTTCCAAATGGTTGACAATAGGTTGACAAAAACACCTCACAAGAGTATAATCAATGCTGCTGTCATCTTGGTATAAGGAGGGCAGCCTGGCAGATGAGCAAAACTGAGCTTTAATCTTTGGAATTTCTTGCACCTCACATCTTTTCCTTTTTGCTCCCCTTTACCAAGGGCTATGTATAGGTCAGGGGCTATGCCATCAATAGTACTAAATTCCACTTCTATTTTTTCTGCATGATGCTCTTCCTGTTTCCCACTGTCAGTCTTTTCACTGTGCCTCATTAGTGGCACCCTCAGCCATCCTCTTTGGGCATTATGGGTGGAAAAGACTGTCACAGCTAGAAGAATTACCACAGTCTGGGGTGGGGGCAGCTTGTCTGGGAGCAAATCAAGGGCTTGGACAGCCAAAGTATCTTCCCCACTGAATCACTTAATTTTTCTGGGTTTCAACTTCCTCATGTGTGTGTCCTATTTCTTAGGACCATAGCATTCTTTTGAAAATTATAAAATATTGAACAATTTACTCACTAAAAATCCTTTTACTGTGTGTTTTCTGTGTGCCCTTCATCATTCTGGGCCTTGGGAATACCATGATAAGTGTGACAAGGTTCCTACCCTCAAGTGACCCAAAGACTAGTGGAGGAAACAAGCATGTAAACAGATATAAAACATAATGCACCACATGGCATAAAGCCAGTGTGAGATAGTGCTAGGGAAATAGGAGTGACCACCTATGCTTGGGGGCATCAGGGAAGCAAAGGTAAAGCTGAGTTACTATGATAAAAAATTGTGATTTTTTGTTTCCTTTAAAAGTTGTTGATCGACAAATACAATTAGGGTTATAGGTATTTTCACAAGATAGAATGAAATTATGCCTATCTTTAGTTTGAAACACTTATTTCCCAACAGTGGCTCATAGACTTAATCATACATTGCAACCACCTGGAGAACTTATAAAATGCAGATGGCTGGATCACTGTCCCCTGAGTTTCTAATTTGGCAGGTCTCCGATGGGGCCTCAGCATTTACACTTCTAACAAGTTCCCAGGTAATGTTGATGCTTGCTGGGCTAGGAAGCACACTTTGAGAATTGCTGCCTTAGAAGAAACTTGAGACAGCCACACACAGTAGCAACAGAGATAACAATGAGTCGTATCCATGGTCCCTGATTTCCAGACAATGCAATTAGAATCTGCTGGATAAAATGCCCTCACTATACTACTCCTGAGTCAGAAAAGAGTAGGGCATATAGGGCTGCGAACATCCCTCTCTAGAGAAGCTCCTCTTTCCTGGGGAAGTGGCAATTACTGCAACACCACAGAGTGGAGCTCAATAGCAGGTGAGACAAAAATTGGATCCGACAGCATTAATTGAACTTGAAGTTCTATTTACTGAAAATGATCTGCCATAATTAAAAATTCACAACTGGAACCTAGTTTGTGAACACTGTATATTAGGAAATCCCCAGAGTAGGCCAGAAGAATCTCAGTGAACTTTTAAATGAAAAGCCAAAGAGGTCAACTACTGTGGCAAGAATTAGCACACAGAGAAAAAAGAAAATTCAGTTAGCCCATTTACTTGGAAGTGAGATACTGACATTACACTGCAGAATAATATGAACCAAGGGTGTTAGGGTTTGGGGCAGGGAAACTGATCATTAATTCAGTTCTCTCTCCCTGGTAAACTCACTTTGTGTTTACCTCCTACCAAGTATGTTCTTTTTTAAAAAAATACTTTATGTGTTTTTATTTTTTTTACTGAGTATGTTTTTACATGATTTTCAAGAATGTCCACTCTGTGTGCACATTATATATTAAATTCTTTAAAAACAAAGGTAAATTGTGTTTATATCTGCTCACAGTTTCTTGTAACATCTGTCATACAGAACTTTTTCAATACCTGTTGACTGACAACCATCCTGATAAATTTAGCTCCTAACATGTTTGTTCAATTGAACTGACTGACTAATGCATATTAAGAGAGGTTTAGTAACAGAGTCATGAGGCTTTGTTTTTTTTTTGTTCAAATAACTTATGTCAGAACACACTATATGCCTAAAAAGTCATAGTACCATTTCTGAGCTCCAGTGCCCACAGATATGAAACTCAAATAGGGTAAAACCAGGAGTGGGAGTGGGAGTAAGGGTAAAACCAGAAGTGGGAGTAAGCAACTTTGGAGAATGGCATTGCCAAACTAATTTGGAAGCAACTCTGAGATTGTGGAATGAATATGAGTGCTGGAATTAGGCAGAGCTGGGAATTAGGTCGTGTTCTGTCTTTGTCATAGCTGGACTAGAGTATCTTGGACAAGTTGAGTCACTGAGGCAGGCTGGTCTTGCCTGACAAAGATCTATGATTTTAACACTGGGGCTTTAGGGCACCAATTCTGTAGCTACATGTTGGTGTCCAAGGCCAGGAACATTCAAATAAATATATTCTTGTTGCTGAACTCGGGATCTTAAGTACTTTTCTAAGGGGGTGAATGTATTAGAAATTTAAAAGTGCAGCTGGCTCCTTAGAAATCAAGTAGAAGGGCCATGTCAACAAGGGTGTTGAAAATGCTTCCTGAGGTAGTAAGAAAAGTTCTCTTCGCTATGATCCAATGTGTCTCTTAGCAGCCCTGAGCTTCTACAGAAAAAGTTTTTACACTTTTATCTCAAAACTTATATGTTCTCACTTTTAAACTGCTCAAGCATCACTCATTTAGTTGTCAGACATTTGTATAAATGCATGCTATTTCTAAGTAGGGTCTCCTTTGCAAATATCATCTGTTCCATGATGTGTACTATTTCTAATTTTTTTTCTAAATGAAACTTAATAGCTGGCCTGTTTCTGTTGTGTTACAGTTTGGGAAACTGAGAACTATTTTACTCTGTGTGTTCATAAAAGACTAAATTCTAAGAACTCATGGAAACAAAACATATCTTGTTCCTTGTCACCCACTAATCACTGTCAAATGCTAGACCTTGTATAATTTATAACAATATACTTCTATCCATGAATATGACTTTTAATAACAGCATAGCTTAACTCAAGATTCCTGGCTGAGCCAAATATTGAGGCTCTTTATTGAACATACTCCACCCCAATCAAGATAAAAAGTCAAACAACTATTGTGCTAAAAGGGTCCTTAGAAGTAGGAAAGTAAGATCCAGAGAGAAGGAATATATTCAAGGATGTGACATTAAATAAATAATAGAACTTAGCTGGTATCTAGCAAACAGGGCCAGAACTCCCACACAGTAGAGAAAAAGGCAAGAAGGCTTAGGACCAAAGATGAGGTAACATGGATAAATTGTGGCTCCTTTGGCCAAAATTAGTAGTAAAAGCAATAGTGGGCAGTATCTTTTTCTTGTGGGGGCAGGCAGAGCATGTGGGAGAAGATGACAGGTTAAGTTTGTGGTTGTGTTGTGTTTTGACTGCCTGTGGGTCCGCCAAACAACATGTTTGGTTGACAACTGGACATATGGATACAGAACTTAGCTGGATATACACATCTCAGCTAACGAATGGTCTCCAGATTAGGGAATCTGAAGTTAAAAACTTCAGAGTAGAAGAGATTACACAAAGAGAGCATGTAAGATGAGAAGAGAAAAGCCTTGGAAGAAGGTTAAGAAAAATAAGCTATAGTGGAGAAAATGGTCTCCTGCAAACTAAAAGAGAAACTGGATCTAAGGACATGAGTGTTGCAATCATAAGAGACTCATTTGCTAATTACAAGGCAATTTTGTGTCTTGGATTCCTAGCTGCTACATGTTGCTTTCTCCTCGTGTACTTTCTGATTAGTTGTGGTCTTTCATCAGTCATGTTATCCTTTATAATGCCAAGAGCATTTGATAGAGAATAAGCCTTCTTGATCACATGCAACCTGTCTCATCAATTCCTGGAAAGGATGTTCTGATTTATGCTGAAGAAAGCATCTTACATCAAACAAATCCATAATTATAGGCTGCAGACATATTTTTCTCAGTTTAGCCTTATTTATTTTCAGCAAAGATCAATAAAACAAGAAACTGTTTCAGTGTCTAAACAAATGAAGGAACTTTACTAAAGTTTATGCAAATATGGTTGTTACACTCTCCCTAGGAAACCATTAGTCTGATTTTCATGATTGTTCTGTCTTGTATTATGTGTAAAAATCAGAAATGGGCCTTACTGCTCTCTACTTGGCTTTAAAACTTCAAAAAAGCCCTGGCTGGCGTAGCTCAGTGGATTGAGCGCGGGCTGCGAACCAAAGCATCGCAGGTTCGATTCCCAGTCAGGGCACATGCCTGGGTTGCAGGCCAGGTCCCCAGTGGGGACCACATGAGAGGCAACCACACATTAATGTTTCTCTCTCTCTCCTTCTCCCTCCCTTACCCTCTCTAAAAATAAATAATAAATAAAATCTTTAAAAAAAAAGTGAAAAAAAAAAAGATCTGCTTTAAAAAAAAAAAAAACTTCAAAAAAAATCTTGGCTCTGGAATAATCAGAATTCTAGTCATCTATATGCCAAGACCCACTTCTTTTGCTCTTGAGAAGGCCTGGGCTTCCCATGAGTTACAATATTATCTCTGTCACCTCTTTGCAAAATAGGCTCTATGCTTTGAAATAATAGCCCCCTGGTTCTCCCTAGCCATTAAACAATCAATTTCCTATTTAATTATTTTTTTAAAACCTGCACAAACTGGATGCCCATGCATTTCTCTATAACAAACACTGCAATCACAGTGCAAGATCTCATTGTCTGGGGGCACTTCTTGGGTTACAGAAAATGGAGAAACGAAGAGGTAGAAAACTATAGTCAGTGATAAAAACATGAAAGGCAGAATGACACATTTAAAAGTAAGCTTGTAAAAGTCTAAATGAAGTAAAGAACTAATTCCTTGTAGAGAATAACCTCAATACTGGCCAGAAGTACATTCTACTATGAAAAGAACCTGCCCTATTCCTTACTTCCTTTAACTTTTGTGAGCAAATGACTGTCTTGACTTTGTTATAAAAGGGTACCATGAATATTAAACCACTTCCAGATTCCTCTCAGTGGGGGACTTATGGGTCAGGACACCCCAGTGATGAATTGTAAAGAATAACTCTGTGTGATATAAGCAAATAACTTAAGCTGTGAAGGGGTAGAACCTTCATTAGAGGTCAAGAATGTCATTTATTTATCATGACCTTGCCCATGACCAGTTCTTCAGATAGTTTCAGGAAGGGGAGGGCCCTGGAAGTAGAACAGAAGATTCCAACCAGGGAAAGAAGAGTTGACACTTAAAGGGACACAACATGGCATTTATCTCAGGGAAATCCAGACTTGAGAGGAGAGGCACCCAGAAAGTTGCCTAAAAAGGGATACAAACAATTTTTGTGGCTTAGCAGCAAATTAAATGTGCTTGTAAGAGTTGTTCAATGTTTCTCCCGGAATTTTTTTAAATCATAGATTTTGTGACCTGGTCTTCTGTATGCTAATTATGTTTTCCTTCTCCTTTTTTAGCATGGTTTATTAAAGTCACCTTTGATATTCTCAGCTTGTCTAAGGCTTATGGGAAAATAGTTCAGCATTAAAGTTTCAGAAACCCAAACAGGAGATAAAACACGAGATAGAAGTGTGACCCTCTTACTCTGAAAAAGTTATTGTTTCTTTGAATTCCCTAGTAGGCCTGGATGGGAGTTTTGTTTAAATTAAGGGCAAATCCTTTACTGCCTCCTTGCCATGTTGTCAATCCTCAGCCAAGCCTCATCAAGGTGAGTTGTCCAACTGCCCATGATTCCAGAGAAAGTTTATCCAGGGCCTATGTGAGACCCTGAGTTGCAGCAAGTACAGGTTTGCACACTTGGGCCCTGATTCCTCCAGTTTTGGTTTCTGGGCACAGTACAGTCTTTGTTTCCTGAATATCTCTTTTGGAACAGACAGTCCATTTCAAGAAATTAGCAGATAGAGCAATTAATTCTATCAGTTGATGGCCACAAACAGAAAGTCCAAGAAGACACTGACCACAACAATCTTAGCATCAGTAATTGACACAGGTCAGCCAATCCCCATGCTGGAAGGTTCTGGTTTAAATGGAAATTTCCTTCTTGGTGGTTTTATACAACTGGCTTCAGAGATAAGAGAAAACAACAACAGGGAGGTACATGCTGCTCTACATCCCCTGCCATTTTTTCTAATATTTAGAGGCATATACAAATTACAATTAAAGATTTACATATGGAAAAGCATCAAATCTAGTGTGAAAATCGGTCTGTGACTAATTGAGATCAGAGCCAATAGCATGGGCTAGGAAGATTGCAAGTTCGTATTAAACTATCTCAGGCTAGGCCACAGCAATATTATTCTTTGGTAATTTATAATCCACCACTATGCCACATTGAAGGTAGCTTAACCTAAAGTACACCTATATTATGACCCTGGAAAAAGATCAATAAACATATTTTTAAAAGAGAGATTCACTCTCAAAATGTTGGACTGCAGGGTTAGTAAAACTGAGTGCTAGAGCTAGCTTTGAATTTCATAGCAACTGAGGCCATAAGGGAAACATGCTGGGTAATAGCATTCTGAACTTGTGATAAAAAAGGAAGGCATACTCTGGTTTCTCTTCAGATTATGTAAATCTTTTGTCTTTTTTAAAAGGAAGGGCATCATTTTGTCAGGAGAGTCAAACTTATTCCTAGTGCCAAGAGTAAGAAATATTTTTTGGGGGAAATGCAGAAGCATTCTCCACAGGACAGTGTCTTTTATAGACTTTAAAAAGTCAATTTGAGTGGAGTATAACTTCCATACTGTCAAATTCACCCATGTTTATTTAACAGCTGAGGAAACCACATTAGAAGGTAAGTAGTAGCAGCAACCTGTAGGCAGCTAAGCTCATGTAGTGTAGATGAAGCCTTCCTGATGATCTAATTTGACACTGGGAAAGAGGTTGGAAAACATGGAGGCATATGGATTTGAACACAGGCCTTAGACCAATGGTTCCCCAAATCAACTGCTCATTGGACAGCAGGAAGGATTGCTCCTATTGAGTCATCTTTTGTCGGTGAGTTCGCGCCTTCCTTGCCTAGCACGGCTCATCTGCCTGGATCCTGTCCCCACATCAGCAGTTATATCTGGTGCCAACATCTTTTTGGGAGCTAGTGACTTGGCCAAAGGCTGCAGAGAAGCACTTCTCCCTATTTGCCTTGGGCTTCTTTCTAATTCTTTGTTCAGGACTCCTGGGACAGAGCACTCTTGTCAAACTCTACCACCTGTTCTGTTATCATCATCTGCTCCCTTTATTAACGATTCTCCTTTATGCCTCCAATCAATTCCTTGGGGCAAGAGAGTGACTCATCAGCTGAACTGCAAATCCAAGGATTTGGTGCTCTTTGCAGATTTAGAGACCACTTTTTTCTTTCTTGCCCCTAGGTTTTCAAGGAACAGAATAAAGAAATAGATTCCTTTCCCCAAAGGCATATTCACTTAAAATCAAAGAGAACACACACACAAAGGCACTGGAACAAACAAAAAGCTCCCTCTTTCAAGACTTCAGCAAATTAAAATCCACATTAATTAATTATTTGGCCCTTTAATTTCTTGGATTAAATATAGTGGGGTGATTTTTCATTCTGGCCCAGGTTGTCATGGGCTCAATAATTCACTTAAGGAATTCTGGCATCATGTATTTAGCCCTACATGTCTACAGAGTCAAAAGGAGTAACTCATTAGCAAGTAGAGGTATTAATTAGACTTTTGTAAATTGACACTCATGAAGATGCTAGTTCCATCCAGATTGTTGGAAGAACTAGGCTCAGAGATACTTGGCAAATGAAATGACAGTGTAGGTGTTGCGACAGTCTTGAAACAAATCTTTTAGTAAGCCTACCAGGGCTTGCTGGTTCTCTTAAAGTTGTCACCCGAAGAAGCTCTATACAGATTCCTAGGATGCTGCTAGCGTTCACAACATTTCTAGAGCTCTTCCCTGGAACTCTCTTCAGAGACAGTTATGAAACACATGATGAATATGATTCATGTCAGACTTCACTTTTGGCCCCAACCATAGGACTCAGCTTGGTCATCCAATTAACACATCAAAATTACCACCTAATGACATTTGACTGATTCCAAAAACTTAATCCACCCTCAAAGGACAAAGATGTTTTCCTACTGAGCAGAGTCAAGAGAACATGCTACATCTGTGAAATGTAGTAACCAGTGCAGCGGCATGAAAACTTTGACCATGTTGAAGAAATCAGCACCCTTTCCCATATATTATTTCTGCTATGTCCATTCCATTGTTTTATTAACTATGGTGCTTTGACATCATTTTTCTTCTAATTAGAAATGAATCCTAATATTTGTACTCCTAGATAAATTTTGCAAGTTTTCTTAGTGGGTAAAGGTGAAATAACCAGATACCAAGCTGAAATGTTACTCCTCCTAACATGTGATCTTTCACTGACTTCTCTAATGGAAATAGTTCTGCTGATGCATGAGGAAATAGATCCATATGTCACTGCCTTCAAAGGTCCATTAAAGATAACATTATTTAAAAGCACATTAACTATCTTAACCAGTGTCAAACAACAACCAGGGAGGTGCAGGAGTTTGAAAACTAATGCAGAGTTTTAGGATGCCAAATAAGAATGTAAATCACAACTCTTACTAATTAAAACTTTGGCCCTTTGATTGCTCCTAGATTAAGTTCACTGTGGTGATTTTTCATCCCTGCTTGGGCTGACACAACAAGCTCAATAATTCACTCTGGCATTCTGACGTCACTTGCTTGGCTCTGCTTGTCTGTGGAGTAAGGAGAAGTATCTCATTAGGGAGTGAGAGGTATTAGTTAGACTTTTATAAATAACGACTCTGAATGATGTTAGCACCTGATTTTATCCAGACTGTTGAGAGTAGCACCACACGGAGGTTGGAGAACCAAGGCTCTTTTTCTAAGCCAATACACCAGTCCCTTAATTGATTGGCATGCCTCCATTCATAGAAACAGAAAATGGGGCAAAAAGAAGGCAGTCTCATCACCTGACTTCAAAGAATAATGATAGGGATAAGTGAGAAATGGCAGATTATAATAATTTAATTATTTTATAATAAATATGTAGTGATGATTCTGATTTTATCCTCATTATAGTAGTGTAAACCTTATTTTACAAGCTCACAGCTCAAATTACTATTGTTTCAACAACCCACTTACCACCTGCTTTGACAAAGCTCCAGTGATACAAAAAATGTCTGTTATGTGCTCCTGACTCTCAAAGGAATTACTTTACTGAGTTGTGCTATTAAATTCTAAGACAGTCAAATGAGCCTTCCTCCTTGCCCTGTGTGACTCGATCATGATACATTTAGGAACAATAAAGAATAATTAGTTCCAACAGCCTGGTTTTATGCATCCCTCATATACCAATAGATGTTCTCTGTTGTGCCCACTGTATTTGCAGTTTTTCTTTCTCTGCCAGTCTTGGGACACTTTTGCCCTGATGCCTAGATACCCTCTATCCAATTGTCATCTCTCCTTGGGGGTCATCTAGAACAGGAGTTGATGACAGGTCTTTTGGGAACTCAACAGGAGGGAGGGTTTGTATGGACCTTCTGACTTATTACTTTGTCCTGGCAAGAGGCAGGATGATGAAAAAGGACAGCCAGTGAGCCAGGGCTCATTTGGATGTGTAAGTTCTATTGTGTTTTAAACATCTGACCTAAAGCAAGCCTCATTATCTTATAGTGTTGCTTGGTTTAATAAAGGCCCTTTCTGAATAAACCATTGAACCTAGAGGCAATATAAAAATTCCAGGCCCATGAAGGACACTGTTCTGTGAGGAGAGGGGAAAATCAATGGAGTGTGATGGCTGAGGGATCAATAATTCTCTGAATGAATTTCATCATAAGTGACACTCCTTTGGGATAAGAAAGGACTGACTGGAAATCATTCAAGGTTATCAACTGAACAACAGTATCTAGAATGTTCAGGTGAATCAGTTGGAATTTAAACCGATGCTCATACAAGAAACCACAATGAAAGCTGCATTGTTTGTAGCTTGCCCGAACAGATGATACCGGTCCACATTTCTGAAAATCCTCATATGAATCCTCAGTCTAGTAACCAGATCCATCAGCAAATGGCTATGTTTTGATTCCAGAGAAGCCTCCTGAAAGGCAAAATCAAGCTGGCTCTGATGACTATAGTGGAGCATGAAAGCCAGGGGATGGGGGTGGGGGGAACTTTTTCTTAGACTTCACAAGAGCCGAAAGCAAGAGAGCTATAGAAACACATGAAAAAATGGCAAGATTTCCAAAATAAAACATAACTGGAAATGAAAGGTCATAATTGTATTAAGCTATTGATTTGAAATATGAGAAATAATGGGAAAATTACAAAGTTCTTATTAATCTAGTTCAAAGAGGTAGTGATGGACATGTGAAGCTATAAAGATCTTGACCTTGATAGCTAAGAGAATAAATCTCAATTAGGGACAGAATCTGTCCTTTTAGATCTAAGTTACAGATAATATGGGTGCTTAGGGAAGAGGTAGAAAGCAGAAAACTGCCTTCACTGTATGGGCTTAAATGACAGCTCTTCAAAGCAAAATATATCTTTAAACTGCATGACACATGATTTATAGGTTGAATTTTCCAAAGTACAAAATGTGCTTTCCCAACCTTCCAGTGCTGAGCTTTGGCCTCTTCATTTACCTCCTGAGCTTCTATCTCCAATCAGGATCAACCTTCCTTCATCCTTAGTGATGAAATTCAGAAAAAAATCTTTAAATGAGTATTTAGGTTCTTTCTTGAATTTCATTATTTTAAAAATGCCCTTGGAAAGACCAGTTTTGTATGGCGCCTCAATGGGCTATGCCATAGTGAATAGATGAGTAATTAGCAAGAAATCAATACAAACAAAACAAGTGCCTGTCCCCACAACCTGCCCAACAGCAAACATGTTGCTTGTAGAGGTTTTATAATCTATAGCAGCTGTCCCCAACCTTTTTGGCACCAGGGACCAGTTTCATGGAAGTCAACTTTTCCACAGACTGGGGGCAAAGGGGATAACTCAGGCGAGCTTTGGTTGGGGGACAGGAGGTGGAGCTCAGGCTCTCACCAGCCCCTCACCTCCTGTAGTGTGGACTAGGGGTGCAAGGTAGAGAAAGGAGGCAGAGCTCAGGTGAGCTCCCCTGGCATTAGGTTCCTAACAGGGCTAGAAGTGGTTGGAGACCCCTGATCTATAGCTTAAAAAAACTTGTGAAAATTGTATTTTCAAGTTGCTGATTTAACCACTCATGTTAAAGCTATAGCAAATTGATACAAAATGTATCTTCACCCAGCCTGCAGACCCCAAATTGCTTGCTGCTGGTTACAGGAGGTAGGTCATTACAAAGGGCAAATGATAAAATTTCCTCTTAACCTCATTTGGGATTATTAGGAAACTTAACGTATAAGAAAATTTAAACATCTGACCTAACTCTATAGAACACAATTTATAATTAAACTGTATTTTTATGGAAAGAGCCTGATAGTAAATATTTTCAGATTTGCAGACTCTGCTGCTGCTGCACAAAAGCAGCCATAGACAATACATAAACAAATGGCAGCTTAGTTCCAACAAACTTTATTTACAGACATTGAAATTTAAATTTCATATAACTTTGACGTATCATAAAATATTTTCTTTAATTTTTTAAAACCACTTGAAATAAGAGCACTATTACCTTACAAGGTATGCAAAAACAAACAAACAAACAAACAAATAACATGCAATGGAGTGAATTTGGCTTGGGGCTGTAATTTGCTTGCTGACTTCTGAAGGAAAACCCAAATCAGCAACTACCCTAGGAAATGGAAAGTATCTTCAGTGCCCCAACATACTATCTTCCAAGCAGAAGCTCTTCAAGATTTGGGTGTTTTATGTTCAAATATCAGCTGTTTACCCTAGCAAATCTATGGCTTTGGAAGAAATATTGACTTTTGTTCGTTCCAGTCCCATACTGTGGTTCCTCCTTAGCCTCATCCCTTTCTTTCTGAACTTTTTGCCTTTACCTTCTCTCTTACATTTTTTCAGTAACCACAGTTTCTTTTAACAGTGTTTTTAGCATTGAAGAGAAGTATGTGGAAACCCATTATCAATATTTACTCCTAACCTAGAATCTTCCACTGATGTGTCCTCTAGAGCTGTTTGCTGTACCTTAAGTCCATTCTAATTCTGAGACGGTTTTATTTCACACCCAAAATATTTTAATGTTTTAATTCATAAATCCTTTTGGAAATGAAAAG
This sequence comes from Trachops cirrhosus, assembly GCA_028533065.1. Lineage (NCBI taxonomy): Eukaryota > Metazoa > Chordata > Mammalia > Chiroptera > Phyllostomidae > Trachops > Trachops cirrhosus. The sequence goes on from CM052552.1 coordinate 19,315,456, forward strand.
AACACAAAAACCTTCCTCAGTCTTTTTTTTAAAAAGGAATTTAAATTCCTCTTCGGAAAAGAGATCCAAATCTACAACAGACTGTCATTTAAAATGCCACCTGTAAAGCCAGTGACAACACTGGCAGTATTTCTGACAGATGTTATGGTGAAAAGTACTGTGAAAACTATAAAGTACTATGCAAGTGTTAGCTAGAGTTGGTGGTATTATGCCAAGTGTCAAGGATGCCAACCTGTCAGAGTGAATTTTTGTGAAAATGCCAGTGTTATTACAGAGCTACTGGAATTGTTTCCAAGGGGTAGAACACCTGGGTTATAGACCCATTTATAGCTCTGTTACTGCTGATGAGTAAACAAAGACAAAGAACAAGTCACCTGTCTTCTGTGAGCCTTCATCCTCATTTTATAAAGACGAATGGTTTGGAAAGATCCTTAAGGATAATGTTGTAATTTCTAAGTGTTTTGAATTGGAAATGATGACACCAGAGAAAAGTGAAGCTTGTAACCTCTTAATGTCAGAGAAATGACCAAACATCTCAAGCTACACTTGGTCTGGTTGTCCCTAGGCATAATAGAATAGGCTATATAGTTGTACTTTCCTTGCACAGTAAGTTGCTTCATGTGACATTATTGCCCAGTTGCTGCCAGTCTTTCCAAAATTAAATCTAGATCTTATAATTTATGACTATTTATTACCCATCTGGAAGGTTAAGCACAGTGCAGTCCCAGACAAGAAAAAGTCAATAAACCCTAAGGTTGTTTTATGGAAACATGTATCTCTATGGGCTGTGGTATTTCAATGCCTTTGGCCTAGAATAAAACCATCCAGGACAAAAACTACTTTCAACAAATCAAACAGCAATAGTTCTCTCAGGGTTTTCTCTTTATTCTTCACCTTGAATTCAAGACAGTTTCTCCTTCATTCTGTTAAAAGTAAACCTGTTCCCCTTCACTAGGCAAATCTTAATAAGTTACATATTTTTACCAGTTCCATGTTCCCTGGGTGTCTTGTCTTAGTCTGGCAAGGTACAAGACAAGTGATCCATATGTGAGGTATAAAGAGGCATTGTGGCTGGCATGCATTGTTCTCTCATTTCTGCACAACTCAAAAGTACTGGCTAAACCCCTTGAGGGGATAAACAACAGGAAAAGCATCTGTTTTCAGGTTTGTTATTTGGGCTGGGGGAGGCAGGAAAGCTAGTGTTTATAGAACAATTTATGGTTACAATTTCAACAGTTGATTACTTGATTTCTTAATTCAGCTCCTAATCACAGATCAAACACAGGTTCCAATAATGAAGTAATTTTAGACATGATTACAGTATCCTACTGAGGGCTTTTGCCTTGGAACAAGGAGCTCTCATGCTCAGTGTAATAGGGATCAGGACAAGTGATGGGATCGCAGGTCTTCTGCCCAGACAGTACAAACCTTTGGACTAGAACTGTGCCCCCTTTCCCACTGATAGTTGTCCCAGAAAAGTAGTAACTTTTGAAGTATAAACCCATTCCCTTCTTCCCTCAACACTATGCCAGTTTTCTTTAGACAAATCAGCTATTTTACCCCTCCCCTGCTCAATCAACTTACATGGCCCCTTATTGCCTAAGAAATCAGGTCTACACCTCAGCATGACTTTCAAGACCCTTCATGATGAAAGCCAACCTTTCATCATGCCCTTTCTAGATCTCCCATGCTTCTCCTTGCTTCTGGCTGTTTACAATTCTGCTGCTTCTGCCTGGACTACCCTTCTCCATCTTCTCCACTCAGCAAACTCCTGCTTCCCTTTGAAAACCTATAGTTGTTGCCTTTACTATTGTGTTGGCTTCTACACAGCCCCAGGCAACATTAATCCCTTTCTCTTGGTTCCATTTTGTTCAGATCTGATTATATCACATTGAATCATAACATATGCCTACATGTTTACCTTTATTTCCAACTTCTGCAGACTATGGGGTTTTTGAGGGTACATGAACCATGTTTCATGTCTGCGTTCTTCCCACCTCTTTTATATCTAGGCCAATTGACACTCCAATAATGTTTTTAATGAGTCTGTATGGCATATACTCATAATTGTTTATTATGCATTTGATTTATAGCAGAGGAAAGTCACAAAAGACCCCCTTTCATAGGCGTATGGAGTAACCTCAAAGGATGGTAGAGCAACTACCTATTCCTGGCCACATTTATGACCCTGTCACTTTTCCCATATAGGTAAATGTCTCACATTAAGATAAGCATGGTAGACAGCAGAGTAAGGCAGTGCAGCTCCTAGGAACTGACCCTAACAATAAGGTCAATAGGTTACAAGTCACAATCACTTTCAGGAAGTAGAGGGTTTGAAGTCTATAACTCTGACATTTGCAGAGAGGGGTTACTTAACAGTAATGCTAGAAATGGGAGCACAGTAATGCCAAATGGGAAGCCAAGACTTCCCAGTTATTGACTTAGAGGCCCCTGCAAGCCCATGCTGCAAAAGTGACCATCATACAGTTCTCAGACAGCAAAGGAAAAGAGCATTTACTGCTGGTGTCACAGGTTCTAGGAATAAAGAGTTTCAGGGGAGGCCAACTTTTTCTTATTGGTGTTTAGGGAAAGATCTCAGAGGGCAGAGCCTGAAAGAGAGAGCAACATGTAAAAAGTAAAGCCATCTTATACTTGTGCTTAAATGTCAGCACCACAGTTAAATAAAGGAGAGGAAATAAAGGAGATGAAGGTTAAACTCAATTATATTTATTGGGGGAATCCATATTAAATATATTTTTACCACCATCTGAGTGTTAACTATATGAACACTGCTAAAGGCATTAAGATTTTGCTTAACCCCAAGGGATAGCTTTTGAATGTATAATAAATAATCTTTCCAGTGTCCCTAAAGGAAGGATTTCAAAAAAAAGAAATGAGCTAGTTAATAAACAAACAGAGACTGTCTTATCTCCCTAAGAGACCTAGGGTGGTCTCTTGCTTCCATCTCCCCAACCTTGTATGGACCAAAAACCTCTAAATCACATGTTGGTATTCAGGGAATGGGTTTGCAATGAATATCCAGGTCTTATTTTACAACTATGTTTCCTGGCAAAAAAACAACCCTGAGGTAGCTGTTACAACATTCAGCAATTTAATGTGTTTTAATGTAACCAATTATTTAAAACTAAGGTTCATGCCCTCATTCCACAAACATTGAGAAAAAATTTACTGGATTTCAGGCACTATCCCTAATGCTGGAAACACGAGGATGAATGAGACAACAGCACTGAACTCAAGCAGCACACAGTCTAGTAAGGGACGTGGAAGTTAGAAAACAAACTGTCTCTTCTTCTACTACTTGACTGCAGCTGCTCTTTCAAAGGTCATCAGTGTCTGCATGCTGGCCAAGTCCAGTGGACTCTTTCTAAGAATCAGACTTCTTGGCAATCTAATTCTTATGACATTTGAGGAAAGACCTGATTGAATTTAAGAATCAAGCCCTGTAAATATCTAAGGAAAAGCTTTCCAGGCAGAGAAAGAAGCAAGTGAAAAGTTCCTGAGGTAGCAACAGTCCTGGTATATTTAAAGTATACCCAGGAGACTCATGTGACTAGACAGGAATGGGCACAAAGCAAAGCAATAAAATATGACATCAGAGAAGAAACAGGGGCCAGACTGTATAGGGCCTTCCCAGCCACGGGTAGGCCTCAGTCTTATACTTTTCATGAGAAAAGTACCACTTTAGGGTTTTGAGCATGTGAGTGACAAGATATTAATTAACATTTTTAAAGGATCATCAGCTTGGCTACTGAGTAAAGAACAAGATACAGGAGACCAATGGTGGAAACAAGGTTACTGGCCAGGAGCCTTTTAAAGCAGCCCATGTAAGAAATGATGGTAGCTTGGATGAGGATGGTCAAGGAGATGGGGATGAGAAGTGGTCAGATTCCAAATAGTTTAAGAAGGCAGAATAGAAAGAATTTGCTAATGCGTTAGATGTGGCCTGGGAGAAGAAAAGTAATGTGATAGACATGCTGAGGACTTTCGCCTGAGCAACTGAAAGCATAGAGTTTCCATTTACTGAGGTGAGAAAGATTGTGAGAGGAACAAGTTTTGGGGAAAAGTCAGAAGTTTGTTGGAGGGGGCAGGTCAAATATGATATATCAATTAAGCTTCCCAGTGAAGATATGGAGTGGGATGTTGGTTATACAAGTCTGAAGCCCAGGGGAGAGTTCAGGCTGGAGATGCACATGGAAAGCAAGCCTGTCCCCAGCCTTCCAACATCTTCTCCAAGGAGGCTCCACATGACTCAGCTAACATCATCAGTCACTTGGAGTAAGAACATGCTTGCCCATATCCAGCCAGGCCTCCTCAGCTTCTTACTCACACATCATATGCCAAACTTTTTCTCAGGACTCACTTGATCTGCCGAAGTAGGGGTTCTAGTGATTGCATGAGCCACTTATCAAGGTAAAAAGTGATAGGTGCAATATAGGTTCTGTTATTTTGATGAACTATCTTGTACTGAGGAAACACATTTTTTATGGAGTTACTTTTAACATGTGTTACTGGCATCAGAATGTAAAGAGCTGCATAAATTCAAAATGACATCTTAGGTGTCACAGAAACTTCTCAAGAAAATAACCTCCAATCAAATTCAGCTGGAGGTCAACCTACTATCAGGCCATGCACCCTCAAGCTAAACTCTTGGGCTATTCTTTTAGAGGGAGATGATAAATTGTAGGCAGAGCAAAAAAAAAATCATGTTTTGTTTTCTGCCAAAAACCAATGAAAGTAAAATAAACCAGATACTAAATCCTGTCTGAAGCCTCATATTTTTGTTGCACTCATTTTGTCTACTAAGTACTTTATTAGCTTGTTACTAAAGTCATTCTATGGCTGGAATTAGTACTTGATAAGTACTAATTATCTTCATTGGTTCTCCAACTATGCAAACAAGATTCACAAAAGTTTAAAAGTACTAAAATTTGAAAGACTGGAAACATAGTATACTAAAAAATATCCATAGAACTTTAGAAACATAGATAAGTATCCAGATAGAATGTTGAGGGGGAAAATCCGTTCAAGTTTACTCACCATCAAGTGGTAAGAGTAGCCACTCTCTACCCTTCTCTCAGAGAGGATATTCGATTGGGGGAGCCGAGGTTATGGTTATATGTACAAAGCCTGACATCTGAGTTCTCCTTCCATTTGGACAGCAAAAGCCATTTACAGATCCTCACACAACTACTCTTCTGAGCCTCTGGAGGAAAGAGAGATGGCCAAGCCAGTCAGAAAATGACTCAACAGTGGCCCCTGGAAAGGTGGGCTAGTGCCAAGCAAAGGAAAGCTGCCAATTCCTCAGATCACCATGGCAACAGCAGAAGTGATTGGATGATTTTGGAGTTTGGCTGGTGATCTCTGTGATTCACAGTCCACTGATCCACTATAATTTTAGTCTTCTCCTGTTTTTGTTAAGCTACATATGTATGCATGTGGCCAGTCTGTCTGTTTGCATGACTACCTACCTGCCTGCCTTTTCATTTACCCAAAAGAAAAACTAGAGAGTTGTTAAGTTCCATAGAGTCATCTTCTAGCTCACCCCTTTCATTTTACAGTTGAAGAAACCAAGACCCTGAGAGAAGTGACTTAGCCAAAATCTTACCATGAATTTAACAGAGTTGGAATGCAATCCTAGGTTAGCTTGTTTTCAATTCTTGATGTCCATACATCTCTGGCTCAGCCTCTTCCTACTTTGTCTTTCTTTATCTCTGTATTTCTTCTCCTGTCTGTGTGTTTATTTCTGTCTCTCTCACATACAGAAGCTTTGGGAAATTTATCTTGGTTTGGTATGTACCCTACTTCTTCATCATTTTTTCTTGCAAGTGATCACATCCCTATCACACAAATACTTAGTCAAACCCTATTACTTTAATGCATTGCTTCAGCTGCAAGCATTTTTTCATGTTTTGGTAACACCTCCTTTGGCTAAAGCAGGTCAAACAAAGCTTACTATTCCACAGATGTTGCTTTCACTTCTGGGATTATTATAACTAGGAATCTTAAGGCTAGTTTCTTAAATTAATTTTTATGCTACTTCTTCTACTCCCAAATTGACCCTGACCTTAGAGAATTTGAAATACTATGCATATTTCCCCATGACAAATTGAGAATCCACTTCTAATTTGATCCATACACTCCAATGTAACCTGTTAATAGTAAAAAAAAGAAAGAATATTGTTTGTTTTCTCATTCCCAATTTTTAAAAATAACAATATAATCCATTGCATATTATATACACAATAGCTTTCCATTTGAAAAGTCCCAAAAAGAGAAAGAGAGAACTCTTTGGAGGTTTTACAAATCCTGTAGAATGTGACTTGCCACTTTCCATTTTCTTTGAATTATGGGAAGCAAAATTAACATATCAAGTCTGATGGATATTCTTTCCAGTTTATTGTCTGTTTTAGATCATAACCTCCCAGAAGACAAGACTATCTTAATCCTCTTCTCAGTGCCTATTCAGTGTCTGAGGTAAACAGACAATGAATCTGTGCTTTTGGCTCAGCAGCGGTTGCTGCTAGAAATACAACTGGTGTTGCAAAAAGAAAAGAAAATCAAGGCTGTATCTGCACAACAGGTGAGCTGAAAGTAATTCTGACCCAGTCTGGTTCTACATTTAAAGAGAAACTTCAGAATATTTCCTACAAAACCTACTTATTTTGAAGCTAGATCTCACCATTCTACTTGCCTTTAAAAATGGCAAATAAATCTATGTATACATGTAAATCATGCCAAGACTGCAAAGAGATTTATCTGAGGTAATGAAAATGAGCACACCTGCTCCATCATTTGCTGTAGCAACTCATAGAATAGGTCCCTCAGTAGCTTCTGACCCAACAACCTCAACCTAATGCAGACTATTTTTAGCACCAATGGCATACTATTAGCATGCACCTTATTCCATCAAAACACTTATTTCTGTCTCCCCAGTTCAACTGTGAGTACCATAAAAGCAAGATCTCTCACTGATTCACATCTGTACTTCCAAGTGCCTGGCATAGTGTTTGGCAGAACAGTTAGTTGTTCAAGTGCACACCTATTGAGTAGATCAATGCTTCTCAAAGCAGGGAGCTAAAATCACACTAAAGATTCACTTAAACAGCAATCAGTGGATTCCTCCCATTTTACAAAACCATCTTCATTTTAATAGCTCTCCTTTTCTGCAGGCATAATCAACATTTCTAGAACATATGAAATCATTAAAGGGAATTATAGAGACCACATAAATTAGTACAGGAAAAAGCACACAATGCATTTTCAGATCTCCTATCATGGCTTCCTTTGTCTTTTCAAATTCATCTTAGCATTGTTACTTATACATAGTTTCTCTTTTCATAAACCCAAATTGATTGTGTCTCATCAAAATAGTATATTATCATTCTACAGATTTATTTGTTACAAAATGGCATGAAGAGAAGTTCACTGTACTTGGGCTAATAAAATGAAGATGTAAGTATAAGCTGTCTTTATCAAATTTTATGTATTACTATTATATTACAGAGTACAGAATACCTCTAAATGTTCATTTTATATCTCACTTTTAATCCTATGATAATTTTTACTAATATAATAGTTAAGGTACATTTTTCAGTAATAGAAAGGATTGAGCAGAATTAAGGGGAGGCAGGGGAATAGGAACAGTGCTATTCCCACCTACAGATGCCAAAAAGTTTATTGAAGGAGACTGCCCACTGCTCGAGTCCTTTAACTGCATTTAAAAACACAAAAGTGCTTATCAATACTCAGCATAAAATGTATTTTATTGGTACTCAAAAATATTACATTACTTTGGACCAAGATGGAGGCACAAGTGGATACATTTTGCCTCCTCGCACAACCAAAAGAAGGACAACAACAAATTTAAAAACAAAAACAACCAGAACTGCTAGAAAATCGAAGCATGTAGAAGTCTGACAACCAAGGAGTTAAAGAAGAAACATTACAGACTGGTAGGAGGGGCAGAGATGGGCAGCTGGATGGAAAGAATGAGCAGCAAGGCAGTGGCTGGAGGACAGGGCAGGCAAGATGGCAGATGGTAGGAGGAACAACTGGGGAGTGAGACAACTGTACAACCCAGGGTTTCAGGGCAGAAAAAGAAAGCCTCAAAACCTCTGGCTGTAAAAATCTGTGGGGGTTGTGGTGGTGGGAGAAATTCCCAGACTGGCACCAGAGCTTGTTGGAGAGACCCACAGGGTACTAGAGTTTAGACAAATGCACCCATCTGGGAATAAGCACCAGAGGAGCCCAATTTGCTCATGGGTAAAGGGAGAAGTGGCTGAAAGCCAGCTATGAGCCAAGCAAGAAGCATTGTTTCCTCTCTGACCCCTCCCCTACAGACAGCACCACAATCTGGAAACTTGGGTTGCCCTGCCCTGGCAAATACCTAATGTTCTGCTTCTTGCAATATAACAGGTTGCCAAGACAAAGCAATATGGCCCACATGAAAGAACAGATC
>CM052552.1:19324034-19353721 GCA_028533065.1 Trachops cirrhosus
AATAAATATTCAACCAGAAGAATGAAGAAATAAGAATTCAGAAAAATGAGGAGAGACTTAGGAACCTCAGGGACAACTTTAAACATTCCAACATCTGAATAATAAGGGTGCTAGGAGAAGAGAAAGAACAAGAAATTGAAAACTTATTTGAAAACATAATGAAGGAGAACTTCTCCAATCTGGCAAAGGAAATAGACTTCCAAGAAGTCCAGGAAGTTCAGAGAGTCCCAAAGAAGTTGGACCCAAGGAAGCACATACCAAGGCACATCATCATTACATCACCCAAGATTAAAGATAAGGATAGAATCTTAAAAGCAGCAAGAGAAAAGGAGACAGTTACCTACAAAGGAGTTCCCATAAGACTATCAGCTGATTTCCCAAAAGAAACCCTACAGGCAAGAGGGGATTGAAATGAAGTATTCATGAAAGGCAAGGACCTACATCCAAGATTGCTCTACCCAGCAAAGCTATTATTTAGAATGGAAAGGCAGATAAAGTGCTTCCCAGATAATGTCAAGTTAAAGAAGTTCATCATCACCAAGTCCTTATTATATGAAATGTTAAATGGACTTATCTAAGAAAAAGAAAATGATAAAAAATATGAACAGTAAATTGATAACAAACTCACAACTATCAAAACTGAACCCAAAAAAAAGAAACAAACTAACTAAGCAAACAACTAGAACAGGAACAGATTCACAGAAATAGAGAAACCCACATGGAGGGTTATCAGCAGGGAAGAAATGGGTTTAGAATGGGGGAAAAGGTACAGGGAATAAGAAGCATAAATGGTAGGTACAAAATAGACGAGGGGAGGTTAAGGGTAGTATAGAAAATGTGGAAGCCAAAGAACTTGTATGTACAACTCATGGACATGAACTAAGGAGGCGGAATGCTAGTGGAAGGGGGGAGTGCAGAGCATAGGGGAATAAACAGGAAGAAAAAATAAGACAACTGTAATACCATAATCATTAACATGTACTTTAAAAAATATTGCATTAATTACATATAACCTTTATTTGGGGCCAAAATCACTGTCAATCAATTTGGCCTTCTATTCTATTTATGAGACCTGGCTCAATATCATTGTGATGCTTCTAAAAATCATTTACACACATAAAAGATAAAATTTGTCCCCATGGATTTTATTCCAAGGCTCATTCCTTATCTAGCGCCCTGCTTATCTCTTTAATAACATCTGTCACAATCTGAGCATGCTTTGCAGACTTGCTTGCTTTGAATGGGTTATATCTACCACTGGATGTAAGCTCCCTGAGAGCAGAAACTTTATCTGTCTTATCCAATTGTCAAATCCCCTGCACTAAGAACAGTACTAGAACAGTAGTGTGTTATGGCAGGTGCTTAATAAATATATCTGTAATAATTGAGTTAATCAGTGAATTAACAGTAAATACCTGATCACAGTACAAGATAATCACCAAGTTGGAGGTTCCCTCCTGGTTTTCCCATATCTACTGCAGGCCATCACCTATTTCCTTCAGTCTTGATAAGACTCAGTGCCAACCAACTTATGATTGAAGACATGAGCAAGAAGGAATGAATACCTATAGTCAAAATGTGAAACACCTCCTCCTTGAGAAGGGGAAATCAGAGATCTTGTGCTTGAGATTGTAGGACAGAAGGCTGAGAAAGAGGACCATCCTCTAATTAACTTGCTTTCTCTTTGCACTCAGATTAGAAATGTAATGCTTGGTGCTCACATTAAACTATACAATTCATGTGCATTGAATTTAAAATCAACCTGAAGAGTGGATAACAGTATGGGAATTGACTGTGGGAGCTGGGGGTGGGATGGGAGGAAAAAGGCAAAGGGGTAAAATTGGGACAACTGTAATAGAGTAACAATAAAAATGATTTAATAAAAAAGAAGACAAGGGTATTATTTTATTTATATTTCACCATATATTTTTACTAAAAGACACACCGAAGGTATTTATATAGAAAAGAACTAATGAGGCTTACAGAACTTTCCTAGTGAATGGCTTAACGTAAGATTTTATGATTAGTAAGTATTAAATCACATGGCTCTTTAATGATATAACATTGCATGGTTTTCAGAGAATCCTTCTCAGAAAGCTCCCATCTCATTTCATTTTCTCATAAAAGATACCAGCATTTATAATTATAACTATTCTTATGCTCTCTCACTTTATTTCACCCCTTATAAATTTCAGAAAACCCTCTGTGTTTCCCACATAACTAGAAATTAATTCTCACTTATTAGTCAACAAAGGTTATTTGAGCAAAAGAATATCACAGTGGCCACATTCTCCTGCATAGATTCAGAGGTAGGCTATTGTCTAAAAGGTGAATGTGAGCCAGAAAATGACTCCTGCTGAAAGCATCACCTAGTGTTCATTTCTTCCCTGTAGCTTGTATTTCTTTTCATGTAAACAAGGTGTAATGGGCTTAAGAAACTATTTTACCTCATGGATTACCTATGACATTGTCAAATCAATTCATACAAAAGAAATTGGAGAAAGAGTATGCAAAGGCTTTTCATAAAAGTCTCATGTGCATTTACATTTTAATATAGGAACAATCAGTAAAGACCACTTAAAGGCCCATTTATGCCAGTTTACAAAAACTCTGGCATTCCATGACTACATATGAGCAGACTTCTTTTAGGGCTCCTGACAAATTAGTGAGAGCTTTCAGAGAAGAGAAGGTAAACTGTGCCCTGTGGCAAGCAGAAATCAAGTCTGAAATTGTAGACGCCGTGAGAAGAAGTACCAATGTGCTGCCAAATGCCAAATGCCATTTACACATTGTTTCTAGCATACCCATGGCCAAAATTATGAAAGTTGAAAAGTTTTCAAACCACATAAGGCCTTGATGAAGGCTATTTATAATTCCAGTGTCTGTCTGACGAAGTGATGCTGAGCTGTCTAGAAAAATCGATGGAGTAAATTGGACAGTAAGGCAATGAAAGTGAAGGGACAGGAAACCCCATGGTGCTATAGTGATACTCATTTTTTTCCTGTAGGTGCAATTTTAGAATTTCAAAGAAGGGCCATTTGCCAAGTGGGAAATATTTCAAATCTGGAAGGAGAACAGAGATAATCTAGTAATTTCTAACTTGTGAAATACTATTCTCCATTTTACATGCACATAAGATCTCCTGTGATATACAGTTGCCCTACAAATACCCTGGGCAAGGTAGTGAGACCAAACCAATGGAAAATGTTGCAGACAAAAAAAAATCTGGAATAGTGAAACAGAAAGGTAAGGCAGAGGCAACAAATATACCTGGAAAAGGATGGAATGTACTGACTAATTAACATAAAAGACATTTAAATATTTTAATGGAGAATGGGCAATAGCTATAATTCAGAATGAGTTTTAAAGAGATGATGTATACATTTAAATATGGATTCCCAGTCTACATGCACAACCCTCCCTTTCTTCATTTATTTCAATGGAGTCTTGACTTTTGGGCTCTATTTCCAATCCAACCAATCTCTCTTCTTTGTGACTTTGTAAAATGTATCAGGTGGTCCTAAATCTTCCAAAACAAAATGTGCTTTACCTGTTCCTAAGAGATTTTGTTCACCGTCATTGATAAAGTTCCTTGAGAATAATCAATTGCAAGTGCTTGGAAAGAAGTAGCACCAAGAATTAAACAGCAAAAACAGTAAAAAAAGCAAGCAAAAAAGACAAATCAAGGTACTGGACAAAATAGAGTTGAACTGGGTTTTTGACCCAAGTCTGCCACTAACTACTTGTGTGTATTTACATAAGTCACTGTCTTGGTGGGTACCTGTCTCGTTACCTGCACAACATTATGGTCTTTTAAATTAGATCCATACAGGAACTCCCTGGGCTGCCTTCCTCACCTCTTTCCATAAGTTCTATTCTTCATCTAAGTCAAGATCTTATGACTGTAAATCAGACACACACTTTTCAGAATTTCCAAACCCTCTCAGATGCTCTCCTCCTTCAGATTCCCTTACCAGAAAATCACATCCAGGTTTTCTCTGGACTTATAAAAGCTTGCATTCTTAAAATCTAGTCATAGAGCTAACTGATTGATTCTTGCATTTAGAACATGGTCAAGTACTTGAATAATCAGTGGAATAGTGAAACACAGAAAGGAGTCACCAAGGGTATGTTGAATGTTGGTAAATTTCTATCTCTTCTACTTTTTCCAAACCCACCCTTCCTGCTTCCCCATCTTCTTTCACAAAGCCCAATGCAGCAGATGTAGGAAGGGGAGGGGAAGTTAGGGAAGGCTAGCTTTATAACTCCTATTTCAATTCCTAACTGGGTTTTGGCTTGGTGCTAAGGAAGACTGTCATTTTGAAGCCAACTTAGAATACCTTCCTTTGTTTTAATGTTATTTGCTTCTTTTTTGAAGATTTCCCATGGACAAGCTCAAAAGGCAATGAACTTTCAGATGTTCACATATAAGAAGCTGACAATTGTATCTGTGGCATTGAATTGCCCTAATTGGTGGAGGTTAAAACAAGAAGTAATATTTTAACTTCTTGTGACATTTACAATGACTGTAAAGATGGCTTTTGTTGAAACACTTATGCTTAATCTAAGCAGTTCTGGTACACTAGAAAATGTTCCTACACGTCCACTTCATAAAATTAAACAGAAGGTTGGAAAGAAATCTTGGCCTATGTCCCTGAAAACAACTGTACAACTTTAGAGCTAGGAAGAACCTTAGGGATCTTCTACTTTGAACACTGGTTTTAGAGATGAAGAATCAGGCTCAGAGAGCAGAAGTGGCAGGTCTCAGGTCACATGGCCTATTTGCAGCAGTGAAGTCTGGGACCAGGTCTACCAACTCCCAATTCAGGGTTTTTCCCTCTACAAAAGTAGACAAAGCTAAATGCCACCACAGTTGCTAACTTTTTTATGTTTGGGTTTTTCTTTGAACAAGTAGTTTGCCTTGAGTAGCAAAAATGCTTTGTGTAATCAAGTAAAATATTCCTAAAGAATTAGTAGGCTCATTTACATTCTATGACAGGAAAGAGGATGAACTTGATGAATTTTAACAGTGGCAAGGACAAGAAAAGTGTGGAACAGAAGTCTAATAAGCAGTGTGTGTTGAGTTATACTTCAGGACTAACTAGTGGAAAGTGGTCCTATATAGCATGACCAGAAGCAACAAAATTAGAATTCATACCAATTCCAAGAAAGTATTAAATAGAAAAAACAAAAGAGTCCAGACACACTGTTGATGAATTCTGTACAAAACCAATAAAAACAACAAGCAAAATTTACCCTGATCACTCTTCACCATCTGAGATTAACTTGTTCATTAACTTATATACTTGTTTATGTTCCATTTTCCTCCAACATGCACACACACAAACACACATGCACACCTTAAGAAACACAAGAAAAAGGACCTTGTCTGAAACATAGTAAGTGCTCAGTGGATACATATTAAATGAATAAATCTGAGAAAGGTAAAGCAAGTGAGATTATGGTTGATGCAAACCATTAGGATAAAGATATCCATGATTATAAATTCAAGGATGTTTTTATTATTCACATTTCCAGTCAGAAAAAGAGAAGTATAACTCATCCAGGGCAAAGGAAATAAAGAACATTAATCGATATGTGCACCATTATTATAAGAGCTTTTGTGCCTTGAAGGTCCTCAAGGGGGTGCTGGCATAGTGTAAGAGGGGCAGTGCGCATTTACAAGTCATTAGCAGGAGCTCTGGGGCATGAAGGGAGGCTTTCAGGATTACAAATCCAATGAGGGATTTTTGCAACCTGAGAGTGACCATGAAAGTTACTTTGAAATTAACAATTGCGATTAAGAACACTTGGATTTAAGACTTGCAAACAAAGAGCCATGCTAAATTCCTAGAGAGGAGGCTGCTGTGCACTAAGGAAGGCAAGAAGCTCACCTGATTTACCAGGCTATTACAATTCGTAGAGTAAGAAGGCCTTGGAATACTCCATGTAGCAGGAACTCAAATGGAAGGAAGTTACTTATTTTGGGGAAGTTAAGAGAATGGGGTCACCCTTCTTCAAAGATAATATTATTCCTTGTGCTAAAGCTATAAGTTAGGTCTGTAGTTTATGTAAGAATAGCTCACTTACAGAGCATCTTCCTAACAATACTATATACATTAACCAAGATTTGTTTTTCCCTTTGCTCTAAATAAGTTTTAGGGTTAGACATAATCATTCTTAATGTTGCTTGAAACACTGAGAGCCAGATAGAAATGTAAAATGCCAAAGTAATTCAATATTTACTAAATTTAAAAGAAGTAATTAATTTCTAATTCAAATTTATGTACACTCTTTTCCCACTTTACCACTGTCTTAGTTCCCTTAAGTTCCTCTTTGGTCATTAAGATTGTCAGCAAAGTTATAGTCATTGAACAAACTGTCACATGCTGCAGATATTTTCAGACCAAATTGATTTTTCAACATACTTGTATCTAACTAAAGAAAAATATATAAGACACTTATTACAGAGAGTCTCTGTTCTACATTCACAGCCTATTGCTCCAGAGAGCATAGTATCTAGTAAGTATTCAGTAAATATATGTAAAATAAATGAAAGGAAAACATCTATCTATGCTCTGATAAAATTATTTTCACACATTCCAAATCTCAGACAGAGCTCACCCAGCATGTGTGTATGTATCTCTCAAAATTTCCACATGCTCATTCTTCAGGGTGAATATATCCTTGCTCTTGGCACGTGTGTTTCTATAGCAAAGCACTGAAACAAGTTTAACTACACAAATTGTCCCAAGAAAGTTCATTTTAATTAACATTTCCCTGAAACACGCCAATCTTCCAGCACCTAAAAATTGAACTCAGTTTTCCTTAGGAAAGGTGTTTCTTCCTTCCTGGAAAACACTCATCTTTTAAAGTTTCAAATGCCAATTTATAGCTCCAGTTCATAATAACATAGATTCACAGTTTACTTGCCATGCTTTCCCTGGAAAGCTCATTTTAAACCACTTTCCTAACTTAAACTACTTTTGCTTCTGCTCAGTCTAATGCCCAGCACTTCTTCCTTGCTTTCAACTCTTAGTACTTCTTGAAGCTGCATTCTCTCTTCTTCATTCCTCATTCAGGATAACAAAAAACAAACTACAATTCAGTCTGCTCAGATATCCTGCCCTGGAGAAGCTCAGGAGGCAATTGGAAATCCGAGTTAGCCTGGAGTTCCGAAATGAGTTAAGGATTGGAGAGGTCAATTTGGGAATCACTAGTGTAGAGGTGAAAGGTGAAGCTATGTGAGGATATGAAATTACCCAGAATGAGAACATAACAAGAGAAGAGAAGAGAAGCAGATCAGTGACAGAACCTTGGGAATTGCTCCATTTAAATACAAAGGGGAGGAAGAGGCCGTGTGTGTGTGTGTGTGTGTGTGTGTGTGTGTGTGTGTGTGTGTGTCTGCAGTGTGTGTGTCTGAGTATGTGTAAAAGAGATCTCAACAAAGAAGAGAGGAGGTGAACCAAGATAAATTATGAATGGTTACAAGCAAGGGAAGACGTGCAGAAGCGTCAGAACCTCCAAAGAGTTCAAAGAGACTGAGGCCAGAGAAGCAGCCACTGGATTTTTTTCTATTCATTTTACTTATTTATTTTAATATTTTTTAATAACACAGTAGACACAGGATAACATTTGGGGAAGGAATCTTTCTAATATCATCTGTATGGACTCAAAGTGTCCATATGTGGATGTGCACAGTTCTATATGCATGTGCTCCAAACCGCCATAAGATTAATTGTTAGTACTGAATGAAAATGGTACTCACTGTGCCAGACAATGGCAGTAATAACCACTACTACTTCCTGACCATTTACTATGTGCCAAGAACAGTGCTAAACACTTGATATGCCTGATCTCAATTTAATCCTTGCAACAACTCTGTAAGATAGCTACATTTTACATGCATAGAAACTGAAAGCCCAAAACAGTTAAATAAATTACTCAAAGTCACACTGCTACAAAGTGACAGCACCAAGGTTGAACCCAATGACAGTTTGACTCCAAAATCCAATACTCTCAGCCACTAAAGTAACACTTCCAGTGTGTGGATGTTAGCTAGGTAATCTATACATGAAAGGAAAAGAACTAATATTGCTTGTGTCTCCTATTGTCAAGTGCTTTGCATAGGACATCTCCTTTCACATATATACTATCAACCTTATGGCTATGTTTAGGTAAATTTTATGAAGTAATATTTAAAGAAATTGGATTCAGCTTTTTGGAAAATAAGTTGAAGTTAAATGATTCCAAAACAACCAGTTACACTTCAAATGTACTTACTACAATAGTTCTCAATGGTTGAAAAGGTAAAAGAAAAATGTATGGCATCCTGAATTTGAATAGCTTTACTAATATTCAAATTACTGACAATCAAACTAATCTGAAAAGTGAGATAATTTGACAGGATTATCTTAAAGACCTCCAGCCTTGACTTTCTATGACACTCATATGAAAGGTCTAATACCAAGAATTTTAAAGATATAGAATATGAAGTAAAATATAAATGCAGCAGCAGACCTGGTTGATACATCAACATCCTTTCATTCCTTAAATGTATAGAAGCTACTGTTAAAACATTATAAACTATAGTGTTTGGCTATTCAGGACATTGATTGCTAGCTTAAACAGAAGCTTGGAAACTCCACCACAAAATGATACACTGAAAATCCAGTCAAATAATTTGCTTACAACTAACTGCAGACCTTATGATACAGCTGGCTACAGAAAAAAGAGGGACAGAGAGTTACAAAGACTCCGGCAATTAATATTTTTGCTGTCTATAGAAAAACACATGAGGTTCTGGTTTCAAACAATTAGTAGCACTGTTAATTGTGCATGTGTGTAGCAATAACAAGGCATTTGGGATGGCTTCCACTGATTGTTCCTTTCTCTCTTTGGATTACAAAATCCATTCAGACAACTAAATAATAGCAAGCATTTATGGAAATTTTTAATTATGAGGCAGAGATAAGCATAATCTTGTATATTTATAAAACTTCATGTACAATGGGGATTACCAAATGAATTGTTGCTTTATTATTTAACTAGTGGTTGAAACAAATGCTAGCCTTGCAAATCATTTTCATATATCATTCAGACCACCAGAATTTAAAATGTCTCCATCGACATTTACCAAAACCATTTATTTTCCATCCCACCATTAGTACTCCTCTTTTCCTTTCTCACAAACTAAGACAGGGTATAAATCGCTCTGATAATAACCTCTGGTCAAAGTGATCAGCTAGCCTCATAATAAAAATAAAACATTTGTATGTCAAGATTTCCTATGTTATATGATATAGCAAAACAATTGTAGAGATTGGTTCTAACATGTAGAAAATTTTAAAGCAAAAGTAAAAGGTCCCTATGTTATTGGCCATTATCTTAATGGTCATCCATTCAGTTTCATTTTACAAATGAGGAAATCAAGGCTCACAGCAAAAATGAGACATAAGCAAAATCACCCCACTAGTTAGGAGCAGAACCTAGTACTCTTGCCATCATGATACATCTAATCTATGATTTTTAAATACACTTCTATACTAATATTGTGTGACTAGGTGTCTGTGTCCATACGATTTACCTCAATGAAGTATAACATGACTATGGAATTAAATACCGAACTTACCATTCTCAGCTGTGAAAAAAACTGAGGCCCTTGTGGGAATATGGAAGCCCAGCTACTGAAAGCTAAACTGGGTATCTAAGAAATGGCCCATCTATTCTATTTCAATGAGAGTCTGTCTGCTTTAGTGGAAGAATTCTAAGACTCCGGCCTTTCCTCTTGCTAACCTATGGGGCCAGGGAGCATAGGATGGAATGTAGGTGGGTGGAAGAGAAACTACAGACACTGGTAAATATTTCTGGAGCCAATAAGCTTACAAAAGGCCAAATACAATATTGGTGAGCATTATGATCTTAGAAAACAATGTGCCAAGACACTACAGCACACATTTACAAAACGGCTTATGATTTTCACCGCCTCTTCAGCACTGGTGGCAATGACTGTACACCTTGTGGCATGTAGTTGCTGCCTGCAAATACACTAACCTGGAACATTCTCAATAGGGACTTTCCTGTTTTTAATTAGATTTGCTCTGCTGCAGAATTCATGTCATAGAGGCCCCTAGCTTATGGGATTACCCTACCTTGCAAGTCTGCATAGTATTTACAAACGTTAAAAGCCCTTATATTTTTAAATAATTGATTTCCCTTCAATAAAATGCTGGCCTAGTTGGTACCTACACCACTCAGGCTAAAAACTGTGAAGAATATGTTATTGGTGGTGGGGCCTTCTTCATAAAACACTCCACTGTGTCATCCTATTTCAGCAAAAGAAAAAAGGAGCTAATGACCTATTACCCAAACATCTGGGGTGCAGGCCCTGAACATTCATCCCACTTCTGAACTAGGTTTACATGCCTATATTCATGCCTGGGTAGTTTCACCTGTTTTAAGCTTTAAAAAAAGTCCTGAAAAAATTGTCTAAGCCCAAAACCTAACTACTTACTGTATTGAAATTAAGCTGATAAACAACTGCAGAGTCTATTTATTCTAGCTTACATGGGTTCAGTTAAACTAAAAATGCATTGTCACTCACTTCACTGCATCTAGAATCTGAACAATCCTCCACCTGTTAAAGGAACAGTAAAACCAGGCACTAGCAAGAGGTTGGAAAGAAAGAAGTTAATAAAATAATAAAAGTTTTCCAGTTTGCTTTGATAGCATTTTTTTTCAGCTTCCCAGCCCACAAGGAACCAATGGCTCCTTCACTTTGCACCCCATTTAGTTCCTCTCAAGTAGTGGAGAGATTATGAATCAGAGTGGTGAAAGGGGTGGCACTAAGAGCTAAACCACTGGAGCCTTATGGGCTGAGAATGACAGATCTATCACTTAGTCATACTAATTCCATTCCCTTTCACAAAAGTGATGACCATCTAACCAAATATCAAAAGTAACTGAACACCAAACCAAACCAAACCAAATGCTATGGCATCACTAAAATAGAAATGCCTAATTGAAAAGACCTGGGAGGTATTTGCAGGGATTTTTCATATTATCAGGAATATATAAAACATGAATAACAAAAAGAAAAAGAAAAGGAATGATTAGACTTTGCAGGTGTTACTCAAAAAAGATGAAAATTCAAAGCACACAGAAAGTGATACATAAAGCATTATTTTAGTCCTTTCTATACAAACTCAAGACACTCATCAAAGTAAGCAATGTGTTTCTCCATTAAAAAATTGCTCAGTTGTTTTAATAATATATGTCTTAAGAGTCCATAATACTAATTCTCCTATGTGAATTTCTGATATTAGCAGGGACTGTGAAGTTGTGCATGGGTCAATTGCTAGTTTGAGGGTTCGAATGCCCTCAGTTAGCTTTTGTCTTATATTAAGCAAAGGATAATATAATGTTGTAACACTTTTGTGCCAAAGTGAGTTATATGGTCTATACATTTTCTTGGGAGAAGTGTTTCTTTAAATTTGTCTGAAGGCTTTAGAAGTGAGTTAAGAGAGACTTTTAGTAGCATTACTAGCAGCAGAGCCTTGCGTTATCATTTGATAAGCAATATAAGACTTTTATTATTAGCTCCCAGTGTGGCTAAGCCCCAGTTCCCTGGTTCTGTGAGTGGGTAGGAATGCTGCAGAAGCAAGTATTATGAAAAACTAAAGTAATATAGTTGGTGATCCCTGACACAAGATCTGTTAAGCAAGACACACTATTAGCTGACTGACCATTCAGGGCCTAATGACATAAATTAAGCCCTACATGATCCTCTTCTATTTCAACTGTAAAAAGACATAATCTGAAGTTTTCTGACCTACCCCATGACTTAGTGTCCCTACACAGTGAAGAGAGGCTAGTACCCCTTCCACTGTACTTGGCCTCATGAACAAAAAATAACACAACTTTGGGTAAAAAATACAAACAGCAAGAAAAGATATATGTTGATTCTTAGTACTAGAAAATTCCAAAGTCACATACGTAGCACTTTCCAAAACCATAGTTTTAATTTTGCTGCACTAACAGAAATCTTTAAATAACATGAATATGTGCATAATTGATGTATAGGGGGACCAGACCAAATTTAACTTTCAGTAGAAGGAACTGGTGCCTTTTGAGAATATTTTCTAATTTCTATGTGAACTTGCCAACTGCCTATTAAAGTTTGTTCAATGATCACACTGAGGAGATTTTTAGAAGTTCATTGTCTTACCTGTGAATCCAGGTTGTCCAGGCAGAGTATTTAGTGGTGATCCAGGCAGATGTTACAGGTACATCAATCAGAACGGTAGGCAGTCATCGAAAGTGAACCAAAGGCCATGGGTAAAAAATAAAAAACAAGGAGAGGTATATTGATTAGAAAAAAGGGTTTCACTTTATGAACCCATTTATACATACATACATTAGGAAAGATCTTAAATGGAATCTTTTTAAAATACTCGTTTATAAAAAGAGTTGATAGTGATGTAATGTGATAAAAGTACCCAACAGCACTACAATGGCAATCATATTTAAACATATAAATGTATCAAATTAACAATGTTAATTGTTATATGATCTTAAATGTATATAATGTTATATATAAAACACATACAATAGAAAAATCGCCACACAAAAAATTGATTATTTACTATGCAACAGGCATTGTTAGAGGTACTGAGGGTATAACAGTAAATAAAACAGACACAAACCTGCCTTCACAAAATTTATAATCTTGTGGAAGAATTTTAGGTCATCTGCTTAGAAAAGAATTCCACAGAAATATACTGTATGTTATCAACTCTGAGTTTCTCCCCATTTTATTTATGTCTCTATTTACATAAGGAGAACATATCCAATGGCATAACATTCAACATTGTATTAGAAACAATTCTCTTTCTGATTGAAAGGGGCATTATTTCTATTCATGATTTCTTCTTGTGAAAAGCCCCCCACAAGGCTATAAGTCAGATTTCTTTTTAGCTGCACCATTTGCTGTCCAAAGTACTTCATGTGTGTGCACTTTGAAATGCTGTAAAAACAAGAAGTCTCTAAATGGCAGCTTTGTAATACTACAGTCCCACATCCCAGCAGAATATTTCTCACAAGATGCTGTAGTGTGCTGTAGCATGCTATAGCTGCTAGCCTGGCAACACTGTGAGATTGCATTCATCACCCCACAGCAAGCCACATTTTGGGAAAGCAACAGTTGGTAGATCAAAGGAGCTGTGGTTCTCATGCCGATTACACAGACACTGGCTGGAGAAGAAACAATAAACGTAACCTTCCTCTCGGCCCAGGCTCAAGAAGATGATAAATATCCCCTCAAGTGACAGTGACTGCCTAAATATCAAATTAGTATGGAAGGGAAACTATGAAAATGAAGGGAACACATATATATCATTGGGAAGATAGGAATTTGGGAGCCCCAAAATTCCAGATGGGGATTCATGCTAACCAGAAACCTCAAATGATGACACCTACCCCCTGGCATTTATGTTCTCAATTCAGGTACTTAAGGCTTCAGAAATAAAAATGAAGCTATCTATTCACTTTGATATTAAGGATCCAAATCAAGACCTATGAAAAACAAGATGATATAAAAATCTCAGAGCCCATGTTTAAAAATCAGGATCCATAGTCTCTATTCCAGGTTTTGCCAGTGACTCATTTGATCTTGGGCAAATTCTCTTCTCCATTTTCTCACAGAGCCATGTGAAATGAGGAATTTCTAAAAATCTTCCAGTTCCAATATTTTTCTAATTCTCTAATAGCTCTGTCTTTTATTTTGGTTCCAAGTTATTTAAAAGTACAACCATCTCTAGTCATTTTCTCAGTAAAACATGCCATTAGAAGTTCAGAGAACCCAGAGCCCAACATTCTGAACTTACGAGTAAACAAGAACATGGCCAACACAATAATAGCCAAGTTGAAATGCAGCTGATAATCATTCTGTCCATGACAACAGCTTTGTTTATGTGAAATATAGAGTGACTCATTCTTTAGGATGGAAAAGTTACACAAGGAAACTTAATTGAGAATACTATAACAAGAAAAATCTACTTGATGAACAATGGATCCCTTCCCCCGTTCTCAGTTCTCTTTCTGCTCATTCAGCTTCTTCATCTGCCAGGAACCTGGGATGTTGGTGATTGCTGTCAATCAGTAGAGACTCCCTCAGCTACACACTCCCAGATAAGGGCTACATAGCTGCTCAGATTTTGTGAAGGCTGGTTAAAAAAAACACACACACACAAACACTGTTTTTGGTCTGATTGCAAAGCTGTGGCAGATAATAATACACTCTATGGGAGCCAATTACTTACTGCTGTTCCAGAGCTGCCAAACAAATGGCCTATTCATCTTTTCTGGTTGTTGACACTGGGTTGGTTTGCTCACCCTCTCGCCAACTCCCACTCAGAGTTACTGTGCCCTTGAATGCCCACCCTCTTCCCACTTTGGATACCTTTCCACCCTCATCATTGCCTGATCTACTATACTGCTGCTTAAATAAATACCTGTCACTTCCTTCTATATCTCAGGCCACATCCTCAGTTGGTCTCCAAAAGCAAATACAGGATATCTTACTGAGAAAAACTTATCATTCTGCATGTTAAATCTGCCCCCTAAATGGAAAGGGTTTCATGCTCACAAAGTTCCAGGCAAAGAATGCTTGTCCAAAACTGGCGGGGAATGGAGAGTCCAGACCAAAGACTTGGGTGATTCTTAAGGTCCTAGGCAAAAATGTTACTTGTCTACTTCACTTGCAAAGTGTTCCAATGCTTGGTCTCAATTTTTTGCTCACATGCAAGCCTGAGAAATGTTATGGGGCCATGGAATCAACCCAGAAGTCACATAGGCTGGGTTCTTGTCAAGGCTCTTTCATTTACTAACTGTGTGACACTGCTACAGCCTGTAACCTCTCAACTTTTATTTCCTCATCTACAAAATGGGAGCAAGTAAAGTACTGACACCAGTAATAATATTCAACATGTGTAACAACCAATGTGTCACGTGCACCGACCAATGAGAACAGAAGTCAGGCCAACCAAAACAGAAACTAAATGTAAGCAACTTGTTAGACATGCCAATGCATGCCTCACAAGGTGGTTGTGAAGATTAGATAAGATCGTGCATGGAAAACCTGTAGCCAACTACCAGGTCCAGGGACAGGACTCAATAACTTTTATGCATAACTATTTTTACCTAGGGAAGAAGATGAGTGAAAGAATTGTCTGAAAGTAAAGTAAGTCTATGACAGGCCTGGGTCAGGGCTCACAGTCCCCTGTTGCTGAGCCATTTTTGCTCTCCTGGGAATAGAACCAACTGTTGAAAGCTAGTACTCAAAGACATCTACATGTAAAAGGGCACATTGAAAGCAACCATATTTATTGATATGGGAAGGAGTGTCTCCCAACATCTGCATTCTATTATTTGACTGCTCTGTTTTCTTCATTGTATTATGCCAAGCCTGCCAGAAATTGCATGTACTCTGAGAGAGGGAGCTCCTCATGGTCTGCCCAAGAATACTGAAATCCAGAATATTCTTTCCAATGTTCATTCTATGACTATTTGTTTTAATCCCTTGAAGGTCACAGCCTTTGGCACAACTGTGAGGTCTCTGGTGTTTGCCTTGATTGTTCCTTTCAAAGTGCCCATCTTTCCCCATGATGCTAAACCTGGCTTCCAGACCCATTCTCCTGGCCTACTTTCCCTGCCAGCTGACAAGAATGTCAATCCTATCTTGTCCTTGAGTGAAAGCATCTTAAGACTACCGAGTCTTCTAGACCCACAAGAATGACCCTCTAATGGTTCAATATCCAGTCCTATGACATTTAGAGAAGATATTTTTTATATAGATTTGCTCCCACATCTGTCCATGTATACCCCCTAAATACAAATTATACAATACAAAATACGTCTGTGTTGTAATTCATACTTTTGATACCATTTCTGATATGTAAAATTGGTTGTCTTATAAGTATCTTATAAAGGGATCAATTGTAAATAAACTATTGTGGCTGTTAAAAAAGTACAATATATAGCATATAACACAGAGCTATTTTATAGCTATGCCAAAACCTTTTGGTTAATAGTTAGTTGCTGGTTTCTTCTTCCCTGGAATTAATGTGATTGGGGAGAGACAAATGCAGCACCAGGTAGCAGAAAGAGGTCCAAACTAGAGGTCAAAAGACTGAGGTCCACTTGCCAACCCTGCTGTGTGACTATGGGCAAGCCCATTCTCAAACTGGGAAAATGGCACTCAGTTTCCTCATCCACATAGTCAAGGTGTTGGACTAGGTGCTTTCCCAAAGGCCCCTGTTCATTTACCATTCTAAGACTTTATAAGAATTTGATTCAGTCAGAAACATTTCCTATGAAGTATAGCCTGGGTTCTTAGAAAGATGCCTAGAGAGAAATGCTTTTGCATTGCTCTAAGAGACTTTGAGGCAAAATTCAGAATAGACAATTACGTCTTCAGTGGCTCACTCTTCCAATTAGGTATTTAGACCTCCCACTGCCTCCTCAGGGAACTGCACATGGGCACGCCTGATTCGTTCTGGCCCAGCCCAGCATACAAAACAGGAGCTACAACTGATATTGAAAATTCTTTCTGCAATCGTGAACCAAAGACTCTGAGCAGCTGGGAAATGTAACCTTGTGATATTTTAGAGACTATTAATTAGTGTTGCCCAACATTTTCCTGACCCTGAGATCTTGTGGGGGCAAGGACATGCCACAGATCAGAGAATACCATCAGTGGTACTGCCAAGACAGCACACTACCTACCCGTGTCCCCCAGAGTCTGCCTAGGGGGAGGAGGCAGATAGGCATCTGTGCCTCCAGATACAGCCCTTCAAAACAACCCAGTGAGCAATGTCTGTGAAGACTATAAAAATAACCATAAAAGATCCCAAGGATTTCAGATCCTTCCTTTCTAACAACTCTTAAATTGTAAACACATTTTCCTAAACTTCTCTCTCACATTTTGTTTTCTGCCTTAATGCACTTTTACTACATCCCATGGTAACAGTCAGTGATTCTTACATTCTTTTCACTCTGAGAAATAATGCCTAATACTTGGGCCGCCCTGTATTACCAAAATACCAACCACATTTTGAAAACAAAGTGGATTTTCTGAGGAAAATGGCTAAACAGCCCTTTCCAAATATTATTTTCTTATCTGTTGGTGAGCCAGTCAATTCTCAGTTGCAGATGTGTTCTCTAAGCTGTTTGTTGTATACAGGCATTACAGAACCAGCCCCCTCAGATCACCCCCACCCCTGCCCACCAGTTCTAGTAAAATTCTTCCATTTTGGCATCGTAAGAGTGCCCTCTAGTGCTGATCTAATTAAGAATCTGGAGACAGGGATTCCTGTTTTCATGGGAAATGGGTTTAGCTGTAACTTATCCTTGGCTATGTCAAGCTATTCTTTCTGAACACATTTCTAAAGCACCTACTTGACAATTTAGTCTTTCAGAAAGTAGTGAAAGGACACTTCTGCCATTGAACAAACAAAGCAAAACAAAACCAAAAAATGAGGTCCACAAGAAAAAAACTTGGCTTGTCCTCCTTCCTGAGAACCATTTCCACCCATGATGTAGAAGCACTGCTTCAAAATGCAAAATAAGGTACACAGTCGCAGGCTGACTCTAGCTGAAAGTTGACAGTGATTTGGAATTTTGAATGTGTTTTTTGAGCTCCCCAGAGACAAACATCTGTATTTGTATGTTAGGTTTCAGCAATGTGTTTCCTCAAGTTATCACATATTCAATATATACTCTTGTTTGGAAGGAATGAGACCATTAAGAATCCCTTAGAAATTTTCTGAGTAAAACAGGGCTTGGTTTCTGTTCATAAGTCCTGAAAAAGTTTCACTTATAAGTGTGTGTAGGGGGGTGTTTTTCCCAGTTTGTTTCCATATCTCAGATTTTGGGGTGTGGAAAGCATATAGTGAATGCTAGTTCAGCACTGGTTCAAATCAACAGGGAAGAGTTTCTCTGTAAGCTCTACATTGAGCTTCACAAGGGGCTGCTACTCTACTGAATCCAAAATATTTTATACTGACACAAAGGATGGCAAGCAGCCAATGCGAGATGTAACAGCTTTATTCACGTTTTCACATTTAGTACACAAAACATGAAAAGGTCTCTAACAAGTAATGATTTGGAAAGTGCTAAAATAAGGATTGTGATTATTTTCAGAAAATAATCAGCCAAGTCACTACTAGGATCAGACAGTACAGATATACGGAATGATCCATTCTGGATATATGTTACTAGCTTTCATCAAGAAGCTCCAGTCTCTCCTGAAGTCAATATATGGCAGAAGCCATTGGGTTGGGTCTGAAATTTCCCCGCAAGTTGGCCCCAAACAAAGAGTGAATTGACAAGTCTATAAAGAGGCAATGTGCTACAGCGGAGGGGGCACAGGCTTTGGATTTGGCAGAACTGTGTTCAAATCACAGTTACTCCACTTTGCTTTGGTCACTTCATACCTATAAGTCTCATTTTTTTCAACCAAACTAACCTCCCTATGGTCTCCAATATCTAACAAAGGACATAAACTGAGTGCTCAGTAAAACCTGCTGAACTTAATGTAATCAACAATTTTGATTTTAAAAAAATCTGCCTCATTGTCCAAATGTTCCCAAAGAGCTAAGTGTCTGAGGCCAAGTAAATAAAACATCTATATAATAGACCTTGGTGTTAAAAATGTGTTAAAGACTTTAAGCCACTGTTGTTCTTGCCCACTTATACCTTATGAGTCAATGTGACAAATCAAAAGGTTCAGGGCTGTGCTTAAGATCCCCTACTAAACAGTTCTTTTTATAGTATTCATACTTGAATTTATTTTGCTGCTATTGATGGATGTGCTTTTTGAAAATCTATGACCAGTGTAATATTTTTGTGAGCTTTGGACATGTTTCAATGTAAAGATGTAGTGCCATTGTTAGGGCAAGCCTTTGTTTTAATGAGGAAAGAGGTCTTCTTTTTGCAGGATTCTCAGGTTCATGTCTTATCTGCGGTTCCAAAACCAGGTGTCAGAATATGGGACAAATATTACACCAAATCATCTGGAGGAATACACAGAGTATCTTTTCTAGAATTTGCAGGAATTATACCCAGGTGACAAACAATAACAATTATACTATTAGCTAACATTTAATAAGGTCTTACTATATACCAGGCATCATACACTCTATAGGAATTACCTTATTTCACCCTGGACAAAAGTCTGAACTCATTAAATAGATTAGAAACTGAGGCTCAGAGGGACACGCACAACTAATAATTCAAATCCATAGTTGAGGGATGCCAGCACCCAAAGTCATTAGTCAGTAAGCTGTACCGTACCTGTGAGGTAAGCATCATTCTCATTTTACAGGTAAGTTAGGTGAGGGTCAGAGAGGAACTTGCTCAAGGTCACACAACTAGTAAGTGAAGGTACTCAAATGGGAATATTCAATATTCCCTGATTCTGAATCTAGAGAAACCCTTTGAATGTATCAGGGCAGTTATTTTAGATTTTCAATGGAGATTTCTCCCAAAACAAGGGCACCTTGTCTGTGATTCAAATCTTATTGTTTACTCTTCTGACATATATCTAAAAATTTCACAGTTCTATTGAGATATAATACGCCTACCATACAATTCACTCATTTAAGTTATACAAATCAGTGGTTGTTAGTATATTCACAGATATGGGCAGTCATCACCACAGTAAAATTTAGAACAGTTTCATTACCTCAAAAAGAACCCAATACCCTCTAGTTGTCACCACCATATCCCCCTATCCCTCCCAGGCCCTGATCACCACTGACCTACTTTCTCTCTCTATGGGTTTCCCTATTTTGGACATTTCAAGTAAATGGAATCATACAATATGTTATATTTTTTATCTGGTTTCTTTGACTTAGCATAATGTTTTCAAGGTTCATTCATGTTATATCATGCATCAGTACTGCATTCCTTTTCATTGCCATGTAATGTTCCATTGAATGAATATCCAAAAATTTAAAAAATAAAATGCATCTTACCAATTTCATCCCCACCCACCCATCCACAGATCTGCCCTGGGCACCTGTTATGGTAAATCAATTTTACCACCATGGGTGGACATGGAAGATGAATAGAAAGATGCAACAAATGCATCTAATCATTTATTCAACAAAAATCTACTGAATGCCTCCTATGTGCCAGAAATATGCTGAGACAATTGAAACACAAGGCTGAGCCAGACATGGTCTTGCCTTGCATGAGCAAACAGTGAGGATAGCAGTATGAAAGACCATGCATCATATATAGTAGCTCCACAGCACATAACTACTGAAATTGTCTACAAGTTACATGAAGCCCATTTTACACTCCAGTGGAGTTCATGGCCCAGGATTGGGTTCCCGATCCCACAAGCATTCATGAGAGAACCAGCCCAAAAGAAGGCAGTAGCCAGGAATTCAGATGTTTTTTGTTTGGTCTTGTTTTTTTAATTGATGTGAAATTCACATAACGAACTACTAAACACACTAAATTAAATAATTCAGTGGAATTTAGTACATCTGCATGTATACAACAACCATCTCTATCTAGTTCCAAAACATTTTCACCACACCCACAAGAAACCCCATACCCATTAAGCAGTCACTTCTTCCTCTTCTCCCCTCCCCTCACCTCCTGGCAACCACCAATTTGCTTTTGCCTCCATGGATTTGCCTCTTATGGATAATTCTTATGACTGGACTCATATAATATATGGCTTTTTCAGTCTGGCTTCTTTCACTTAAAGTTTTTCAGGTTTATCCATTCTGTAGCATGTATCAGAACCTCAATCCTTTGTTACTGCTGTATAACACACAATCATATGGATACATCACATTTTGCCTAGCCATTGATCTGTTCGTTGGCAGGTATTTGTGTTGATTTCATTTTTTCATTACCTCAATTAACGTTGCTACATACAAGTCTTTGTGTGGACATATATTTTCATTTCTCTTAGGTATATACCTAGGAGTAGAATGCTGGATCATGTGTTAATTCTATGCTCAACTTTTTGAGGAACTATCAAACTATTTCCATAGCATGTGCACCATTTAAAGTTCCCAAAAGCATATCACAAGGGATCCAATTTTGCTCAGAAATTCAATTTTATTTTTTACTTCCAGAGAAAAGTTCCTTTAAATTGGAGACATCCAAATGATTGACACTAATGCTGGACATTAGGGGCTGGGCCTCTTAGTTAAAGCTTAGGCTAGTGGGAGAAACAAAGCCAATGAGGACAGAGGTAAGATCCACCGCCAACACCACTAACACCACTACTCTGGCAGTGCTTCTGCTCATGCTCATGGCTTGAAAGGAAAAGTGGGTAGGTCAGCAGAATCTCTTTGGAACTGGCCCCTGACTCACATCAATGGGAATCACAGCATCTTGCCCACCAGACAAGTGGGAGGACAGCATTCTCAGCTATAAGCCAATACCAGCAAAACTCAGAAGATGGTTTTATAAAAGCAATGATATGAAATCAATAACAACTTTGACAGTAAGTGAAAAAAAATAGCACAGCATTCTCTATTGGACAAGAAGTTGGGAGTAGCATCAACGAGCTGTGAGGGCACTTGGATCCTGTAATATTTGATGCTGACTTCTGTGCCTTAGAATAAAGATCTGACACAAATCAAGGAAAAAATAACAATGATAAATGTCTAGCTTTAAATATGACAAATATAAATAAATATGTAAGTATACAAAATATATTACTGAAACCTGCCCTTATGGTGAATCTTTCCACCAGTGATCAGACAACTCAACAAATATTGAATCCACTCTTCCTCCAGCCTTTTCATTCCTTTATTAAAACCATCAATAAACTGAAAACACAATCCACTGGGTGGGAGAACATATTCACGAATGGTATATCTGATAAGGAATTAATATCCAAAATTTATAAAGAACATATACAACTCAACATCAAAAATACAAACAATCCAACTAAAAATTGGGAAAAATCTGAATGGATTCTTCTCCAAAGAGGACATACAGATGGCCAATAGCCATATGAAAAAATGCTCAACGTCATTAATCATTAGAGAATGCAAATTAAAGCCACAATGAGGTGAATACCTCACACGTATCAGAATGGCTGTTATCAATAAATCAATAAACAACAAGTGCTGGCAAGGATGTAGAGAAAAGGGAACTATTTTGCACTGTTGGCAGGAATGCAGACTAGTGCAGTCACCGTGGAAAACAGTATAAAGTTACCTCAAAAAATTAAAAATGGAACTACCTTACAACCCAGTAATTCCACTGGTGGGAATATATCCAAAGAAACCCAAAATACTGATTCAAAGGAATATATGCATTTCTATGTTCATTGTAGCCTTAGTTACAACAGCCAAAATTTTGTAGCAGCTCAAGTGGATAAAACAACTGTTGTACATTCACACAATGGAATACTAGTAAGTCATAAAAAAGAAAGAAGTCTTGCCATTTGCAATGGATGGATCTGGAGAGTATTATGCTAAGTGAACTAAGCCAGTCAAAAACAGATAAATACCGTATGATTTCACATATACGTGGAATCTAAGGAACAAAATAATCTAACAAACAAACAAACAGACTTATAGATACTGAGAACAGACTGATACCTTTCAGAGGGAAGAGGGTTGGATGAAAAAGGTGAAGAGATTAAGCAAAAAAGATAGATAGATAGATAGATAGATAGATAGATAGATAATAGATAGATAGATGATAGAAAGATAGATAGATAGATAGATAGATAGATAGATAGATAGATAGATAGACAGACAACAGTATGAGGATTACCAGAAGGGAAAGGAGAGTGGTAGGAGATAGAAGAGGGTAGAGGGAGTATAAATGGTGGTGGAAAGAGGCTTCACTTTGTGTAGTAAACAACTATACAATATACAGATGATGTATTATAGAATTGTACACTTGAAACGTATATGATTTTGTACCAGCTTGTGTGGCTTAGTGGACTGAGTGTTGGCCTGCAAACCAAAGGGTCACCAGTTCGATTCCCAGTCAGGGCATATGCCTGGGTTTTGGGCCAGGCTCCCCATTGCGGGGCATATGACAGGCAACCACATATTGATGTTTCTCTCCCTCTTTTTCTCCCTCCCCTTCCCGCTGTCTAAAACTAAATAAATAAAATCTAAAAAAAGAAACCTATATAATTTTAGTAACCAATGTCACTCTAATAAATTCATTTAAAATAAAGAAAAACTTCAAATACAGTAAATATCAATAAATATATTCCTATATAAGTAAAAGCTCTTTTATATCCTCCATAAACTTTAAAAGTGTAAAGAGTTTTGATACTGAAAAGTCTGAGAACCACATAGCATATGATTTGAATGGGAGTTGTACAAAGCCATGAGGCTCTTGTGAGTGGATTAGTGCATCTGATCTGCCTGTTCAACCTCCACCCCAACTTCCATGACCCTGAAGCAGCCCTCAGGATACCTTCTCAGAACCTTGAGGGTCCAAGTTTAAAAATAATCAGTGTGACCCCTTCATTTTAGAAACCAAGAAGCTCTACAAGTGAAAGTCAAGAACAGCTGGGGTTACATTCATGTCTCTCTGCCCATGGTTCAACACTCAGGGTTTGTTCCCTAATTCTGGGCCATCACTAAAACAATAGGAGCTACCATTTGTTGAATTATTTCTGTTGTTGGCACTGTGCTAGGCACTATATAAAACCCAAGTCAAGCCAACCCCAGTGCCTCCGTGTTTTCACTGCACAAGCCCATTTGGTTTGTTACACTCCATGTTTGCTACAGCAACAGAAAGAGAAAAGCAAACAACAGGCTGCCCTCTTTTTCCTAACTCTGAATCAAGCCAGCCCTGGTCTTCTCAGTACAAATTCAAGCTGGCACCCGTTTCTTCAGCACATCTTGATAAGCAGCTCAGAACCCACCAGAGAGGGGATTTTTGAAAATCCAGGAGTAAATTAATTTAATCAGGTCCCTGTTTAGGTCAAAAAAGGTCCTCATAGGCAACAACTGGGAAATTAAGAGCACCACCTTGGTGGCTTACCATGTGGTGACTCTACAGAGTACCTTTGTGCCTCTTGACCTCCTGTCCAATGTACACCTCCAATCCTTCGAAAAGTCTCGCTGGAAAGGGGTGAGATGAATATACAGGTGAGATGAATATACAGTTGTAATACAGAGAAATTATACAATAATTAATGCATGATAATACAAGAATAAACTCTATGCTTTGTGTATTTGTGTAATCACATCTATAAACCTACCCCTGTACAGCTGGGCTAATCTCTTTACCAGTGGAATGTCAGCAGTAGGGCACAGAGTGCCAGGGAAGAGCCCCCAAAACTCTCACTCAAATAGCAGAGCTAAGAGGGCCCACAGAGGCTGGCTAGGCAGGGCGCTAAACTAGAAGTACACATGGGAATCACCTGGGAAGCTATTTAAACACACAGGACTGCAGTGTCATGCCCCAGGGGAAATTCTGCTTTAGTTAGTCAGGGATGAATCATGCTCCTGTGCACTCCTGTTACGGAACCAGTCAGAACCCAATTCCCTTACTTAGCAAATGGAGAAACTGAGAGATGTAGAGAGAAAAAGCTTTATCTAGAAGAAAGAGTTCAAGAAACAACTGGGGTGAGAATCCAGCTAGCTTGATCCTTATTTCAGTGTTTTTTTTTTCCCACAATTCAAGGCTGTACTCAATTAAAGGGGAAAACTAGGGTGTGCACACACACATGTGTGAATGTTGGGACTTTGGTAAGTGGCATTCAGAAATAACCAAATTTCTGGTGTGGTTCAGTGGGTTGGATGTCGTACCAAAAACCAAATGGTTACTGGTTCAATTCCTGGCCAGTGCACATGTGGTCAGGGCACAAGCCTAGGTTGCGAGCCAAGTCCCTCCTTGGGGGTATATGAGAGGCAACCCACATTCATACCAATATTTCCCTCCCTTTCTCTCTCCCTTCTCCTCCCTCTAAGAATAAATTAAAAAATCAGAAAGATAAAAAGAAATAACCAAATCACGTTCATCTGGTTCATGTGTTCCTTTCACATTTTCTGCCCTTTCTTCCAACTTGATCATTGGTCCCAAGCCTCTCACTTTATGGATGAGGGCCCTGAGGGTCAGAGTGGAGAAGGGTGAGATTCTGCCCTGAATCAGATTTAGAACCTGTATCCCTGTGCTTTCTTACCTGTGTTCCTTCCACTGCATTTTGACCCCTAACCCCTTCCTGAGAGGAATATGTTATTATAGATTGTTTTTCATTATTATTCCTCCCACAAGGAGGCAAACTTTGTTAGAAGTCAACACACTCCCTGGCTCTATAGCATCAGCCATGGAAGCTGCTCTGACTGCTTATTTCCAATCCAAGCTTATATTTCAGGGCTGCCCTGGAAATACTGGTAAAACCAACACTGATAATGTAGACAAATGATGACAAAACTAAAGGGTACTCTTGCAATGAAATAAAGTATTTGCATAGGTGGGACTTCTCTTTTAAT
Source organism: Trachops cirrhosus (assembly GCA_028533065.1). Lineage (NCBI taxonomy): Eukaryota > Metazoa > Chordata > Mammalia > Chiroptera > Phyllostomidae > Trachops > Trachops cirrhosus. Next base: position 19,349,537 of record CM052552.1, read on the forward strand.
TTTACTATTTTAGGGTTACAAATTGTTTTCTAGCCTTTATGTATAATTAAATATAGATGTTCTTGGAGCTTAATGTCAGTTGAAATTTCAGCCCTTGGAAAGTAATTTGTTTGCATGTTCAATAAACAAACCATTCCTTCTACATTTCAAAGACCCAGGCTCATGCATCATGAATCAAGGTTGCCTTTATCAAAGCTAAAAGGGTGAGGCAAAGTAGACTTGAAACTCCAGTTTAGCCAGCCTTTGAAAGAGAAAAATCAAGCTTTTGGTTCTCTGTCTTAAGTACCAAATGTCTTAATTTCTTTCAGTATGGGTATGATATTATGAGTGATATAATTGTGCCCTCCCCCTCACACAAAGCCAGATATAGTGTTCATACCATTATGGATTACATCATTGGGAGAACCTTGAACAATTTCTTCTGTCCTCAGGGCCTCAGTTTCCTCATATGTATAAGGATATGTCTGACATTCTTTCAGATCTGATAGTAGGAAGGTAATCAGAGATAGAAGGTTACCCCTAGAAGTGATTTTGAAAGGCACTGTCTAAAAAGTAGTTTATAAAGTTTGAAGTTATTTAAGTTAAGCAATCAGCAGGGAAATTAAACCCATGGGTTCTTTCCTCCCTCTGTCCTCTCCACGTTCAGAACAATGTCAGCTGTCCCAGCTCCTTTGTCAATGGCTCCAAGGTCATTACCACTCCTTTAGACAAGACTCTAGTTCCAGAAATCTATTCTTTCCATGCATTCCCCAGTCTTTGTGGGTTCCTCTAGTAAGTGTGCACATATCCCAGGGCTCATAAAGGGAATATTACTCATGAACAATACATGCCCAAGATATTTTGTTAAATAAAAATAAGAACAGGTTGTTAAATAGGATATCTAGTATGACCCCATTTCCCCCAAGTAAAGTAACTGCCTATGATTTAAGGGTAGCATGATGTTTTTTAAAAAAAGCAAGTGCTTGAGGGTATTTAAACTTGGGTTCCAGTCTCAACCTTATTACTAATCCTCCAAGTCTCTGGAACAACGAAAACTCCATGCTAGATAATCTGTAAGGTTAAATTTTTTTTATCATCGATGGAATCCATAAAATTGCCAACTGATTAGATAATGCAGATGGCAGAGAGATGGTGGTGATGGAGTAGTCCAATATGATATTGAGGTTTTTATCTTCAAAAATGATACTCCATTAACAAAAAGGGAAGGTATGATGATGAGTTTGGTTTTAGATCAGTGGAATTGGAATGTTGTCAACACATGCTTATATGTCTGTCTATCAAGCCTTTCAAATGGTCTACGTTGGAGACACTGAGGCTTTCCTCATAGCAGTGATAGTCAGTGAGATGTTGAAATGAATGTAGAGGGAAAGAAAGCCAGAGGAGAGGACTAAGCCTCTGAGAAATCCATGTTAGAGCTATGTAGAAGAAAGATCTAGCAACAAAAGAACAAAAGCAGAGAAAACAGCATACTGTTAATCAACACACGAGAAGACAGGATATAAAAGTGGGAGGTGAAGAGAGGGAGTAAAAGATGGTAAAACTTAGCTGAGAGATAACTTACTCCCTCAAGGCCCTTTCCCCTCTCTGAAAACATGTTCTTTTCCCACATGAGCTCCCAAGTTAAGGGTGAAGCTCTGCTTGTCACTGGATACCCTGGATATAGTAGGCACTCAGTGGTCTCCCACTGGACTGAATCACACTGCACTGATTAGTCCGAATCATCACAAGTTTTAAAGGCTGTCTCTTCACAAAGTCAACAGGATGCCTGAAAAGCATAGAAACAGGAGAAAAAGCAGCTGCAAAGCAATGCACAAATTTTATGAAAGAATATGCCATGTTGGCCTTTTCAACCAAACCCGTATAGGCCTGAATATCATCAGCAGTTGTGTCATCTATGGTTGAAAAAAGAAAGGATAGTGACAGAAAAACCTGGAAAGATACAGTATGTGCATGGAGATCAGTAGAGCTAGAATAAGGTACATATTTTCCAGAGAGAAAGTTGGTGGGGAGATAGGAGTGGGTGGGTATGAGAAGAGGCATGAGAAAAGATAATAACAAAAAAACTAAATAAAGTGGCTATTTCATTATCATTTCAATTTGGGAAACCAAATTGTAATGTTTTCTTGATTTTTCAAACAGACTTGAAAGATGTAAATGCAATAGCAAAAAAATAGTAAGATATATCATCAATATCTTGAATCAGTCATCAACTGAGTCACTCCTCATACACAGCTGTCATTTGGTGCTCCAACATCCCAGAAGGAAGGCCTGTATGTACCCAGAATTATCTTTGTCATACTGAAGGCAGATGACATCAAGGCAGCAGAAATAAGACAGGTTAGGAGATGGGCTCCATAAGCAAGACACCTATTAGAAAGCCTCTGGGGAAAGAGGTCAAGGATCTGGAAACTCAAAGCTGGTGTGAAGGAGAAATAAAAACTCTAGGAAGTCCCAAAGACCTAGGTATGCAAGTTATCAAGTGGCAGAATGCAGTTTGTGACAAAGAATTCAGGCAATCAATCATGCATTTTGGGTCAGGCAGGTAGTAAAGGTCTAAGCATAAAAGCAATCTGGAATAAAGTTGTTTGAGTTGAGTTCTTGGTACCAATCATCATAACTTAAATAGAAAACCTACCACCAAGTCTTCCTCCGTTTATAATTATGGAAATCCAAATGCAGCTGGGATATGGCTGGGTTTGGGACTGAGGACACTGCAAAGATGGAACAGTGGAGCTGGGGTGTGAGGGTATCATGGCTTTTCGAGATAATTCAGGATGGAGCACCATTCACCATCTCCCTAAAAGTAGGAATTTGCAGCACTTCAACTATGTTCCGAGCAACCAGACATCATAGTAAAGGCCACATGTGGTCTCAGTTTCCCTTTCTATAAAATGGGTAAAGACTTGGGAATCCGATGAGAATATCACTGAGAGTTTCTGACTCCAAGTTTGACCTATTCAACCCAAAGATGTAAGAATAACCCTGTTAATACTAGATCTGATACCCAAAGTCTCCTAAGTGAGAAACATGTAAGATCTCATCATGAGAATGAAAATACACACATACAGCTTCTATTAGCTTATTTGCATACCTTTGCTTATTTTTAGATTAAACATCCTTTGAATAATCTCTATTTTAGTTTGCTTACCTTATAAATTAATCATTTAGCAATACTTTCACATACAGGTAGCTGGCTGTATTCCTAATGATGCACTGCAAGTTGCAGGGTTCCTGGGTTGGTGCGTAGTAGTTCAGGCTCCAGCACGGTTCATCATAAATCACCTCCTATCTCACAAAACTGATTGTGTGGTATATTCTTATGCATTCACATTGGCCAACCCAGCATTAGGCACACCACTGATATTACTGAGTGAGAGAATAAATAATCAAACAAACCTGAAGTGGAAGAGTGGTAACATATGATGAGTCTGAGTATCTTTGGATAAATACAAGAGTCCTCCTTGCCATATATATATAATTGATTATGCTATACAGTTGTCCCATTACCCCCCTTCATTCCCCTCCACCCTGCACACCCTCTCCCACCCACATTCCCCCCTTTAGTTCATTTCCATTAAGTTCTGTGTCATAAGTTCTTTAGCTTCTACATTTCCCATACTATTCTTGCCCTCCCCCTGTCTGTTTTCTACCTACCATCTATGCTACTTATTCTCTGTACCTCCCCCGTCTCCTCCTCCCACTCCCGTGTTGCTAACCCTCCACGTGATCTCCATTTCTGTGGTTCTGTTCCTGTTCTAGTAGTTTGCTTAGTTTCATTTCATTTTAGGTGTAGTTGTTAATAATTGTAAGTTTGCTGTCATTTTACTATACATTTTTATCTTCTTTTTCATAGATAAGTCCCTTTAACATTTCATAAAATAAAGGCTTGGTGATGATGAACTCCTTTAACTTGACCTTATCTGAGAAGCACTTTATCTGCCTTTCCATTCTAAATGAAAGCTTTGCTGGATAGAGCAATCTGGGATGTAGGTCCTTGTCTTTCATGACTTGGAATACTTCCTTCCAGCCCCTTCTTGCCTGTAAGGTATCTTTTGAGAAATCAGCTGACAGTCTGATAGGAACTCCTTTGTAGGGTACTGTCACCTTATTTCTTGCTGCTTCTAGGATTCTCTCCTTCATTTTTACCTTGCCTAATGTAATGATGATGTGCCTTGGTGTGTTCCT
>CM052552.1:19354221-19379903 GCA_028533065.1 Trachops cirrhosus
CTTGTTGCTCTTCCTCTTCCCCTTCTGGTACCCCTATAATTCGGATGTTGGAACGTTTAAAAATGTCCTGGAGGTTCCTAAGTCTCTCCTCATTTTTTTTTAATTCTTGTTTCTTCATTCTTTTCTGTTTGGTTGTTTTTTTTTCTTCCTTCTGGTCCACTCCATTGATGTGAGACCCAGCTTTCTTTCCATTACTATTGGTTCCCTGTGCATTTTTCTTTATTTCACTTATTGCAGCCTTCATTTTTTCATCTAATTTGCAACCAAAATCAACCAATTCTGTGAGCATCCTGATCACCAGTGTTTTGAACTGTGCATCTGATAGGCTGGCTATCTCTCGGTCACTTAAAAGGATTGGTTCTGGAGCTTTCATTTGTTTTCTGTTTGAGCCATCTCTCTCTCTCTTTTTTTTTTAAATCTGGTCGTGCCTGTTACATACTGAGGGGTGGAGCTTTAGGCGTTCACTGGGGCTGGGCAACCCAGTCCCTGGGTTGTATGTGACGGCGGTGTCCGAGAGGGAACAATGGCACTTGCTCCCCTCTCCGTGGGACCTCAGTCCCTTCCGCTGCTTCCCCCAAGCAAACTGGACCTTTCTGGTGCTGATTCCCATGTGGGTGGGCTTGTGCACCCCATGGGTCTTTCCAATGACCTCTCCTGTGAGGCTGGGAGTCTCTCCCTGCACCTCAACCCCCACAGGTGTTTTCAATCAGTGCCCCAAGGCTCTATTTCCCAGTGCTGGGACCCTGGGTTGCACGCAGTGCCTTGCTTCACAATCGCTGCCTCGCTGGGTCTGACGGTTGCCACCCCTCAGCTGAGGTCTGCCAGTCGCCACTTGCGCACCCAGGGTCCACCCGCTGCAGTTTTACATGCCTGATCCCAACTCTCTTTGTGCTGGGACCCCTCTCTGCCCGACTGCCCTACTCCACCCCTCCTACCAGTCTGGATGAACATGTCTATTTTAACTCCTTGGTTGTCCGACTTCCATACAGTTCAATTTTCTGTCATTTCTGGTTGTTATTCTGTTTCTAAATTGTTGTTGTCCCTCTCTTGGTTGTGCGAAGAGGAACAGTGTGTCTACCTATGCCTCCATCTTGGCCAGAAGTTCGCCATTCCTCAAAATAAACTTCAAAATGTAACACTCACTTAGTGAAAGGTACAAGGAGGACCTGTATGTCCAGAATGATAGGTGACAAAGAAAATAGAAACAGTTGGTTTTATAACAATATGAAAAGGAGACAAAACTCTTGGGGCATCCCAGGAAGGAAACTGCATTTTGAACCAAAAGATGGCAAACTTAAATCCACAAAATGATTCTTTGAGCTGGAAAATAGCATAGAGGTCATCTGACTTAACTCTCTCATTTTACAGATGGAAACACGGAGGCCCAAAAAGGAGGTGCTACTTGGCAAAAGTAAAATACATAGACTCTGTGAGGAGCCAAGCAAAAGAATCTTAGACTGACGATAACTTGGGCTCCAGGCACCTGAACAAACTAAGACACATAGTGAAAAATGGCTCCAAAGCTGATCCTTGTATCCATGTATGGGCCTATGAGTCCATCATTTGTAAATCACTTGGTCCCTTACACATCCCAACATATGCTGGAAAACTGTTTCTGGTTCCCTCAAAGATGGACATGCATTGTTTTCATGACAACTTCGTGGGCAGCTTGGGGCTAATGTGGAGTGAGACAATAGTTAGCAGTTGGGTGGTACCAAACATGCACACTAGACTCTTTTGTCTCTATAGTTTCAACTGGAACCCTTCCTTTCACTCCCACCTCCTCTACCTTTAGCAACATGGTGACAGAGGTGGTCAGGCACTATGGCACAGGTCTGGCCCTCCAAACCTATCTTACATAATAAATTTCACCTAAACACCAGTTTAACTAAATTTCTAATTGAATCAACCAATTGTTTCTCTGAATCATTTCACTAAATTCCTCAGGTCAATTCTGGGAAAACCGTCAAAACAGTGAAGGATCAAGCATAGCTGTTCAGGCATTTCTCTGGCTACAACATGCCCTATTCCCCTAGGATAGACTGAAGGCCCCAGACCTGAGCCAGGGAAGTGCCAGCTGTGGTAGCCAATACATTAGGCATGGGAGGGCTGGTGGAGCATCCTGCTGAGTTCTGAGAATGAGTTCTTGGAAACGGGCTCCTCTGCGCCAAGCAAGACTCCAGCAGGGTTTGATCAGGACCTCACTGTGCTTGCTCCCATGGCCAGTGCCTGCCCTAAAACCTACTAAGCTGGTTCTGTTCTCCAACAATCCTTGGGTGTAGGCCAGGGCAGGTTTCTGACCTAGTTATGACCTGCAGTAGCAGTCCTCAGTGAATCACCTCCTTCTTAGAACTATCACTGCATGCTGAGGAGTCAGTCTATACTGTCTTTTCTGGCTTGCTCTTTCTTCCTTTCTTGTGAGCATCTGTTGCTTCCCTGACTAAAGAAGTAACTCCACTGTGTCTTGTTTACCCTTCCTTATAGTCCCTGGGATGCAACATGGGGACCATTCATGACACGGGACAACCTATAATGGACTGGATATTGGCTTGCTTTGCCCAACTCATAGATACCCTCCCAAGGTCAAAAAATGTTGCCTTCCAGCTCATTGCTGTCTTGTGACATTGACAAATCCAGATGTGTCTGCGACTAGACCTTGAAGTGGAAGTATACAAATGCTTTCCCAAGGTGGGATACAGAGCTGTGGGAAAAGAGTAGAACAAGATTGCTGACAGCAATAAGGAAACCTCTGTATTTTGATATCAGCAGTTAATCTACTGTGTCACATCTCTTAGGAAACTAAACAAAAGTACTAACTGCTAAGACATTGAAGCTGTGTTGCAAAAACAATTTTGTAGAGCAAATAACTATCTTATACTTGTTATTTTATGCTTTATTGAACTAGGAGTTTATGAAAACAACATTTCATAAATATGGTTGCAAGTTCCTCAAAGGAGGCTGCCAGGATTTACAGCAAGAGAGAATCATCAGTTTTGCCACTGTGCCCCTGAACTCTCATATCCATCCTATGCTGGGCCTTAGGTAGCAAGTAGCACCACACCCAAGCACATCTTCTGGGGCCTAAGATACTGTATAGGAGGTACCATGGAGAGGGTTAAAAGCTATAGCAAGAATGACATAAGCTCAACCAAAGGAAATACTTGTAGGAAGCTAAACACTGGATAGATAATATGGAAGAATGGAATGAGCCTCTGAGTGAGAGTCATGACACCTAGATTTCAGTCTTGTCTTTGCTGTTAACCAGCAATGCAACAAGTCTCTTTACCACTGGGAGTCACTTCAACTCCGGGTGCTCACCTGGAAAATGCAGATAATTGCATTCATCCTTCTCACCTCCCAGGGTTATGAGATTAAATGCTATCTTTAAAAACTTCACAGACTATAAATCACTAGATGCATGTAAGGGATTACCACTATTGTTATACTTTGAAGAGGCAGCTACCAAAGGCAGTGAATGAGTTACTTATACATGGTCTTTAAGAAGATGTTGCCTGACATGTGCCAGGAAGTCACTGAGGAGATTTCTGTGGCATTGTTGGAGTTAGCACAAGATGCACTCCAAGGTCCTTTTTCAAGCTTCCAAGTCTGTGAATCAGGAATATATAGACTTTATGTAATTTTCTTAGTGGTTCCCATGTGTTTGAGTTGAACTATCATTTCCCAAGCCTCTTTTACTTCTACCAGGTTTTTTTCTGATTATAAAATTAACACATATTCTTCATAGAGAATTTGGATAATGAAGAAACATAAGAAGAAAAAAATCACCAATAATCCTGTGTTAGAGATGATCACTGTTTACATGGTATATTTACATCCAATCACTTTTTATGTATTTTATTCTTTTTCAAAATTTGGATATTTTAGAAAATGAAAATATGATTAGTTTTGGACTCTGAGAGTATTTTTTAAAATATTATGTCATAACCATTTTCCTATAATCTGAAGTCCTTAAATGTTCCTTCAGAGCATGGTTTTTGTTAAGTAGCTAAGTAATATTCTAATCTAATTATACCTTAAATTAACCAACACTTTTTAGACACAGAATGTCATAGCTTTCTCTATTCTAAGTAATGTTTCAATAAAGATCCTTATACATAAATATTTGTATCAGATTATTTCCCTCAGTGAAATTTCTAGTAACAAAACTCTATAGTCAAAGCATATGAACATCATTAATTTTCTTGATCACATTGCCAACATATTCTCTAGAATGGCTATGAGTAATTTATGACTCTTACCAGCAGTGTATAGAAACAACTGTTTCACTACATTCTTTACAACCCTGGGAATTCAGATTTTAAACACTTCTCAGCTAATTTTATATGGAAAATAATTTCATTGTTAGTTTTAATTTACAGTCCACCAATTAGTAGTTAAGTTGATTTTTTGTTTTTTGTTTATTAGCTAATTTTGTGCATAATCCATTGTGAATTGTTTTTTGTATTAGTCCCTTTCTAGAACCTACAATTCACACTGCTCTGCAGATCTAATCAGTTCTAAATCATCAATACCAAATGAGAACAGAGGTGGTCTGAATGAGTCCAACCCCATCAGAAGCGCCTAGAGCTTCTCTCCCAGCAAAACACCCACAATAGCAGGGGTGTGGGGGGGGGTATATACTGAAATCCATCAGTGATTTGTGTTTCCCTGCATTTACTTCTCCTGCTCTACTTCCTGTATAAGAGCTAATGAGTAGAAAAACTGACAAAAGATGAAGAAAAAGGAAAAGAAAGGGCATGGTTAATTCCTTAACTAGGATTGAGAAATGGATGGGGTTTGCCTTAGAAAGGGGGAAAAATACTTTTTTTTTTTAAAAGCCCTGCAGTTCCCAGTATAGACCACTGGATGGCAACCCTCCACTGGTTAGTTGGTTAGCTAAATTTTCTTTCCCAAGGCTAGGGAAACTGAGGAAGCAGCTGCTGAAACTGAAAGACAGGCACATCAAGGTGGCTAACAGTTAAATACAGGTGGCCTTTAGATATCACTGGAAACATGGACTGCTGGTGTGCAAAGAGATGAAAAGCAAGAGTCATGCAGACAGACAGTGAGACTAAGGAGCATCAGAGAAGGGGGAATGCATTTCTTCCTACTTTGTTTGTTCCTTCTTCCCTCTGATCAATTTTTGGTGTCATTCAATTTACTTATTTGTGCCTGAAAGGGCAAAATTACCAGGTTTGGGCTTGTAATTGTAAGTACAGTATGCTTCTTGGGGCTGTACAAGGGTGCTTGCTGCTGCATCGTAGGGACTCGGAATTGCCCAAGCCTGGCAGATTGTGCTGGTAAGGCTGTTCAAGGAAAGCAGGGGCAAAGTTCCAGGTAGCAGAGAATGGAAAGCAACTTCACAAGGCCCTTTAACCCTGAAGGCAGCATGGTATAAAAGTGAGCATCCACATGAGGCAGCACAGAACACAAACCAAAAATGGGATGTGCTATTTCCAACTATGTGCAATTTGAGTACAATTTGGTTTCGTTTCTTGCTTTTTAAGGCTAAAGGTTGAGACAGTTCTCCCATGGATTTATTATTTTTTCTCTTGAAGTCACTAGAATAATCAAAGGTTAAATCTAAAGGGAGCATTAAAGCCAAACCCCTCTGGAAACTGAGAACCAGAGGATTGGCAATGGCTTGTTCAAGTCACAGAGAGAGTCAGCTGCATAGCAGGAAATGGATTAGGCTATCAAGGGGGCTCCTCTCACTATATCTTGACCTCCAGAGAGTTACCACACAGCTTGTCCTTTATAGAACCCACTACATAAAAGTCAAACAAGGATTCTCTCCATCTTGCCTCAAAGTAACTGGCCAAAATTTTTCCCAATGACAGGCACAAATATGGGTTCTATTTGTGCTTTTATTCATTCAAAGCTTCAATCTCACTTTTCATGCGCCAATTTAAGGAAACAATTATATGGTTAATTCAAAAGTCATGCATGGATATCTGGTTTTCTATGGCACTAAATATTTTTCCTAATTTTATGAAACTTGGGTCAGTATTTTAAATCACACACATTTCTCATATTCCTCAACAGTTAAAAGATTTAGAAATACAAGGCAATGCCCTCTACAGTCTTGTCTAGGCATAACGATAACATTTCACACAAATGTCTCCAGATGTGCAGCAATGCTTGTTTGTGGGTATAGGGCCAACAGTCAAGGTTCTCAGAAGTCCAAGTGAGAAGTAAGTATATTGACTGAAGGTTAACAAAACCACAAAGAGAGCAATGGGGAAGATGTTGGCATCAGTAGCACTGTAGTCAGCCTCTGACAGACCCAAATCTCCCAAATAAAATATCAACATGCTCACCTACTAAAAACCTCAACCAAAATCATCAGGAAAGCAGATGACAAAGAGCTGGTAACTAACTGGGCTCATGGGCCAAAACCCAAGTCATCTTTGACAAGGAAGAAAGTAAGGTTGCAGGCCAAGGTTTAGAACAGCAAATAAGCAGAAGCTAAGGGAGACCTCATCTCATGGTGGTCCCCATCAGAGGCCTTTGAAGTTTTCACTGACAGGAAGCTCAGCATCAGCAAAGACAGGGATGCACGGAGCAGTGTTATAAGAAGGCCAGGTTCCAGAGCAGCACAAGTCTGGGGTCCATTTTGTATCTCATACTACCTGTAGTCCCACAACAGAATGAAAGGGACTGGAATGGCAGAGTAAAGAAAACATATCATACTGAGGAGTGGCTGAAGAACTAGGGAAATTTCTTAGCAACTATCAGGATGACAATGGTGATTGACAATTATAATAATTGTCATCACTTATATATCAGGCACCATGCTAAATATTTAAATCACCTCACTCTTCAGCTATGACAGATGGTGAGGAAAATGGGACACACAAAGAGATTTTAACTAGACTTATTCAAGCAATTATTCAGGAAGCAGTAGAGCCAAAACTCAAACCCAGGCCATCTGACACCAAAGCCTGTTTGCAGCATTATTTTAAATAAGAACCATCAGGGCTACCATTTGTTAAATGCTTTCTATGTATATGCATCAACTATGCATCAATAATTTTTTTCTAAGCATTTCCATGTCTAATTTCATTAAACACTCCCAACAACTCTATGGAGTGCTTAATATGAATAGAAGAAATAGCCCTGGCTGGTATGGTTAAGTGGACTGAGTGCAGACCTGAGAACCAAAGGGTCGCCGGTTCAATTCCCAGTCAGGGCTCATGCCGGGGTTGTGAGCCAGGTCCCCAGTAGGGGGTGTAAGATAGGCAACCACACACTGATGTTTCTCTCCCTCCCTCTCCCCCTCCCATCCCCTTTCTCTAAAAATAAAATAAATAAAATCTTTTTAAAAAGAAAAGAACTCAGGCTCAGATATATCAAGTCATTCACCCAAGTTCACACAGCTAAGATGTTGCAGAGTCTGATTCTAAAGCTGTTATTTCCTTTCTCCTTGATGAACAGGAAACTTTGTGGTAATGAGCTGTGTAGCCCCAGAGATTTCAAGGAATGCAATATGATGAGGGAAAAGATTCCTCCATCCCCCATGGTGTCCCAGTGAAGTTGATGTCTTTACTCAAATCTGGTTCTAATGCCCTGAACCAACCAGGCTCCATGCTTTTGGCTCAGGCCTTCCTCAGTGTCACTTGGTTGTCCAGCCTCCCAAGCCATACTGCTATGGTTCAACCTTTCTGATTGACTCCACTAGCACAGTCATTCATATAACCTATCAGTCCAACAGTTGGTTGTCTGGATTGGTTTTTTACTCCACTGACCTGTTTGACTGAACAGAATACATTGACAAGCTACCTCCAGGTAATGTAAACACAGGTCCCATCCCGCCAAGAACTCTCTCTGTAAGCCCCAAACCTCAAAAGCCCAAAGTCAAAGATCTGCTTCCACCATGTGCCCACCACACATTCAGATCAAAGAAACAAATGAATGGAGGGCAGGAAGTAAATACACTCTCACCCACAGTTTTAAATTACTTAAAGTTTGGCATTAAAACAGCTTTGGCCACACAATTCTGAATATACTTTGGAAAGAATTTTTTTTAAGTACATGTGAAATTCTGTAATTTTTCAGGAAGAACCAGATGCTCTGGCTGGTCAATGAAGTCAAACACAAAACCATTTGTAGCTGATGATCTCATAAGGTATGGTGGGAAGAGAACTGCTTCAACCAGATACTTTTACCCTTACACATGTTTAATGTAGACTCAGACACAGCTCAGACTTAAGCAAAGCTCCAGGTAAGAGCAGAATTAGTATCACTCTCAAAATCTGTAGATTCTCAAACCTTTACAGAATTGGGGGAAGTTCTGAACGTTCTGGTATAAAGGATTACCTATTTTTAGAACCCTCTAGAAAGTAACTGAGAACAAGGAGTGAACACATTATCACCTTTTACTTAGTCCAGTGGATTCTGAAATCTGGCTGCACCTTAGAGTCATCTGGAGAGTTTTAAAAATACCTAGGCCTGACCCACCAGATTCTGATATAACTGGTCGGGATAGGGCCTGAGCATCAATTATTTTCTTATTTACTCTGATATCAGTTTTTATTTTGTCTTACGTAAAACCTTAGGTTAAATTTCATTTTTTATATAAAAGGCTTCAAGTGGGCAGTAACTGTTGAGAATGATGGGCACAGACCAGGGCAAATTGGAAAGCAAGCTATTGGTCCCTTATGGCCCATTGTCAGCTGTCCCTCTCCTACAGCTGTGGCTCTGCAGAAAGAAGATGCCTTGCCCATTTTCCTGGAACAAATGAGTTTAAGCCAAAAACACTACTTCCAATGGCCCAGGCTCTTGGGAATGGGAATAACAATAAATGCAAACCTGTAGACATCACTAGGTCAGAGAAGCAACATCAAACCTCATTTAGTTCAGAGACATATTCTGACCTGATGCTCTTGCCTCCTCTTAAACATCCCAACCCTGCCCCATCCTGCCCCCCTGCCTTGGAAGATGCCTCTTCTCTTAGATGTTCCATGAAGGATGATAGAATTCAGCTGTAGTAGTCTTCTAGTATAACTAAAATCTATTGAACAACTTCATCCCATTTCCTGAACTGTACAATCACAGGCACCCAAAAGAAACACACCATAGAATTGTACTAGTGTGCCCTGGCAGACGGACCATCACAGAGAACGCTATTCAGAATTTGTGCCAGCAGAGTCCCAGGAAGTATTTTGCCTAACAAGTAACAAAGAGTTCATTTGGATTTCCCATCTCTCCCCCCTCGAAATGTTGGGTTTTTAATCTGCTGAGGAAACAAGAGTCAACCTTTGTTACCATGGGCATCTGTGTCTTGGGTCATTCAAGGAACATCTATTGTCTACTTTGGGCCAGACCCTGTGCTATCCACTAGGGACATAGGGAGGACATGGTCCTTGTCCTCGAGTTGCTCACAGTCCAGTGAGGAAGACAGATATGTAAACAGTGTGATAAAAGTTAAGGTGAAGAGGGGTTGTACAGCTCAGTCTTAGAAACCAGGAAAGCTTTTCTGGAGGAGGTGATGTCTAAAATAGGTAGTCACTTTCTACTCACTGTACTGGTTTGAGGACAAAACCTGTGCCAAAATGGGGGCTTAGGTCAATAGTAAAGTTTTGTCTACCTGACTCTTCTCTGTAACGCAGGAAGTTTATCAATTCTCAAGGCATATGAAATAGGCAGTGATCTCATTGTTAAGTAAATATAACTAGAAATAAACAAGGCAGTTTACCAAGGGAAGGAGAGTGCCTAGTAAGCCTGTCCTTCTTCTCCATTCCTTGCCCTACGGGCAGAAATAAAAGCACTCCTCTGTCCCTTCACGACAAAAATCTGTTGCTCTTGACTACTTTTGAGAGAGGGATTGAGGCATGTGACTGGTACAAAGGGGACTGGAGGAAAGAACTCTGAGTTGTACTCCTGGGTCTGCCTCCATGAGCTGTATGACCATGATTATGTCCCTTCGCTCTCTCTGGGCCTCTGTTTCCCTATTTGTACAGGAGGGTTGGGCTCAGCACTTTCTAAAACCCCTTCCAGTTCTGATGCTTTCAGATTCTTTACTTGACCAAGGGTAGACAGGCATGTGGCAAAAACAACCCAGCCAGTCAGTACAGTTGCCTCTGCTATCTCTGTCTAGATGCTGGGGTCACTAGAGGATGCTGGTCCTCAATGTTTCACACTCTCTAGATTGGAGATTAACATTCTGCTTCCAACTAGGGTAAGGAAACAGTAGGCTTGCAATATTTTAAAAATAAAGAGAGGTGAAAAGCACACCATTAGTGACAAAAATCCTACATTATTTTCTCTATTTAAAAGAAATGGAAAAAATGGTTGAGATTTTTCAAAATAAAGCTGCTGCTTCTCTGCCACAATACATGGAACAGTTATGTATCAGATACAGCCCTCTCTGTAGGAACAGAGAGTCTAATCTCAATAATAGCATTAAAGGAGAACTACCCTGCAACACAGGTAAGCCGCAGTTCCAGCCTGTCAATCAGAAAAAAAAAAGATTCAAAATATTATAGCCATTACTGTCTACCTCTTTTCTTTTGCAGGACCCTTTGATTTTTTCTTTCTTTTCATCTTCTTTGGCTTTTCAAGTCAACCCTGAACACTTTGGTGATACTCAGGAGTGCATTAAGAGTTTACCTCTTGCTAAGATTCACTCAGAAAAGGATCACTGGTAATGGGACCAAAATAAATCCTCTTATATTTAAATCCTCTCTCCCACAAAGTTGCCATCCCTGACTGTCACCATCATTGCCAACATTTTATGGAAGTTGGTTATATACCAACCTTTGGTACCCAAGGAGGAGCTACCCACAATTACACACACTTGCCCATCTACAAATGCTGACCAGGATGGGTCTGAGTCCTAATGGATCACAGTTTGGAAGAGCCTTTCTATAGCCAGAGGTCCTTTATTTGGGACATTTCCTGGAAAACCACTGTCTATGGGAGGCCTCTCATCTCTTAACTACAGCTCCCCAAATACACCAAATGTGTGCATGCCTTTACTCACATACTTCTCCCTGCTTGGAATACTTTCTAATCTGACCTAGCTCAAATATCATCTCCTGTGAGCAGCTTTTCCTGACCCTCTCCCCTCCCAAACTGAAGTAATCCTTCCTTCCTTTTGGTTCACATGGCACACTTTGTTCTTGCCGCTATCGTGGTACTTAATACATTATGTTTAGAACCAGTTGGTGTCCTGCCTGTCAACCCTGAGAGACTGTGAGCCTCTTGAGGACAGGGCTACAGCTTATATTAGAACACTTAAACCTGGGCTCAACCCATAAAAAGTTTTGGAACTTGAACTGACTGGGGGAGTGTGGATAGTAAAATGCAGTCTATAGAGTGAAGAAGTCTTTTATGACCATAAAATTAGGTGACTCTAAAAATGAAATGTGGCCTCACAGACACACTGGTTTTAGGGCTTGGGAAGGAACCTGTTTTGGCCTCATGAGACTGGTATAAAAATAATTATTCCCATAACTAAACATACCAGCTATTTGGCAACCAAGCTCAAGCATTAGTTAGTTATGGTGAATCAAAATAATGTGCTTGTGCTAGGCAGACAGATGACTGACAGCCCTGAACTGCAGGGTTCATGAACATGCCTATAAGGAATGGCATGGGGGGTGGCGGGGAGAGCAAGGTGGTCTGGGTGCATTTATTTTGAATTGGGCGATTCACTTGTGTAAAAGCAAATTGGAACCCTTGGCAAAGTCATTCAGCAGTATTAAAGATCTATAGTCATTGCAGCTTGGTGAGAGGGTGCCAGTAGTTACAGTTGCTCGGCTGTAAATAAAATATCCCCTGGAACAAAGCATTTAAATTTAAAGTGATTCTATCAGGAGCAGGTGACAAACCTTTCAAAGAAACTGTCAGTGTTAGGAAGAACCTCTATAGCAATAGAAAAGGGCTTTGAAAAGAGCTAATGAAGCTTTAGCATGCAGTCCTGATCATGAGCTAAGCCCATTTGGATACTGGTCAGTGTGTACCAGAAACAAAGAAAATTAACCAGGGTGGGGGACTTAGGAGGCCACACACGCCAACTCTCTTCCTGAAGTTTTCTGTGAAACACGAGGAGCTAACATCTCTCACCACAATCTGTGGGGACTGGGCTTTATCCCTGGACTGGGCAAGGTCCAATCTGGGCATGTGTACTTGTAACATTCTTGCCCAATTTCAGTGTCTAGAACAAGCCTGTGAACCTAGTAGATGCTAAATAGTTGTTGATTAGTTTGGCTTTCTGGAAGATGTGTTTTGTTTTGTTTCATTTCTTTAGACAGTAAAGCTGCCAATCATCAAAAACAGCAAAGGAAAACCTGCAAGCCACCTTGCGTGGTTGGTATCAAACCAACAGGAAATGGGGTAAGGAATGAACAAGTAACCACAAGCCACAACAATCTATTTTTAAAACTAGGGTATATGTGGGCTGTACAGTAGTGCTGTTAGTTTTAATTTACAGACATGTTTGGGGTTTCTTTGTCTCTGGTACTTTATTTCTATGGTGTGATGGGCTAAGGATCTGGGAATTAGGTAAAATAAGTTGGATGTATATCTGTAGTTCTCCAAGCAGGCATACACTGTCTTTGGAAGGAGATAAAGCTCTCAGAAGGCTATGACTTAACAAGTATCCAGGAAAACTCCCCTGTCCCCAAATTCCTACCCACCACCATTCTGAACTTACAGCTGGTACCTAAAATTACACTATTGGCTTAAGTATTCACCCATGTGTTCCAAGGCTTAATACATATCTCTTGAATTTTTATTAAATGAAGGCAGAGTATATAATAAGCTATAAATACCAGGTTCCACAATATTTAGTTACTCAGCATTTTGAGAGCATGGCAACCAGTCAGTCTAAGCACACTGTGCAAGGGATGGTGAGTTGAACAGAGGATGAGGTCCAGGGGACAGATACTAATCTAAAAGAGGAAAGAAGACAAATCACAAGGTATGTGGGTCCTTCTGAGAAATGCAAATGGATATTTCACAGGCCAAGGATTTGTTTTTGGAACACTCTAGATGTTTTCTTAATCCACAGTCTGGTCACCGAAGCTCAGCCCAAACTCTGGGTACACAAAGAAAGATCTGGGGAGAGCACAGCTGCCATTCTGGATCCACCCCACCCCCAAAGAACCCTTAGGAACAGTGTGCCCCACAAGGGGGGAGGGGTTGTTTCCTGTGGCAACAGCTGCTTCTATCCCTACTCTATCCCCTACTTTTTAATTAGGTCACCTAGTCTTCAGCTGCACAATCAAAGAGGAGGGATAGAATCAAAATAATTTTAATCAAAATTAAAGAGGAGGCCTCTTGGGCTATGATTGCTATTAAAACTAAACTACATCAGCACATTCTCAGAACTGTACCTGGAAAGGCAGATGCATGATGCTGCCCATTCTCAGGGCTGCCCTTAGCTTCTAAGGACATGAGCACAAAGCCCAGACAGGGGTCACCACACATTCTAAATGCAAAGATTTCAGTGTGTGGCCTGACCAGGCAGGAGAGAAAGGAGAAGCAAGTCCTGAGCTGCCCTCCTCTGGAAAACCCTCTTGAACATGGAGCCTTCCCTGCTTGTGGGCCCAGAAGAGAAAGGACAAGAAATTGTAGTGGTATGGGATATCACTGTGGAAAACCATTATTTGCCATGCTGCCTCTTCCAGGACATTCCCAAAGGCAACATTTTGTTCCTGAGCCATTTCTCATTCACAAATCAGCAACAAGGAAACACCCCCGCAAAAATGGAAGGTCTCCTGCAACATGTCTCCAGAGTAATTCCTGGGTCTGTACACTACAGAAAGTGTCCCCCCTGCCACACACACACACACAGTCTAGCCTTAAGCTACAGAGTTTGGGTGATGGTGGCTCTCATCCATTAGGTACTTCTCCTATGCCAGGCATTGGCTCCGTGTTCAAATGAGCTCATTTAATCTTACAGCAACTCAATGAGCATCCACATTTTATAAACAAAGAAACTGAGGATCTGTTGGGCTAGGTAGCTTGTCCAGATGACACAGGTAAGAAATTCTTGAGCCAGGATCCAAACCCAAATCTGTCGAAACCCAGAGCCAATGTTCTTTTACATGAAACCAGACGGAGTGTGTGGCATTTAATTTCTACCACTTCCCCTGTTATAACTCCCAAGTAGCAGAGCTGTTAAAAAACTGACAACAGATTCTGCTGCTTATTCCAATGGAAATCACACTGCCTGGCTTTGAAGGATCTTTTTACACAGATGCCCATCAGAGATGAGATGCTACACTACTCTGAGTTAGTGTCAGAGCTACCTACCCCTGGATCGTAATTCCCTCAAAACAAATTTTTCCATCAAAGTCAAGTCAGAAGCCGGAAAAACTCAAGTTAGCTCAACATTGTGCTTTCACGGACACTGTTTCACCTAAGGGAATAAACTGAAAGAAGTGTCTTTACCCAGCTTTCTGCCACAGGCCGCAGCCTCTCCACTCCTAGGAACTGGGTGGGGGGTGGATCTATACCTTTGACATTTTGCCTTAAATGGATATTTGTCCTCTCTTATCACTACTGGTATGAAAAGAGTGGGGGAAAGGAACCAGAATAACAGGAAAGACAAAACCCTTTGGTCTCGTCAGCTGCTGAGACAAAGGTCCAAGCTTCCACAGCCCTATATGAGGGGCAGACCCAGATGCTATTTTGTGTACAAGGATGGCATTCTTTCGCAGGAATAAAGCAGCCTTGGGAGAAGCTCTGGCTGGCTGGGCACAGAATTGAAACCTTTCTTGGACTATACTCCCTGTTTCTGTGTCCTCTCCATGGGACTGTATGGCTACAACTTTTGGAAATGCTCATAAGGTTTTTCTAAAGCTATTCCTTGTCGGAAGCCATGGAATATAATTCAGCCTACTCTAAGGTGAAGCTTGTGTGGAAAGACTACTATGGTGTTATTTATATACAAATAAAGAGAATGCAAGCCAAAAGGGCAGTGTGTATGGCTCTGTCTTAGCATAACTAAAACCAGGAACTTGTTCAGAGAGTTGGGCAGGACTAGGATGAGGCAAGTAAGACATTCACCTTCGGTGTAAAATGTAAAAGGGCATCAAACTACTCAGTAATCAAGATAATTTTTTCAAATAAATGTTTGTATATTAGAATAGTTTCAGATTTACAGAAAATTTGTGACCATAATACAGAAAGTTCCCATATCCTCTACATCTAATTTCCCCAATTATTAACATAGATTGGTCAGGTACAATTCTAACAATTAATATTAATGTGTTAGTGTTAACTAAAATATATGCTTTATTCAGATTTCTATCCCAGGATCCTATATCACATGTAGTTGTCATACCTCCTTAGGCTTTTCTTGGCTGTGAGAGTTTCTCAGACTTTCCTGGGTTTTAATGAGCTTGACAATTTTGAGGAGTACTGGTCAGGTGTTTTGTAGGATATCCCTCTATTGGATGTTTCCTGATGTTTTTCTCAAGATTAGATGGGGACTGTGGATTAATGGAAGACCACAGAGACAAAGTGTGATTCTCACTGCATCATATCAAGGGTACATACTATCAATATGATGTATGACTATTAATGTTGTCCTTGATCACCTGGCTGAGGTGGTGTTTGTCATGTTCATCCACTGTAAGGTTACCATTCTTCCCTTTTCCACACTGTATTTTTTGGAAGGAAGTCACTATACATAGCTCACACTTAAAGAGTGGAGACTTATGCTCCATGTCCTTAAAGGAAGAGTATTTACACCAATTATTTGTAATTGTCCTACATGGGAGATTTCTCTCCCCTTACCCATATGTTTAATCATTTATTTGTATCAATATCAGTACAGATATTATACTTTGGGATATACTCCAATACTACTATTTTTTACTTCCTCACATATTTCCAGCATTGGCCATTGGGAGCTCTTTCAGTTGGCTCCAGTGCCATACCCTCATAGATGTTTTGCTTTTTGTTTGTTTGTTTGTTCCAACAGTTCTTTATATTCTGGCACTACAAGATGCTCCAGATTCATCTTGTATATTACCTGTCCCAGGCCTATAATCACTCATTTCTCCAAGGAGCCCTTGGAGCCCTCTGACTATCCTTCTTGTACTCTCCCACACCATCTTGCTGTCTTCTTCTCATATATGATTGTGGTCTTACTTATTTTTTCACTCTCTCATGCCCTCCTTATCCCCTTCCCCATGTTGCTCCCTCT
Organism: Trachops cirrhosus; assembly: GCA_028533065.1. Lineage (NCBI taxonomy): Eukaryota > Metazoa > Chordata > Mammalia > Chiroptera > Phyllostomidae > Trachops > Trachops cirrhosus. The sequence continues at coordinate 19,370,384 of CM052552.1, forward strand.
CTCACATCCTTTTTCTTCCATTCCCTACTGCATGTGTGAATGTATGTGTGTATTTTCATAGCCAAAGATTCATTTACCTAAACACACAATGTACCCTAGAGCAGAGGAATAAGAAAACATGAAAGTGTTTTTTTCCCCACGAAGAAAAAGCTACTGGGTCCAAAGCTTTTAAGAGTGATCTCACAAAACTCTTAAAACACTTGAGGCAAAGCTGCTGTTAGGATATAGATGTGCAATCCAGAATTGTCTATCACAAATAAAGCAGCCAACTTCATTAGAAGCAATCAAAGCTACCAAAGGGGAAAATCACTTCAACAAGAAGTGTCCCCTGGAAAACTCTAACAGCTGGGGCTATTTGAAACTAATTGTCTAACTCATCCATAGAAACAGGATGCTAAGGCTGAGGGACGAAGACTTTTTAACTCATCTCAAATGTGTCACCAGCAAAAGAACTTTCCACAGTAGAAAGTAAGCATCTCTGGGATACAGCCAGCAGAGAGCAGAGCCTTGTGTAGAACTATAGGATTTCAGACATAAGCCCCAAGGATGGAGTCATTGAATAAGCTTTTGATTTCTGGCACCAAGAAAGACTGAGAGGATCACTTAATCACCTTCTCTCTGGGCCACTCGGCCAGGGAGCAGAATTGAACCATGGTTTGTGGCACTCAAACAAATGTTGGATTGTGTATTCTTATGGTAAGACTGCAGAATCAGGTGGGAATATCCTGAACAGCAAAATGGGAGGGAGTGGAGAAGGGGAGGGAGCACCAGGTAAAGGTAGGCCCACTTGAGTGTCTGTCCCTCTACCTCTCCCCATCTCTCTCCCCTCTAAGTTAAATAAAGGTCCAGTTTTAGGAAGGGGTGATTTACGCAGTGCTTCATGGTTTTTATGATAATTATAAAAGTCTTTTTGAGACAAAAGGATATCAGGGGTCAAAATAAAGCTTGCACTGTTCAGAAACTTTTGTCTTTGTTTGGAATATTTGCCTTTTAAGAGAGACAGAAAGTCTGTTTGGGGAACATTTATAGGAATCTATCTAACTGCAGGAGCATAAAAAAATCACTCAATTTCCAGAATGTGGTCTGATTTTTATTAAGCTCTTTCCTCCAGAAACTAAAAGGACTAATTCCATGGGAGCCACTAAACCTCCTATCTTGTGTGAATAGGAGGCAAAATTCGTTCTTCCCAAAATGAACAAACATTGAGAAAACAAAATGCCTCTGAGTATAAAACCTTCAGAAATATCTATTTGTTAAAATCCTGACATGGGTTTTCAAGGACACTTTTCCAATTTAATCTCATGGATGAAGCTAAAACTAAAACTGTTAAAAATTAGCCCTATAGCTTCGTGATTTATTTTCAATAAAAAATAATGGCTACTCACTTAAAACAGAAGGAACTCTGCATAAACAGAAATGAGTGACAGACCCTACTTCAGGGTTACTCCATTTCAGTGTAACCTCCTGATAAAACTTTTGTGAAAAATCAGATTATTCTGATCCCTCCTTCTATATGACTTCTGAAAGCAGTGTTTCTCCAAGTTCAGTCCCAAAACCAATTACATCAGAATCACTTGGTGTTGCTTGCTCAGAGTTGTTTATCTGGTCTCACCATGATTTTTTTCTGGAGGAGAGAGGTCCAGGAATCTAAGAGTTCAACAGGCACCCAGGGTGATTCTGAGTCAAGCTTAACTGTGAGAATCACTAACAGAGTAAGAGGCAAGAGAGGAAGCACATTTTAAATTATCGACCTCTCTTTTTCTAGATTTAAGTTGCCCAAGACAGAGACACGGTTTCCTAGGAAGAGGCTGCTCTAATAAAAGATAATGTGTGTCCATCAACAAATGAATAGATAAAGAAAATATAATATACACATAGAGAGACACAATAGATAGAATACTCTTCAGCCATTAAAGGCAGAAAATCCTACCTTTTACAACCACATGGACAGACCTTGAGGGCATTACGCTAAATGAAAAAGTCAAACACAGAAAGACAAATACTGCAGAAGCTCACTTACATGTAGAAGATTTTAAAAAGCTCAAGTAAATACAGATCAGATTGGTGGTTGCCAGAGGAGGGGGATGAGGATGAGGGAATTGGGTAAAGGTAATCAAAAGGTAGAAACTTCAAGGAATGAGATGAACAAGTTTGGATCTAAGGTACAGCACAGTGACTATAGTTAATACTGTATTGTATATTTGAAAGACACTAGGAGATTAGATCTTATAACTTTTCACCACCAGGGGAAAGAGCAATTACGTGAGGTGATGGGTGTCAACTAAACTTACTGTGGCACTATTTCACAATATATACAAATATGAAATCATTATATTGTGTACCTTATACAATATTATATGTCAACTGTATACCAATAAAACTGGAAACAGGCCCTGGCTGGTGTAGCTTAGTGGATTAAGCACGGGCCTGTGAACCAAGAGATCGAGGTTCGATTCCCAGTCAGGGCAAATGCCTGGGTTGCAGGCCAGTTCCCAGTAGGGAATGCACAGGAAGCAACCATACATTGATATTTCTCTCCCTCTCTCCTTCCCTTCACCTCTAAAGATAAATAAATAAAATCTTAAAAAAAAACTGGAAACAGGATTTAAAAAAAGATATAACAACCAAAGAGGTCTGACTAGAAATCCTGAACCCCAAAAGGAAGAAAACCTGCCTCAACATTGATTTTGCCAAGAAGCTTGCCCAGGAAAAGCTCAGCCCTTTGGTTCCCTATGGCAACAGAAGCCTTCTCAAGCAGGCCCGCACCACCTCGAGGCAAAGTGGCCGACATATAAGGTCATCACCTACATTTGCCAAATCTGAGAGCATTTTCACCAGAGCCTTTTTAAATGTCTGTCCTTCCCACTTCTTATTTAAGTACTGAGCCGGCTGGAGCTTCCCTCCTTTATCTTTTACTGCTGACTTATCAGGCTTGTCCCCTCCTCTCACAGCCTGGTATAAGAAGCCTATAAATTGTCCCACTGAAAAGAAGTAGTCAGCTAGAGGGCCCCTGAGTGCTGATGAACTGGACACTCCACCCTGAGTGATGTGAAGAATTCAGCAGCTGCAGAAACAACCAGAAACTTCAAAGGATCGAATTTTCCCTGAGGGTTATCTAGAACTGCCTCCCTAGAGACTAAAATTCCTCTTTTGGAATGCAAAGAGGCTGACCTGCTAACCTTCTTCCTGGGCTATCCCTTAATTTGTTTACAGGGGGTTTAGAAAATCTACCCCTCCCCTCACTCAAAATTTCAAGATCACTTTCTCCACAAAACAAAGAAAATAATGTGAAGTATGACACACAAGCATAAAAGGGACAATTTCTGTGTTGACCAAAGTGAGGGTATAGCTTATGATTTTTCATTCTCTTCTCTGGTAAGTCAGAGTTATTTCTGCTATTTAGGAATGCATTTCTGATGGACTTTTGGCAAACTCTCACCTCACTCTGTAGATTTACTTTCTTGAACTCCTCAGATTTTTGGAATGACTTATCATCTCAAAGACATAGATTTAAAAGCAGATCATTTAGCTGATGGGGTGGGAGTGGAAGTAGGGAGTGATTGCTTAACAAGGTTTCTTTTGGGGTAATAAAAATGTGTTTTACTAAACAGTGATGATAATTTCACAAAATTCTGAGTATACTAAATTCCACTGAGTAGTACAATTTAAAATGGTGAATTTTATAGCATATGAATTGTACCTCAATAAAAAAGAGCAAATAATTTGGTGATGGAAATGCTTTTTCTGAGTTCTACAGCAGCCAAGAAACAAAACCAAGGCAGTGCAAAATACTCAACAAGAAAAACAGCTAAGATCACAATGCTATGTGATAATAGCTAATATTTATTGATTACTACTGGCTGGGCACTATGGTAAATTACATGCCTTATTTTACCAAATCTTCACACAACAATCCTATGAGGTAGGTTCTCTTTATAAGTCACTGAGGAAATTGAGTGAGGCTCAGAGAAGTTAAGTGACATGCTTTAGGTAACATAGCTAATGAGTAAAGGTCTGGCTCCAACTCATGGTTATCTGGGAAATCTGACTCTAGACTATATTCTTTTCACAGCTAACACCTCCAGACAGAATATGTTGCCTGTCTGTTTGTACACAGGAAGAAGAGAGCTCTCTCTGACCATAAAACTCAGTTTCTTTAAATAAAAACAGAGCTTTGTTGGGTGAGCTCCTAGAAATGGTACAAATGGCACATACCACAAAAAGCAGGGTTAGAAAGACAGTAGCCCTGGCAACCAGAAGCAGTAATGGGCAGCAGGGTGGGCCAAGGAAAGAGGGAGAATATGTACTCAAAGTGAAGGAAAAATTGTGTGCATGTGTGAGTATGTGTGAGTGTGTGTGAGTGTGTGTGAGTGTGTGTGTGTTTGTGTGTGTAGAGAGAGAGAGGGAGAGAGTGCATGCGTATGAGTTTGAAGAAGAATTGTTTGATTCAATGGAAGAGTGCAGGGCTGGTAAATGCCCACTTTTCCACTTTGTTCTCAACACGCATAAGTCACTTGCTATTGAAACCTGGGCATCCCTTATTTGTAAGTGTTCTTGTCTTAAGGAAAAGGAAATTTGTGGCTCAGGACAAAGACACTGCCTTTTTAATAAAAGTATTTGATGTGTAACCAATAACAATATAATAATAAAACTTTGATGACTAACAAGACTTGTAATTATTCCATTTGGGATTATGTGACTTTAAAAAAGAGCATTGTTTCCTAGGATATAATAAGAGTAAAAATCCGTTTTCTAAGAATCTTACATCTTATATAAGGAATAAAGGGAAAAAAATTAATGTGTCTCTGGTTGGGGGCTAGGAAGCCTGCAAAGCCCTGGATAATTGATCCTGTAAACTTTCAGAAAGATGCAAGAAAAAAAGGAAAATTACCCTTCACCTATCTGAGCACAATTCACTAGATTAAAGTGCTCCAAAGGGAAAGTACATCTGTTCTTCTTGGTGTGGCCTCATCTGCAAACTCCCAGAGTGAAAAGAACTTGTGGTTCTCAGAGACTGAAATGGGCCCTGGGAAATGATTGCCTGGAAGTCAATAGGTTGCTGTGGGAGGCAAGAAGCTGCCAATAGGATCCCACTGAGAGAGAAACCCCAGGAGCCCACTAGGGCAGGGGCCCAGCCAGCACCAGGGCCTTCTGGGAAACCAATCCTGGAAGTGGGCATGAGGTTATTTGACCCTGAAAGTGTGGATCCCAAGCCTTGCTATTTCCCAGGCCAATCATCCTCTCACCAGTATCTCTACTACCCTGTGGGTAGAAGCAGATAATGAAGTCCTTGTTCATTCTCATGCTGCTGCTTTACAAAGGGAGTTTCTCTCTCTCTCTCTCTCTTTTATTTTATTTATTTATTTTTAGAGAGGGGAAGGGAGGGAGAAAGAGAGGGAGAGAAACATCAGTGTATAGCTGTCTCTCGCATGCCCCCTACTTGGGACCTGGTCCACAACCCAGGCAAGTGCCCTGACTGGGAATCAACCAGAGATCCTTTGGTTCGCAGGCTGGCACTCAAACCTCTGAGGCACACCAGCCAGGGCTCCATCACAAATTTTTGATGGGAATACATTTCACCTCTTCTTCTCCCTTGCTTGTCTTTCTAACATTAAAATTACTTAATAGACAGTTTTTTATTGGGAGTTTCCTGAGGTCTTTTTTAGAAATAAGAAATAAATCATATTAAATCTGAAATATTTCTCAACAATAACCCTACCCATGTCACCTAAAAGGGAGAGTGGTGATGTCCCAAGAAAGGTAACAATCTTGCTGAGGATAGCAAGGAAAAGGACTATAGAAGTCAGGAAGAGGGGCCAGAGTGGCAGAAGCCAAAAAGAACCCAGAAGTAGGCCTGTGGACATATTGTTCTATACTGGCATCATGTCAGTTCCTAGGGGATCATTCTAGAAGTTTGGTTTAAAACAGCATTTCCCTTTGGGCCCTTGCTACTAATACAGCCCAGGAGATAACCACTCTTATTATTCTTAACCCTTTTGAAAAAGGGTAGGAAACAGGCAATTGCTAGCAACATACCACCATGGTTATGAACATGGATTCTGGAGCCAGGCTGACTGGGTTTGAGTCTTAGCTGTCACTTAATATTGTGTAATCCTGAGCAAGGTTCTTAAACTCTCTGAGCTTCATTTTCTTTCTCTGCAAAATAAGTATTACAATAATAATACCATCTTCATTAGATTGTTGTGAGGATTAAATGAGAATTATGAAAAGCTCCTAGGCCATAGGAAGAGCTCAATGAATGTGAGCTGCTATTATTATTTTGGCCTGTAGACATCAGCTCTAGCCTTGGATAACAGAACATTTTAGAATAAGAAGAAAAAAATGTGGATGAGCAGCCATGGGTTTAAGCCCTGAATAGTGAGTGTGTCTTGGGGCCAAGAGTCAAAAATTAAAAGGTATGACTGATTCTGCACGTGTAACATGATAAGAGCATAGGTTCTAGCTGTGTCTTATAACTAAAGTTTTAAGAATCAAGTGAGCTAATGCATGTGAAATTACTTTGTGAAATGCAAGCATTCTGTGCAAATGTAAGTGGTATTCTCACTAGGCATTCCTAGACAGAGGGAAACATTATATTTAGTTTATAAATACTTAGGTTTTAATCTTCTAGAGCTTTTCTGCTACTACACTAGGGTGCAGAGAAGTAGCACACAGATCAGACCCTAGTTGTCCTCTCTGCAAGGAACTCTGCTCTGCGCTTAAATATCTCCAGGTCCCACCCTATACAGAAGTTTTTAGATGGACCTGCCTCTTTTAAAGGATCATGCCACTAGGCCATCAGTTTAGGAATCATCTTATAGCTTGACACTTTTAATCTTGTTCACCGTGACCATGCTAGGAGCAGGACAGTGTGACTGAGGATCTGGAAGTTGACTGTCACAGCTAATGGCTCAACCCACAAGTCTTGGAAGTTGCCTATGTCACCCCCTGTTCAGCTGGTAGATGAAAATGGTGTGGAGTACTGTCATCCATCACCAAATAGAAACTAATCTCTCCTGATATTGATAAAACAGTCAATACATTTGGATTTCAATCAAAGAAAATATGTTTTTTTGAAATAGTTCTTAAAATCAGTGTGTGCCCTTAGAGACAGTGTGTTGGTGTGGGATATGAGGTGTGTAGGAAAAAATGTCACATGGAATACCAAAATAGATTTAATAGATGAAACATACTTTAGAATATATCCTTGCTTCTCACCTTCTTATAGAATCTGTGAGACAATTGTTACAGTCTGGTTACTTGATTCACTGGACTGTTAGCATTTCATTGTTAAGAAAGAATGGATTTTCAAAAACAAAGGAATAGCACAATTCTATTTATGGAAGAATTTCCTGTATTCAGAGCTAAAAAGGACCTAAAGATCTTACAACCCAGTTTTATTATTTTATAAAGGGAACTGAGGCCATAAGAAGGCAAGTGACATAACTAAGGTAACACAGCCAGTCAATGACAAGCTACCATGTGAATCTAAGAAATACTAACCATTTTGAAATAGGCGATAATGCAGGAAACTGGCAATGAAAGGCACTCAATCATTAACATTCTGGTAGAAACACTAAAAAAAAAGGTATGTGCTCTCTGCTTCTTATTCCACATGATTGCTGATATCCCTCCAATATCGGCAGTCCAAGAGTTTATGCTGTGACATGTGCAATGTATCTCTCAGGTACCAAATCCTTTTCTATGAAGTATAGGATCTGTTGGTACATATTCTTTATAAATCTTCAAGCAGCCAGTTGAAAAGTAGAAAATTTAACCAGCCTCCTGTTTTATGTATCCTTACTTGTCTGGTGAGTGCCAATGCACAAATCCTCACCAGGCCAAGCTGAGACTTCCCTATCCACCAAGTTAATGGACACCCACTCACAGGGATGGGCTTTTTCTTCCTTCAAGAAACAAATGTACAATTTCAGGAAATGTCCTCCACCTAGTTATACATTTAAAAACAACAACAGCAATTGCTAGCATGGTTTTCATAGTGTTCCTCCCAATTCCACTTCTTGTAGACATTTCATCCCCATCCTTCAGCAGAAGAAACAAGTCAGAGAAGACTCAACATCTCCTAATTTTATTCTGTCACAGCTGACTTCCTCTGGTCTAGAAGAGAAAAGAGGTATATTTCTGGTGTATTTCAGTTCAAACTGCTCTTACTTCAAGATCTTCAGGTCAATATAGCAAATGTGTTTTTCGGTACTTCTGAGTACTAAGCACTTCGTGTATAAGTACTATACACACAACAACATCCATGTCCTAATGGAGCTTGCAGACTGGGGAGAGTAAGGCAAACTTCTTACATAAAACAACTTCTATGGGAGCTACAAATGGGAGATCTATAAAAAGGAACAATTATTTCAGTTGTGGAAGATCAGAAACACCATGAGGACAAGAAAGTGTCATTGCTAAGCTTTAATGGGTGATTCAATTTAACTGGAGAAACGTGTGTTAATGCATGCACAATCTTCCTTTAATACTAGTTTCCCCTTAATTAGCAGAAAACCGTATCTTAGATTTAAAATAAATAATACTAGCTAACCCTTCTTGAGCACTAACTGTAGGTTCAACACTATTCTGAAGTGTTTCACATTATCTATGTTATAATCATAGCAACCTTGTGTTGAGTGGCAGGTATTGTTTTTCTCTGAGGAAACCAAGGTCCAAGGACTTCCAACTAGTCAATGGCACAGCCTGGACTTGAAGCCAAGCAGTCTGACTCCAAAACCAAACAATGTTGTACAAGTGTGGTCTGCATACCTTACAATCACTTAGGGAGGTTGTTTAAAGCACAGATCCTGAGTCCCAGCCCAGAGTCAGGAACCCGAAACCCTGTATATGGAGCTCAGGTATATGTTTTTTATAAAAGATTTCCAAGGTGAAAACCACTGCAGTATAGCATCCACTTACACCAAAAAAGCTGAAATATTGCTAGAAAACCTATCAACGGCATTCAATATTATTGGTAAATGATTTTTCATTATTAATTTACGAAGTCATTTATATTTTGTCCTGAGAAGGTTTTCATCATATCTAAGAAAGGTAGCAGTAATAAGCTGGCCATCTGGAATCTCAAGGGAAAAATAGAGTGATAAATGGATGGCTGACTCTAGAAAGGGAAGCAGACAGGATTGCAAAGGCAATGGCTATGTAGGACAGCGTAAGCAAGTAGAATCCTCGGGCCTCAGCCACTAATGCTGAGCCCTGCCACTTGGTAATGCTGGTCCTGCCACTAATCAAGTCATCTGATACAGAACAAAACACTTGGTTTTTCTAGGGCTCACTCCCCTTTTGGTTAAGAAAGGCAGTACAGGCAGGCGCTTCGCGGGACCGGTGCGGCCCAGGCCCCAAAGGTAGGAGAAGTGGGCGCCCCTCGGGACCCAGAGAGTGCGCACCTGTGAACCCGAAAAAGCCCACCCGTGGACCCGAAAAAGCCCAGGCGCTCACCAGGACCTGTGAGACCCAGGCCCCGGAGGTAGGAGAAGTGGGCGCCCCTCGGGACCCAGAG